>JAWZYV010012361.1:0-364518 GCA_038373885.1 Cheiracanthium punctorium | reverse complement strand
AAAATTAGACTCTTTAAAGACAACTACTAGTCCAAGAAACATCTACGAAGCTCTTTACGTAACACCTAAAATTCAAACATAAATCAATCGTCTCTTTGAACCTCCTACACTCACAATAGTCATACTCATGATCCTGTCAAATTCCGAACTAAAATATCTCATATTACCGCGAACAAGAACAGTAAGAAGGAAAATTAACATAGGAATCCTGGTCTCAAGCGTCACCAATTATTGTTGTGAACTCATTAACTCTGAGTCAGTTTGTGTTGTGTAAGCCCTTTCCCTTTTTAAGTTCTTAGACAGGATAAGCCAGGTTCCTTTGGTCAGTTAAAAAGAAATTGTAAACAACCCATATTTTATCTCCATTTCCAAAAGAATTTACTCTAAATAGCATTGAAAGTAAACAATTTATTAAATGAACATCTGACATACTTATAGAAAAATAAAATAAACAATTACTTCCGCGGATTCCGACAGAATCTGGTAGAGATCAAGTCAATGTACACATTATTGTATAAAATAGGGGAGAATACGAGGACTTAAACAAAAGTTATTACTCACAAGAGGGCCCACTGTAATGGTTGACAACACAAAGATACTGCTGCTGTGAGAGGTCGTGGAGGGAGAGTCGCATCCTAAAAATGCCTGCAGGCTGAGGCTGGATCGCAGGAGCTCGCTCGATTTTCACATAACCCAGGGATGACCCGTTTGGATTCGCACTATGGTCGCGATCTTAACTGGCCCTCCAGAAACTTACAGAGAAGGTATCTGGAATCGTAGAAGTACCCAGACGAGCACAAATGGGGCTCACAGATGATCGGCTCATTTCAATTTCAACGACCATTTCATCTCATCTTCGCAGAACTCTCTTCAGTTTACTCTCATTTTTCTTGCTGGCATCAAAGTTTTTTCGTCGTCTTTCTCCGTCAAAAGCTTGTTCTCGAAGCCTCCTTTCACACTTTCTCCCCGCGCGAAGGATACCACAGAGGGGGTAATAAAAATACCCCAGCGGACGAAATCCGTCGCTGAGTGGCCAACTACGCAATAAATTTTGATGCGGGACATAATTCCCCGCCCCAGCCTCATCTTCGGTGATGACGAAGGTAGGGGATCCGGCGGACCCCCCAGCAACAAGAAACAACGCCCCAAGACAAAGGATTTAATATTAAGGCGCGAAAACAGCCCCAAAACCAAAATTTGATATTAGGAGTCGTCTCCTCATCTCCTTCGCACAAAAGTGATACCAAACACTAGCTATTAATCCCGATTACCAATAAATAAAAATGAAACACTAAATTATGTGTAAACAGCGGGGGAGTATAGAAACTTTAACATTAAGGTATTTAAATTAACAAGCTATTGCAAAATTAAACTTACATAACAAAAAGAAGTAATTAAGATCTGAAGTAATTAAATAAGTAATTAATAAAACTATGAAGAGAGGACTCCGCAAAGCAACACAACAGTTTGCGCTCTCAAATGAAAGACGGCAGGAGCCTGGTTCAAAACCAAGTCGCGTCCGCCAACCTAACCGTTCGGAGTTTTCCCCGAATCTTCGCGTAAATACGGGTTAGGATCCGTTAGAAAGTCCCCCAAGGAAGGCAATTCCCCCCCCCTGTACCTCGGTCTAGATAATTAGCCGTACCACCACATTTAATTTCGAATAGTTTCTGGTGTTGAACTAAAGAACAGAAATTAAGATAAGCGAATGTAACAAGAAATTTAATGTGCTGACAGTTCCGTAGTAGCCCAGTGGTTAAGGCGTTCGACTCGTAACCGGAAGGTTGAGGGTTCGATACCTGCGTACCACTAAAGACAGCCGTGTACATGCGGTGTACGTGCACGTTAAATCCGTGGTTCCAAAAGTCCTCTCGGCGGTCGCTAGCAGTTTCCGAGGGGTGCCAATATTCAGAAGTCCACCACCTTCTGATGAGGTTCCAAATTATGGCGGGAAATTGCGGGAAGCACGCATATGTAGCTCTAAGTGACACATTCAGTGACGCGAGCTGTCCTCTCCTGGCAAATAAATAAATAAATGTGCTGACAGAAAGAGAATGTGGTTAATTCGCATTTGCAGTAAATAAATTTTTTCTAAAAAGTCGCTCAATTTTCTTGCTAAAGAAGGGTTTTTCTTTCACATATTATTGTTTTCTAAAATTAGTATTTATTTTAACCTTTGAACATCTTCGTCGTAATATTTAATTTATTGTCTTGATTTTTAAGGTTGCAAAGAAAATATCTGTGAAATAATTAAATATAATAATGTAATAATTACTCGCCTTAAAAAATATTGAAATGTCCTCAAAAACGGCTGCTTTATTGTAGGAGCTTTTCTCAACCCGTAGCAATCAATTTTGTGGACTAAAATGGCCGCTACTAAAGAAGGTCTATACTTAGTCATATTCGTCATTTTATTTTGTCTTTTCAATTATTTCTGGGGTGAAAACAGGTGGCGGGGAAGATGGACGCTACGAGCATCCTTAATGAGGTGGACGCTATTAGCACGGCCGCTACGAGCACGAAAACCCAGAAGGTGATTGAGCCTGGATAATTCGGTAGATCGGGGTGGCCAAGGGACTGGTCCACCACGCCCAAATCATCTTGCCGAAAAGATGGCATTCAGGTTTGTGCGAACATCAGTGCTGAAGTGGTCCGGCGCAAGTCCTTTTTGCTCTTTTTTCGCATCAGATATATTTTTTATGTTCGAAATATTTTAATGACTTGAATAATTTTAATGTTTATACGTCAAAATCAGAATTTATTTTTTTTCCATTTCCAATGTCTCTTAGCAAAAGAACACGCGTCAGTTTATTTTCTCACGTATTTTCTGCTCAACCGTATAGTTATAATAATAATAATAGTAATTGGCACCTCTCCTTTCATATGCAGTCTTTTTCTGCCCATCTGCACTCCCTTTTTTCAGTTTGTACTTTAGTGTTTTGGGACCCCAACGTTTTTTTCATTGTTGTTGTGCTAATACATGATTTTTTTATTTTACAAGTGTTTATATGAATAGATATAGTATTACATTTTATGCATTATTTGGCATATATTTTTTTACATTGACAGGGTTTTATGGTTGATTTTTTGACTATAAAATAATATTTCATAAACAGTGACCGTTTTTCTAAACAATATTTTAACGTTGATCATTTTATATTTTTTTGCATACATTCAAATAGGTTGTTCACATTTTTTTTTTGGTTTTCTTGTGTACTCTTGAGTAAGCTTAACAAATTAAGCAGATTCGAAAATGTTTTGAGTATTTGGATTTAGAATTAACAAGTAGAAATTATATATGCTTTTGTCATGTTTGGTATGTATATAATTTCAAATGAGTTCAAAGAATAAGAATAAAATGGCAAATTCTAAGGTTATGACTAAAGCAGCCATTTTAAACATTCTCGAAGAGAACATAATTTATTAGATTTCTTTTTTTTTAGGTTAAGGACATACAAAAATTAAACTGTTTGGATGATGCACAAACAAAATTATTCTTAAATATTAAATTCTCTGGTTCAGCTCTGCAATATTATGCAGAATCTCCTTTTCTTGCTGAGGCAAAAACTATTGATGACATCCATTTACGATTTCAGATTTTTTGGGGAACTAATAATACACAACCAAACATAAGTCAATTACATAGTGTAAATTTACTCCCTAATGAGTCGATCCTCAACTTAGCCCACCGCTAAGATCTAATCACCAAGAACGTATATAATAACATCTCTGATAAAAAAGCGTTGGGTACAATAAAATCTAATTATTTTCGTATTGCAATTCCTCGTGATAGTCGCAAAATCTTACAAATTGAAAAAGTGGTTAAATATGATAAGGCTGTGTCCCGTGCTCATGAATGCAGCAAATTAATTCCGCAAATCCCCCACCTCGAGCTCAGACCTCCCAAATTATGTCATTAACTAAAGAAGTAAACCTACTATCACCAAACAAATCACCAAACTTGAAGACGCTAAAAAACATAAATTCCATACTAGTAAACACAGTAATTCTAAATACCAACGTAATAAATCACACAATAGACAATTTCGAAACCAGTACAGAAGCAACCAATATAAGTCCAGATTTAGTAATAGAACTTTCACGAATTCAAACAACAATTTTCCAAAGACAACTAATTTTAAGAAATATTCTGTAATCTGCCAGTTCTGCTTCAAAGAGGGGATAATGTCCACCAATGTTTAAAAATGAAAAATCCTTTTATTCCAATTCAATCTATAAGCCAACCTAATCCATTTTCCCAAAACATTCCTAATGCCTCTCAACAAAATTTTCCATCACAATATCCTAATACGAATGCCATTTCTTTTTTACCTAACAATAACCATTTAAACTTTTAATTAGAACTCCTGGTGCTGGTACTCGAGATGCTTAAATGACTTTAGCCCAGCCTGCAGTGTCAAAGCTCCCACCTATGAGAACTCTTGCTACTGATGCTCGCGTTACTTCTATGTCTTTCCCCAGACCAGACACTTTTTCTTCACAAAGATCAACGCAAATTCAAACCTCGCAACCAATAAAAATGTGTAATAATTCTGGATTTCAAACTGATTACCTTTTGTCGGATAAATTCCAAATTATTGCTAGTGTCTCGGATAATGCATATAAACTTTCAATTATTCCAAATCAATTACACAATAATAATATTGTTTCAAGTCCTCTGTGACCTGGACCAGCCAGGACATGGATGCTGACCACCTCCCCTTTTGCCAAGCCTTGTCTAAGTCCTCACTTGCAGACCGCTACTGGGAGGCCAGGGACCGTTTGGATACATAGACAATTTGATACAGCTGAGTTTTTTGTTCGTGTTTTTTTTACATACCTTTGCTGTATTTGTCTTCCTATCTTGCCATTGGAAAAAATAATAATAATAATATTCCCATGCTCATCCTTATGTATTTTGTCTCAGAATGTTTTCAATGATCTAAAACATGCAATTAACTACAAATTTCTTTCACGTTCTGTTAAATTAGTACAAATACCTCAAGGTTGCCTTTTCTAGTTGTTTTGAAATTTCTTTCAAAATAAAAAATAAACATTTTAGACATCATTTTTTCATCACCAATGTTACCATTTCTTCTCAATTTATATATGTACAGCTGCGGAAAAAAGAGGTCCACTTTATTCAGCCGTCGTTCGTCGTACAGCAAAGATACATATACCAATCGTTTACGATTGACGTTCAAATTAATTTGCTATACATAAAAATTGCATAAGGGGCTGTCTCCATATTAAAATTCTCATCAACCTTTTTTTTCCAACAGCAACCCCTAGATTTCACTTCATATTTCAAAAATAAGCTCATTTTAACCCCGGATACCAATTTTCAATAAATTTGAACTGAAAATGAGTGAGGTATGAGCACTCAAAATCCCCCTCCCCCTATGTCAAAATATTTTTTTATATTTTAATTCATATCTCATATAACATTGATAATAAGAAGCTAATTTTTATTCGTACTATTAGAACTAAACGACCCAAACATAATTTGCTATTATTATAATTTTTAATAAAATATTAATATGAATTATGAATTATTAAATTAATATTTTAAAAAAATTGAATAGCAACCTAGCCAAATTTTGATGGAAATAGATGCAAAAAGTGATTCGACATGACTGTGCAAAATTTCAAATTCTTACGTGCAGTAGTTTAATTTATATTAAATAAAATGTGTTATTTTCCTGAATTAAGGGACCATATATAAATGTATTAAGTGACAATTTTTTGAAAATTGCATAAAATAAACGTAAATTAGATTTCTTTTGTGCAAAAACAGTAAAAGATAGCGGTATTAAAAAAATATAAATTTTGAAGCAAATAAATTAGAGGTTTTTACATTTTGATGGTCATTCTATAAAGCGTCTATTGTTGCTTCCGATACCGTATCCCACCAAATAAAATGTTTTCCATGTATAGAATTAGATGCAGTAGATGTATGTCTTCCAACATAACGTCCTATTTCAGAAAAACTAACATCCTCAACATTACAGGCATGAATTTGACCTTTTTTAATATTGGAAACATCAGGTCTTTGGACTTCACCATACTTTATCAAACATTCAAAATCACGTTTTTCTGTCTAACTTTTCATCTGACTATAAATTAACATACCTCCAAAAGTCTTATTAGAATGTTGCACATTGCAGACGATAATATTAAATGAAGAATGTGAAATAACAAACACAATGATAATATTGCTTCGGCAAAAAAGTGATTGCGCTTTTTACATGAAATTATAACAAATAAATTTTCAATCATGAAACCATTCTTCAAGTTCGACTGTAGTTGAGTAACATTAATGATTATAAAATAAATAAAAACTTTGTGAAAAAAACACACATAAAAGGTTACTTCAAGGCGTAACGATCGTTTCGACCGAAAATTCGTTCAGTCTTCTTCAGACAAACCCTTCCGTGAAACAGAGCAGAGGGAACTGAAAAAGATAAACAATCAAGCATGTTGCCACAAGGAAACAAAAAAAGGCGGAAAAAACCAGGGAGAGGGGAAAAAAAGAGTGGCGAAGGAATACAAAGAAAAGAAAATAAGGACAAAAAAAAATATAAACAAATAAATAAATAAAAATAAACAATAAAGAACACACACAAAAAGTAAAAAGAAAAGAAAACAGAACAAACAAAAGAACATAAAACAAAGAAAACATAAAAACGCAAAAATTAATTAAATAATATTAATGTATATATTTTTTTAGTATATATATATATATATATACTTTTTTTTTATAGACAACATACAGGACAGCACAAAAACAGGACAAACAAAATAATAGAAAAGGAAGGGGGAAAAAGGAGGGGGGAGGAAAAAGGCAGAAGAGAAAGGGGAAAGTTAATAGAACATTACAACAACAGCTTCCAAGCGCAATGAACGAAAGGAACGGAAGAACCATCGTTCACAAGACGTTCCAAGTACTGGGTAATGGAAAAACCTTCCAAAAAATCAAGATGGGATAAAGATCGAGGAGTGCACAATATCTTAGCCTTAGAAATCTGAAACCGATGATTAGAATTCCAACAATGGGAGGCCATGGAAGATTTGGAAAGCTCATGCTTAGAAACATATCTCTCATGCTCTTTGAGCCTAAATTTGAGAGCTCTTCTGGTCTGACGAATGTAGCCCAAATCACAAGATCCACAAGGACTATAATAAACACCCCAACGGTTCTCAGTAGGAATAGGATCTTTAAGGGAAGAAAATTTAAATTTATTAACAGGTTTAAAAATGACTTTGGAACCAAAATTTTTGAGATGTTTAGAAATTTTGCAGCATAAAGGTGAAAAGAATGGTAGTACGATTAATTCACTATGAAAATTAATAGAAGTAGTAGAAGTATTAGGCCTATTAAATTTAGAAAGAGCTTTATCAATAATAGAGGGGCTAAAACCACGAAAGACAGCTAAGGACTTTAAGTATTTAATCTCATTATTAAGAGATGAAGAGTCAGAGCAAATTTTGATAGCCCGAAATACATAAGTGTAAAAAACAGAAAGCTTTTGTTGGCAAGGATGATTAGATAGGGCATGAGGAGGTAAAGAGATAGAAAAGGGTTTGCGGAAAACAGAAGTAGACAAACCGTCAGAATTCCTAGAAACAAGAACATCCAAAAAAGGTAAAGAATTGTTGCACTCCTCTTCTAGAGTAAACTGGATACACGGATCAACAGAATTAACAATCAAAAGTAAATTAGAAATATCACAATTGGAATCCACTAGAACGAAAGTATCGTCAACATATCTGACCCAGCACGGAAAATTAAAGACCTTGAAGAGCTTCTCTTCAAAATAATGCATATAAATATCACATAAGAGAGGTGAGAGAGAATTACCCATAGCAAGGCCCTCGGTTTGTTTATAGAATGAACCATTAAAAATGAAAGCAGTTTGTTTAATACAAACGCTTACTAAAGCTATAAACTCCTTAATCTCAATAGAAGAATAATGGAACTCGCGTAAACGTTTTTCCAAACAGTCAATCGCACCTTAGATAGGAACGTTAGTAAATAAAGATTTAACATCAAGAGAAAGCATTTTACAATTAGTAGGAGAAAGAAGTTTAACTTTGTTTACAAAATCATAAGAGTTCTTAACAGTGTGAGTATTACTAGCAGTAAAGGGTGAAAGAGTATGCGAGAAGAAACGTGCAAGGTTATAAGCAGTATCAATGTTAGAAACAATAGGGCGAAAGGCAAGAGAAGGTTTGTGAATTTTAGGAAGGGCATAGAAACGAGCACAGTTAGCAATAGAAGGTAAAACAAAACGTTTAGTTTGAGCATTTCAGATTACAGTGGACGTCACAGTGTGTTTAATTTCAGTTTAATGCCCTTCCTAAAATTCACAAACCTTCTCTTGCCTTCCGCAGTGTCGGATTAACAATATAGCAAATGCTACCGGCTCCGCGCTTTTGGGGCCCCCGCGCCTTTACCTTGAAAATTTTCGTCTTTCCCCCTCAAGATCTAGCTTTTTTGGCACTTTCCAACAAGGTAGAAAAGTGCTTATGATTTCTGTTTGTCTTTCTGTCCGTCCTTGATATAACCCTCGTCAATAGGCATAGATTTCTACGAAATTTATATATGTTATTCTTATCTGCAGTACCATGTACCCTATTGTAAAGGATCTATGCAGCATTTATAGATTTTTTTCTACAGGAGCACTCAAAATATTCCCAATACATTGCGCTCTATGGGAAGTTATTCTTTAAAGCGTATCATCCTACTAACTACAAGGGGTGATCAAATGAAAAGGTACGAAACGACACGGTGGGTACAAATGTAGACTTTATTCAAAATATACACCATAGGCCTGAGCACAACGATCCCACTGACGAACAAGCCGCAGGATTCCTTGTTCCCAGAATTCCTGTGGCCGTGACGAGACCCAGTCCGTCACAGCGTCCTTGAGTACGTCGTCCGAGTTGAAGCGCTTCCCTTTCAGGTGGTTTCTTCAGTGGAACCAACACATGGAAATCGCAGCGCGACATGTCCGGACTGTAGGGCGGATGGTCCAACGTCTCCCACTTGAACGTGGACAGTTCCTTGGCGAAAACGGACATTGCATTTTCTCATTGACTTGTAGGACACACAGCCTTCCCTGTATACGATCATCCTCCTGCGATGAATAGTGGCCGGTTTAACACCTTCCGCTGTCAGAAATCGGATAACGCCTCGCTGCCCCTAAATCGTCGAATTTTGCAATGTGAACGCCATCCTGGCCCCATACGCACTGCCGCGTCAATTGGACATAGGAGGGTTCTTTTTAAAAGAGCTTAAGCTCTCTCCTGCGGGCCCCCGCATGTTCCTATCCACACAAAAGGCTCCAATCGCATTCCTAGATGTCTCGCTACCTGCTCTCATAGCTGCATGGACAAATATGATAACGGTTAAGTTGTTGCGACGTTTCGTACCTTTTCATTTGATCACCCCTTGTAGTTACGCTGAACCCTGACTTCAAGATAAAACTTTTTCCTCTATGACTGCAAAAAGATTACAAAGTCAAGGACAAAAAGCCTAACAACTTCTACATCGTTTGTACGATCCGCTTGAAATTTTTCACAACTTTGTAAAAAAATATAGAAAACAATCTGTCAATTTTAAAAATCTGAAAATCCACCCGTTCCCTCATGTTTAAGCGATTTTTCGCTATTTTCAGCACCATTTCGTTTCCGAGAGTCAAAAAAAGTGAATCATTTGCGTGACAAAATGACCTATTTTAAGTGAAAATGACGTCATACAATTGGGGGATCAATACGTTTAAAATAATTTCTCCCAATTACACAGTTTATTATTATTTTTTCCCCCACAAATAAATCGTCTGGTGGATATTCGAATGTTTATGTATACAAAACGAAAGCTTTCGAATGCGAAAAGATTCCGCGCGTTTCCAGATGAGCATGGAATTCGATTTGGGTCTGTAGTAAAAATTGAATATGAACTTATTTATTTTAGGCGGATGAAAATTAAATATATTGAATGAAAGGCAGATTTCCTTAAAATGTTTTTTCTCGCGCCCGTTGTAATTGCCTTCACAAAAGGCTTTGACTTCTAGTTCTAGAGATATTCTGCTCTTTGAAATGAAACAAAATTCGATGTTATTAAGGATTACAAAATGAAGCTTTGCATCGAAAATAGTGTCTGTATAGTTAAAAGTTTTTCTATACGGGAGCACTCAAAATAATTACAATACAATACGGTCAATGGCAGTTTAGAGACAGGCATCTATTTTAAATCCGACGACAATCATGTGCCTCCTTCAAAATTTGCGCCAAAAGCCGGCGACTTTTGCGATAAATTGCCAAATAGAGTGCGAAAAAAATGCTTTGAAAAATGAACCGAACTTGGCGATATTTTTATTATTTTACGATATATAGAAAAAGGTATTTACGTATTATCCCGGCGGTCATTAACGCCAAACTATTTTTTCCTCAGATTTCCTGGCAAACTGTTAGCAATCGTATTCCGAACCATCAATCATTTCATGTGTGCGGAATTTATCTTGCCGAAAAAGTTGCTCGTCTTGGCGGATCGCCGGGATAATATGTAGTACCCCGAAAAATGTCTAATGTGATTATATTAAGCTATGTCGATTTCTTTGGGAATTTTGAAAATTCGTTACTCGCACTTTAATTAACTGATTTATTGTATAGTGTTTTGTTAAGGGCTATCTGCCTAGGAGTAGGAGGGGGTCTCCGAACGACGAAAATTGTTAATGAATTAGAACCCAAAACGGGTTAACGTCCTTATGATTTCGGTTATTTGTCTGTTCTGATGTCCACCCATCCAGTGTTCTAACTGCTGTGGATATACATCGATTTGTGCGAAATTTATGTTTTTTCTATGTACAGTACCATGTACTATATTGAAGTGTGTAATTACGGCAACGCTACACTAGGGCGATCTGCCAATGGAGGCCATATGTGGGAGGGTGCCTAAGGGGTTCGAACCCGTATTCACGTTACATCTGGAGAAAACCTACCAAAACTCCAGACCGTTAGATCGACAGCCGCGCGATGGGACCCGAACCCGGGACCTTCACACTTCGGCCATCTAACATTTTCAGTGGCATAACCACTGTGGTACCATATTGAAAATGGTGTATATAGCATTTATAGATCTTTTACATTAGAAAAAAATCCAATGTATAGCACAGTCTAAAAAACAGAACTAAAAGGGGGGTTCAGGGGATTCTCCCCCTGTATCTGTTGGTACAGAAATGACTGAATCAACAGTCATTCTTGAAAACATATTTTAGAGATATTCGATTTTTGAAAGAAAACAAAGTTGGCATATATATTACTAAGGCTCTCAAAATGATGCTCTACGTTGAGAATAACGTCCGCATTATTAATAGTTCTACAGGAGCACTCAAAAGAATTCCCATACATTGCAGTCTGTGGCATTTGAGAGACACTAATACATTTCTAGCACAAGACAATGAGTATAAAATTTTTATATTCTTCAGTTAAACGCTAAAAAAAATTAAAGGTCTTTTACAGGGTCTCATAAAATTGCATTTATAGTGATAATACAACATTTTTTTATCTACGAAATCTCGCCAGTTTTAACTAAAATACATCGCAGATTTGGTGCAAAAATATTTTGTATTGGAAAGTGTTTTATAATCTATGAGCTTGGCATGATTTATCTTTCTTGATTTTTTAAGGCAACAGATAAATCTTGTAATTCTTTTTCTTTCTTTCTTTCTTTATTTTTTTATTTAGTTATTTTATTTATTTTTTTTTTTTGGATAAGACAATTTCTAAAGTGGAACATATAGTGGAACTGTAAATCAGTTGTAGACAACTCATTGAAAGAATATATGTATAACTCGGCTGTTCGAGCATCGTCAATGGGAGAACCCCCTGAACCCCCCTAATTTTTTAGTTTCATGATTGCCATATTAAAACGATATTAATGGACTATGTCATTTTATCTCTCATCTATCGTTTATTTCACCTGGTAACCCCATGCTGACATTTTTAGGATTGTAACCTATTTATAGAAAAATACATGTGATGCACATTCTACAGCTTAGTAAATATTGTAACAATAAATTAAAGCAGTTGTGAACTAATAGTATTTAAATATATGTAAAATAATACATGTGGTGTATATTCTACAGCTTACGAAATATTGTAACAATAGATTAAATCTGTTGTGAACTAATAGTATTTTAATAAACGTATGAAATTTCTAAACAATCATTTATCAAATAAATGTAACCTTACGGAGCTTATAAAAATCGGTGGTTTACGTAACACATACTAACATTTTCAGCGGACATTTATTCTTACTTTTATGTCGCGTTTTCGTAACGCATTTTCGTGTCTCATTTTCATGTCACATTTTCAAAAGAGGGTGAGAGATAAAATCACATAGTCATTAATATACTTAATGTGGCTGTTACATGCCTGCATTATTTAGTGAACTTATTACCTAGGCGAAACTGAATGAGTATTCTAAAGTCAGCAATAAGGACACGCATAAGAGTATATTTAACAATACTGTGGAACAAAAGGACGGTTCTCAGAAAAAAATTTCAGGGAGCATCCAAAAGGGGGGAAATAAAAGAAAGACAGAAAGAAAGGCTGTATCATTATCTTTTTGTGGACTAAAAGCGAAACTCGGACAAACGGAGGAGGGGGTATCCAGATCCTTGCACCACCCATCTATGGCCTTTAGAAAATGGATTCCTTACCAATAATGCTACATTTCTGCCTTTATTTGAAGAATGAATCCAGAAATGAACAAAATATAGAAAGAAAACTAAGTGCCGAAACGAAAAAACAGACTCAGGGTCTGATCAAGGGCGGATTAAAGGAAGGGGGTCGGAGGAGGCGACCGCCCCTTCCGAGAAAAATGAAATTAATGTAAACAATCCCAACTTACTTCCATAAAATTTATATATATGTATGTGAATCTTCCATCTAAGCCTCCACCCACAAAATTGTATTAATCCGTCAGTGGGCCGGATTATTCATTAGGCTGTAGTCTATCTGTCCCGATCATTTCAGGGACTTTTCAGTAACAAGTCGGATGAATTTTTTAATGAAGTTGTAATCAATCTTTCAAAATGACTCAATAGAACGGAAATATTTGTGGCTATTTCTGAAGATGTTCTCTGGAACGCGAGTTGACCTGCATTTCCCCGAGAGCTGAGATCCATAGGATTAAGATTGTAGGAAAAACGCGCCCCATAATCAATAATAATCCCCCACGAAACAATAATTTTTATTTAAAAATTGGACATAAAGTTATTTTGTTTTGCAGTAAATATGAGGATGTTATTTTAAACGGATGTTGGGCAGCCCCAAAGTTCTTTTGTTTTACAGTAAAGGCGGGTGGCTTTGGCGAAATTCGAAGGTGTACTAGGGTGTAAACCATCTTAGTAGGCTTTTGGTAGTTGGCTTGCTTTGTTTTTACTTAATTATTTATTTTACATTTCACAATATTTAAACAAAGTCGAATTATTTTTGAAACAATAATAATATATAGAATGTAAGTCATTTTTTTAATAGTTGGGAAATCCACTATTACGATAAATTATCTTATTAATCTTGGAAATTAACCACGTTAAATATAAAAGAATTGATTTTTGGCCGGTCGAAATGACAGGTCAAGAGCGCGAATGCCAGTAAATTTGTTCAAATAAAATAATTAGAACCGAGAGGATCTTCGCACGGCCGGGGCACAAGACGGTCGGGGTATCCGAGAAGCCATAACCCCAGGCAAACTGAAAAAAAAAAGATAATTTCCGGATACTCTTGATCCACAAAGAAACTGACAAATTACTTGTCACATTTAAGATTATTATGTCTTGCAAAAACATTTGAACGTAATACGATAATGAATGATTTATCCAATTTTTTTATTATTTATTATATAGATTATTCTATTTAGAAAATATACAATCCTCTTATAAAGATTTTTTTGAGCAAAATATTTTATATCATTTTAACGAGGATAAGTTGAAAAGTAATGTACATATGCTTGTAGAACACTAACGAAATGACCTTTAGAAGTGTTCCAAGCGGAATGTGGAAGTAACAGTCCCCTGTACAAGCATGTACAGTTTAAATGCCTTCCGTGTATGCAGTATATTTTGAATGGTGGAGGTATTATTGTGCTAGATCTATCTATCCCCAGTTCGATTTCTTATGAATTAACCCATTAAATCAATTAAGAAAAGTTAAAAATATGTAACCTATTATTAGTAAAGACCGTCCAGATAATGAAATAATTTTACAAGCATGTATTTTTATAGGGGAAAAAAAAGTGTTTAAAGGCACAGTTTAAAATACATATTGATTTCGAAGGTTCTAAAAATTTTACAGAAACAATTATTATTTTATGTGTGTAAACTTGTCTAGTTATATGTTTGCATATGGGAAAGGTGGGAAGTGTTAGAAATTCCAAATATATATCCATGAACATATTCATTAAAAAAAAAAAAAAACTGAGTTGTACGAATAAATAACTTTAAACATCGCCAGTCTCGCTATCTATTTAGCCCCCCCCCCACTTTATTTTGACGGGCATTTTTTCCGCACACTAATTTACTTGGAGAAATTGATTTGTCTAGTGTTAACTCAAATTTGTTCATTTTGAATCAAAGAAAATTTGTAAAAGTTGTGTTTTATTTTATTATCGCACAAAACCTACAGATTAGCTCACCCAAGGTGGAGGAAGGGCTGGGATAAATCTCTCGCGAATATAACACGTGGGACCTTTTAGTTTTGTTTATATCTAATTAGCATTAGTAATACAATTAATTAGCACTTAACATAGATTGTAATATAATTAGCATTATTTATGTTCTCATTTAATTTAGCTCTACTACTTTAATGTGAGGGTGATCTCCACCCCCTAATATATATATATATATATACATATATATATATGGGTGCGTCACTGAGCAGGGGGCCCCTTGGTAGCATTTGCTACGGGCCCCGCACTGTCTTAATCCGGCACTGGCCTTTCGCCCCATTGTTTCTAACGTTGGTGCTGCTTCTTATAACCTTGCACGTTTCCTCTCGCATACTCTTTCACCCTTGACTTGACTGCTGGTAACACTCACACTATTAAGAACTCTTATGATTTTGTTAACAAAGTTAAACTTCTTTCTTCTACTAGTAATTGTAAAATGCTTTCTCTTGATGTTAAATCTTTATTTACTAACGTTCCTATCCAAGGTGCGATGGACTGTTTGGAAAAACGTTTACGCGAGTTCCATTATTCTTCTATTGAGATTAAAGAGTTTATAGCTTTAGTAAGCGTTTGTATTAAACAAACTGTTTTCATTTTTAATGGTTTATTCTATAAACAAACCGAGGGCCTTGCTATGGGTAATTCTCTCTCACCTCTCTTATGTGATATTTATATGCATTATTTTGAAGAGAGGCTCTTCAAGGTCTTTAATTTTCCGTGCTGGGTCAGATATGTTGACGATACTTTCGTTCTAGTGGATTCCAATTGTGATATTTCTAATTTACTTTTGATTGTTAATTCTGTTGATCCGTGTATCCAGTTTACTCTAGAAGAGGAGTGCAACAATTCTTTACCTTTTTGGATGTTCTTGTTTCTAGGAATTCTGACGGTTTCTCTACTTCTGTTTTCCGCAAACCCTTTTCTATCTCTTTACCTCCTCATGCCCTATCTAATCATCCTTACCAACAAAAACTTTCTGCTTTTTACTCTTATGTGTTTCGTGCTATCAAAATTTGCTCTGACTCTTCATCTCTTAATAATGAGATTAATTACTTAAAATCCTTAGCTGTCTTTCGTGGTTTTAGCCCCTCTATTATTGATAAAGATCTTTCTAAATTTAATAGGCCTAATACTTCTACTACTTCTATTAATTTTCATAGTGAATTAATCGTACTACCTTTCTTTTCACCTTTATGCTGCAAAATTTCTAAACATCTCAAAAATTTTGGTTTCAAAGTCATTTTTAAACCTGTTAATAAACTTAAATTTTCTTCCCTTAAAGATCCTATTCCTACTGAGAACCGTTGGGGTGTTTATTATAGTCCTTGTGGATCTTGTGATTTGGGCTACCTTGGTCAGACCAGACGAGCTCTCAAATTTAGGCTCAAAGAGCATGAGAGATATGTTTCTAAGCATGAGCTTTCCAAATCTTCTATTGCCTCCCATTGTTGGAATTCTAATCATCGGTTTCAGTTTTCTAAGGCTAAGATATTGTGCACTCCTCGATCTTTATCCCATCTTGATTTTTTGGAAGGTTTTTCCATTACCCAGCACTTGGAACGTCTTGCGAACGATTGTTCTTCCGTTCCTTTCGTTCATTGCGCTTGGAAGCTGTTGTTGTAATGTTTTATTAACTTTCCCCTTTCTCTTCTGCCTTTTTCTTTCCCCCCACCTCCTTTTTTCCCCTTCCTTTTCTATTATTTTGTTTGTCCTGTTTTTGTGCTTTCCTGTATGTTGTCCATAAAAAAAAGTATATATATATATATATATATATATATATATATTAAAAAAAATATTAATATTATTTAATTAATTTTTGTGTTTTTATGTTTTCTTTGTTTTATGTTCTTTTGTTTGTTCTTTTTCCTTTTTGTGTGTGTTCTTTATTGTTTATTGTTTATTTATTTATTTATTTATATTTTTTGTTTGTCCTTATTTTCTTTTCTTTGTATCCCTTCCCCACTCTCTTTTTTCCCCTCTCCTTGGTTTTTTCCGCCTTTTCATGTTTCCTTGTGGTAACATGCATGATTGTTTATCTTTTTCAGTTCCCTCTGCTCTGTTTGACGGAAGGGTTCGTCTGAAGAAGACCGAACGAATTTTCGGTCGAAACGATCGTTACGCCTTGAAGTAACCTTTTATGTGAGTTTTTTTTTTCACAAAGTTTCTATTTATTTTATCTTATAACACCAGTTTTTTGAGTGTTTATTTTCATTAATGATTATAGTCAGACGAGCAAAGTACAGAATCTCGCTCCTGGCAACATTTCAGCTGTCTAAGAGAACCTTCAAATACCCCAAAACATTTTTTTTTTACGATATTCATCATCGTAAGGAATCGTTTTGCATTTTTTCTTTAAATCGTGTTTATGGACCAAGGAAGTTTTGAAGTCACGGTTCATTTCGACCACTGACTAAATATTCTAATTTTTACTCCTGATATTCTCAGTGCCGAAAACTTTAAGAGTAGAAACAGTATTTTCCCTGTATATAATATTTATTTCTTGTTAACTCTCGCGAGCGAAATTAATGAAAGGAGAAAAGTTCGGAACCTACAAATAGCATTTCTCAATTCTCAGAAAGTCCCTTAAAATTGCAAAAAAAAAAAAAAAAAAAATCTCAATATCTCCAGAAATTGTCGTAGAAAATTGGTGAAAATTTATATTTAGGGTAATTTGAAGGTTTTTCTTTCGTTTAATACAGTCGAAGTAGTTTAGTGCCATTGGAAAAAAAACGAAGTTGATGCAGAATTAAATATGAAGACGGCCCTTATGTAAATTAAATTACTAAAAAATTAAATCATACGTTATTTACAAACGAATGGTATATATATCTGTGCAGTCTGACGAATAATGGCCAAATAAAGAGCAAGTGGGCCTTTTTTTTCCGCAGCTGTACATAAAACAGAAATTCTGAAATTTGAATGTTGACTCATATTATTTGAATGTTTGAGAAGTGATATTAAGTGTTTCATTGTATACACATGAGGTACAATGAAACACTGACAGGCATTTACCTTTTGTAATTTTTTAAATATGGAGAAGCTATTTATAAACTCATAATTATTAATTTAGATGAGGAAAAGAGTAGGTGAAAAGTTACATTAATTTTAATTTTGTACACGCAAATTTGTGAACAGGGGAAAAAAATAGTAAATTTTGTTTTATTGTAGCTCTACTTCCCCTACAACAAATGAGTTTGTCAGATTAAAAAATTTATATTAAAACTATATTTTTATCTATTATTCGTTTCGCTCTCTGTTCGTAAAATAATAATAACTATGGCGAAAAATATATTTTTGTAAAAACAGAAGAGTTGTTCACTAAACTCTCGACGTTTATATTATTATTTACCTTAAAAATTAGATCGATAAAAATTTAACACTAGGAAAAAATATTGCAAATCAGGACCGTAACTCGGGGTATACAAAAAAGGGGATTTAGCGAAAATTTCCGACTGAAATATATTTTTTTCCCTTCTAGTTTTAAAGTCCACATGCTAGTTAAACGTCCAAGTTTCATCTACTAAACTAATGAACAGCAGTTAGTAGTGGCATAACAAAACTTCTGCCCACCCCTTACCGAAATGTGTTCCATACATTCAAACCTGGAGAGAAAAAATAGTTCTGCTTTCCAATGGATCTTTGAATGGATCTTTTCCGAAGTGAGGCAAACAAAAACCTGCGGCCCACTTTCTTTTTATGTTTCTTACTCTTTAACTTGCGGCCCCCGAGAAATTACCACCTGAGGCAGGAACCGCGGCTGTCTCCATCCCCCCCCCCTTAGATCAACAATTTTGGATCCTTTACACTGAGTAGTTTGATACATAGAGAGCTCAGAGTAGGGGCATTTTAATTCTTAGCTCCTTGTACACATATCAAAAGTAAACTAAACTAATGACTAAAGCACACCATCATACTACCAAGAAGCAAGAAGACAGAATTCCGATCTCAGCCATTTGACAGATCCACTACGAAACAAGATTTATTGAATGGAAATGAAAATAATTACAATCGCTGCAATGCTCATGAAAGGCCACACACAGAGGATTGTAAATATAAAGAAAAAACTTATATGCATATATTTGAGGAGATGAGAAGGGGTATTTTTTCAAACGGCACAGTATTGTACCTATGTGGAATAGAAAAAAAATAGTAAAATGGTAACGAAATTTTCAATTTGATAGTAAGTGATACAAGGATTAACATTTAAAAAAAGAAAAAAACACTCAATTCACCATGTTGTAGTAACAAGTTTTTAGGAATAATGAGGGAATCATACTACTAGACCAATGCGCTTATACGAGGGTAAGTTTTCATGTAAGTCACAAATGCATAGGTCAAAATATACACTTACTCAAAAAAGTAATCCGATTTCAGCAAAATTTCCTATTTTAATTCTGCGGATGACTAATTAGTTGATAGGAAATTACACAGTTGAAAAGAAAAGATAGAAGCTATTATCATATGATGCATGATTTGCATTTACGAAGAACAATATTTTAACTATGAAAGCAACAAATGAAATATGGCTTAAGCTCGAATACGTTTTTCAGAGATTGTAGGTCTTTGTGTTCGTGCTGTATGGAAAGCACAATATATCCGTAAATAATCGTAGAAATTTGGACTCGGGAGTCTAAAATTACAGTTAATTAATAGTGTAAAAATAGTATGTTGCTATTAAAAAGGTTAAAGCTTTTGTACAGATTAAAATGAAGATGGTCCTTCATCTTGAAAATCTCACTCATAAAAATTTAAAGTATACATTATTCCAAAAAGAATCGAACACGAAGTGTAGTCTACTGCTAAAGAGGGCTGAATAACAAATATGTTTTTTTTATGTACCTCTATAATAAAAATCAATGCTATAAAATGAAGACACTTACTTTTGTTTGCCCAGTAGCGAATATTTTTTACTTCTGGTACGTCCTGTTCTTCAGGTTTGGTACCATTCAGTGCCGTATCTGTAAGTGAAAAAATTGAATCCATACCTTTTTACAAAAACATAGATGCAAAAAGTTTAGAATGCATACATGGTTGAACCCTCTAAATATTATAAAATAAATTTTAAAGATATTGTTTTTATCTGATATAGCAAACAGCTTAGCAATCTTTGGACCGCGAGAATACCGAAAAGAAAATATTAAAATATTACTGGAAAGAAATTTGAAAAGTACTGACGTAAAAAAAAAACTAAGATATGGTAGACCCCCTATAACACGGTAGATACGCTCCGTGCTATATAAATCCGCGTTGTACGGGGAGCAAGCTATACTCCACCTGGAGCGCGAACTGTGCGGTATAATCGCTGCAACACTTATTTGCACTCCTTAGAAACACAATGATGTTTTAGTGTTACCATTCAAAAGTTGTATTAATTATAGGAGCTAAAGCGTCTAAAATCAGAACATCTGTCTCATTTTACCGTGCTGTACAAGCCTCTTTTAACGTGTTATACCATAACGATTGCAATTTTTAGGCCGTGTTCTACGAATCCGTCTTGTATGAATCCATGTTATAAGGGGGTCTACTGTATACATTAAAATTGATATAATACACTAAAAAATAGGACTATCAGTAATGCATAATGTGTTAACATTTAACTCATTAATAGAATATTTTAAAAAGATTAAAAATGACATGTGGCTGTGAGAGTTGGAATATATGCATCGAATATGCACTTTCGATACAAAATAAAAGATACATTGATTAAAATGCAAAACAATACTAGATACTTTCTAAATAGAAAAAATGCGATATACAAAATACACAGAGAAAGAATTCTTGTAAAATATCTTGTTTTACAATTGAAAATAAGTTAAATTTTCAACTAAAGACTTCGGTTTATTTTATTCATATATCTTTTAACCCAAAAAACAAAGCAATCGTAAAAGCTGATATTTAGCTTGGATTGTGTTTATACAAATTGTTAAAGTTAGAAAAACTACAAACTGTTTTTGTAAAGCAGTATCTTGTATGAATCCATGTAGTTGAATGTACTTGTATGAATCCATCCATTTTGTAAAGCGGTATCAAAATTTTACCTATTTATTACTAAAAAATCGGACTCTATCGTATTTTTCTAAATGCAAAGGCAGTTCCAGCGAGTGGGTCATAAGTGTCAGGAGTCATTTCCTTCTACTGACCTTGGATTTCACACGTTCCCGCACGATTTCACATACTGAGTTAGCGTTTTGTACAATTTTGGCTAATCTAAAAGTCTAGTGGCCGCCTCCGAAAATTCCGCCTAGAGCCGTCCTCGGCTAAAGGCTCATTATGTTCGGAGTTATAAAATCTTAAACCGTCGAATGATTGAACTCTACTCGCTGAGTCGTACCACTGACCATGTATTACTTACAGTACTTTCTGCCTCAATAAATCTGCACTTTTATCGAATGATTGTCCTTGATATTTATTTACTGTCATCGCAAATGCAGGTATATTTGCAAATTGAGTTTTTTGAAAGGACATGGTAAAATAGTACCAGAATATTTTATGAGTTGAAATTAAAATTCTTTTATTGCCTACGGTTCCAGTTGAACTTCCCAATCAATAGCATTACGGATATATAAACTTGATGCGCATTCTCGTTCCATTGACTAATGCTTCCTTTAAGTTTAAGTTTCTGATTAATATAACGATGCAATTAACTTTCAATACTAACTTACGTGGTGGCAAATCATGGTATTTTTCGGTTAGCCAGGAGAAAATCCCGCAAGCTATTTTTTCTGGGAAACGTTTAAAGACTCCTTCTGAAACACTGTCGTTCCCAAAAACAAAGATGGAAATTTTAATCCGTATACAAAATAGTATTTATGTACAGAATTCAATATATACAAAAATATCAATGTACTAAAAATAAATTTGTATGCTTATTGGTGGAATTGGGGAAAACGTGTGGAATTAAAATACGAAATTAAATTAAACATCAAAATATGAAAGGGATAAACAACTATTTACTGGAAATCGCTTTAGGTTAGTAAGCATTTGGCGCAGATCACAATTATTTGACAATTTTTCACTTGCTCCCGGCTAACAGGAAAAAAAAACCAAACCACTCATAGTCAAAGAATTCAAAAACTCTACTGGATAGTTATTGATTTCATTGTCATCATAGCAAATTATTTTATTGTAGCTATGGTGGTATGTTCTCCATTCATCAGATATTCGATTAAATCAGCATTAATAAAAGTTCAATCATCATATCTGCGTTCGGTTATAACTGACTTCAATATGTTATCTGAGAGTACGTTTTCGGAAATATCTCCATACACTTCATTAATAATATTATTTTTATTCCCTATTAATTGCAGAGGTATTTCTTCGATAATATTTTCGGAGAAATACTGCGTGGCGGGAGATTGTGAAGAAATTGTCGAATTGGCGCGTTTCTATGGAGCGTCTCTTTGATTGCAAACTGCCTTGTTCGGTTTGTTTTTCCACAGCTTTGAAACATGAAATTTACAACACTTCGTGCACATATCGACCATCTAAAAAAAGTCGCCAAACACAGGACTAAGCACATTTTAGTCATTGGCGTTTCACCAAATTGGGGAATAATTTCACATTTTGCAAATTTTGTTGTAATACTATAACCCCATAAGTGTTATTTCAAAACTGACACAACAATGGAACCATCGCTCGACTTGGCGCTAAGTACAACGTGCCAAATTATTTCTCAAATTTTTTACGGTGCAATAGCATATTACATAAATATTTTAACATTAGCGCAACCACCTACATACGAACTTTAAATTCGGCACATGTGCCGAATTTCTCGCTCATCCGTTCGCCCAATGTACTGCAAAGGGACATGAAGGTTTTCGTTAGCGTATTTATGGGCTTTCATGCCCTGGTGCATATTACATGAAATTCTGAATCGGCATTCAAACTTTGCGCCATCTCTGAAAAAAAATTCTGGATCCGCCCTTGCTATACGGACGCACATACGAACATTACCTTATATGTGCACAATAGGTAACAATAACTGCAAAGTTAGTTACCAAAAAAAAAGTGTGTGCGTGTAATCTTTACGCTCGGTTGAAGTAAAACTTCTTTGACGTTTACGACGCATATCACTGAAATGATTAAACTTTAACTTAAAATAAATATCATATCATAATTTAATTATATTTATTATTCATGTACTTTACAACGATTATATAAATGTTGTTGATAACTTATATTTGATAACTAATGGTGAAGGCCATGAAGTGTAAAAATTAAATCTGGGGACAAAAATACTATCTTGCGTTGTGTCCTACAAAGTAGTGAAACACTGAAAAAAGAATTTTAATTTTTTAAACACTCACCTGGAAAATTCTTGAAAGATTTGCCATTAGTCTCCAAACTAAAAGAATAACTCTGCCTAAAGGAGACTAGTCCAGGAAATACTCAAAATTTTCTTTTAAACTTATACTTTTATTGAAAACATTTGCATCATAAACAGAAAGGAAAATTTATCTTTATATATATATATATATATATATATATATATATATATATATATATGCTTATGAAAGAACAATAGCACTACTCATTTTCAAACTTCTTAAGACTGCAATTAAGCACAGTTGGCCTCATAATAAAATAAAAGGTGAAATGAAGAAATAAAATATCTTTGACTATTCGTCATATGGCAGATGGCTTTACAACTACATTACAGGTACCCTTAGATCACATTTTAAAATCAATATTTCAATTTTAAACTAAATACTTTTTGTATCAAAAATAGTAATATTGAAACGCACATCAGAATGTTGTGCCAATTGAAAATCATTTTAAATTGTCCCAAATTATTAACCTGGCAAAATCCAATTAAAATAAAATATTAAATGCTTAGAAATTAATGGGCTAAAAATATATACAACATCAATTGTTCACAACATCAATTACAAATATAAAAATTCAAAATGTTGAAGAAATTCCCCAGTACATTTATATCAAATTGAATTATTTTTTTAAATTTTTACATGTCAATATGTATTTAAATACGAAGGAAAAGGGAGTTATGGAACTTGATATGTTTACTGCAAACATAAGATTTAATCAATAATTACCAGTTGCCAAACGTTGCTTCCTCTCTGCTTCTCGTGCACAGTCTAAACTAAGTTTTTTAATATTTAGTTCTTTCTTAATCATTTGCAAAGTTCTTGTAGATTAAACAGTTCTAGGGATTCAAACAGTTCTTGGAGTTAATTCAGTCTATCGGTAATCATTGTTCAGTCCGTTGACAGTTCCAGGTTGGCTTTCACTTATTTTAAACTCGGAGAAATTTGGTTTAGCAATATGGCCGCCCCTAAGCATTCAGTGAAAATGGCTAAATAGCAAGTCTCGAACATTGTTGCACTCCACACCACGGTTTATTCCTTTTTACGTTCATGAACAAAATCAGAAAGGAAGTTGAAGAAGAAATTCTGCAGTTGGCATTGCTTGAAAATGGTTGAGATATTTTACCATAGACGATTTATGCAAAAGTTTTCATTCAGCAGTAGACATTCTATCACGCCAGCCACTTAGCTTATATTTTTCATGTCATGGCAAGTAATGGAATTGAAATATTTTTTCACAGGGGTCTGCTGTCAATATTTTTAGAGATTATTAGACATCGACCGCACTCTTACTTCACTATTTTTTTTTTTTTTTTGCTACTTTTTAAAGACGCTGAAAAACATTAAGATATCCACGTGCATAATTTGAAGATAACAAATAAAACAGAAAATCTCAAAGCGACGATATGGACCAAGTCAGATGAGAAATATTTTTACAGGCAAAAAAAAAATTTCTTCATAGTTGCGGGAGATAAAATTATCTCCAAAAAAATACAGCTTGGGGCTCCCCCAATCTGCAAACGGCTCGAAGCCTAAAGACAGACTGGGGAGCCCCCCGAAACACACAACCAAGTTACCTCGTGACTTTTTCTTCAACTGAAATAGTGTCCCTTCCAACAAAGGAGGTTTAACATATGGAGGCGCCCATGTTCCCGGTTTTTGAAGCCAATGACCACGCCCCCTCACTATCCCAGAACATCCGATATCGTCATTGGCATGCATGTAAATTTTTAAGAACAAAACTGCTGTATTTCTCATTTTTTACTGATTGTATGTAAGTTTATCTTAAAGCCACATCTTTAGGCATAATTTTAATCTTAATTCTGTAATACTTTTACTGTTTATTTTTAAATAATCAATTATTTTTAAACACGTATTATTTACACACGTATTAATTTACAGTATAGAATATACCTCGGCAGCTGCATTAAATTCGTTGATAGGAGAAGATTTGTTTCCTTCTTTAAACGAGCATATGCTTCAAAATGAAGTCATGGATAACCATCTTCTTCATCTGATAAAATCAGTGATCGATCAATATTTACATGTGCGATATCACTATTTTAGTAAGCGCTTAAGTAGGAATAATAAAAATGAGAAAAATGTCCGACAATTATATACTAAAATCATTCAGTTCAAAGGACAGTAAGGACAATTGTTAAGATATTTCACTATATTGGAAGTTTAGGAGAATAAGATTACTTATGTGCAATGTATATAGAGCTTTAAGCTCCTTAATTGTTGTATGTTTTATTAAATAACAAAACTTAACACGTGATGAAAAGTCGTCTTTTAATTTTTGATCTGTTTTAAACCTTAAACCAGACAACCCTGCTTCTTAGATTTAAATTAGTTTCCAGAAATAAATTGCTATTTCATGATTCATATGTTTTGGGGGAAAACATGCAAAGTTTTCATTAGAAAGTTCACTTAGTGAATAAAAGTCCTTGAAAATCAAAAAATATAGTTCTTGAAAATCAATAATAGTCCTTAAAATTTTAAATGCAATTTGGTTAGCTACTACATTTTATGAGAAACCTTATCCATTTTTCCCCTCTACTAAATGAAGTAATTAGTATTGATTGAAATTATTCAACTTTCATATTTCTTTCATTACCTTAAACTGTTTGTCAATGCAAAATATTATTATGATAAATGACCTAAGAAGGTTAGGGATGGACGCGAGACATCTCGCATCGTCTCCCGAGACGAGACAGAGCCTTGTCTCGCGCGAGATTTCTCGCCTCGCATAAATTTACAAAGTTTTCATCAAAATGGATGAATACGTATGTAATTAAATCTTATGGATATTTCATATTTTTCTCTTAAAAAATTAATATTTCTAAATAAAATGTTTCATCTGTTATTAAAAAATGCCTCTTTCACCATAAGCCGAGCTATGCGAACGCAAATGAATGATCTACAGGAGCGATTACGCAAATACAACGCTGGGTATCAGCGGAGCATTCAAAGATTCATGTTGAGAAGCAAGCCTGGTCACAAGTCTTCTCTGTTGTCTCTTCTTTTTGATGGCGTGAATGAGCAGGTTAAACCCGGGTTCCCGATTAAATGTGAAACCCATACCTTTCACTCTAAAACGAGAGGTGTGTGTGTGAGGGGGGGGGGAGGGGTAAGTAGGCTTTATTAAAATTATCCCGTCTCCATTGAAGCTTTTTATAAATTTACTATTCTGTACATTGGGGGCCCTTAATTAGCTTAAAATTTTATTTGCGCACGATATCCTGAGTTCTGCATCCTTTCTAACAAAATTCAAAGCTTTATATAATTTCAAAAGAAAATAAAACTTCCATCAACCATGCATATTACATTTACGCAATTTCGGAAATAAATAAATAAAAATAAATGTTTTTTCGGTGTCTTGTCCCATTATATATATATGGATTAAATCTGAATTTATTATCACTTCAAATGCACATATCATTTAATATGGTAATTAATATATGTACTAATATTCTAATATCTAACTAATTGTTATTATTAATATTATTTTCCAATAAAATAGTAATAAGTTACTAAAAATATGGTTGCAAAATTTCAGCTCATAATTTTGCTAGACTCGCGAGACGCCTCGCGACAGAAAATTTCTCTGCGAGACGAGACGAGACAGCCCAGTTTCTCGTCTCGCACGTCTCTAAAGAAGGTTGAAGTGTATAATTGTTTCCTCGTGTCTAAAGAAGATAATGTTCTCTTACTGTCTGTAAATACCTCATATATCTTATTTAACATATTTGAAATTGCATTCTTACTTCTAATACCTGTAATATGACTTAAAACTATTGTTAATATAATGTGAGCAATTTAATAATTTAGGCTGATGTAATAAAACTTATTGTTACCCATGTAACAACAAAAATATCTTCCTAGAAATATAAAAGGCAATTTTTTATTATAATAAAACAATTATCATGAAAATATATAAACAGTTTTGCAAAGTATAGTATAATCATAAGAATAACTGTTTTTTTGTTTCACTTGATGTTTAAAACGCAATGCACGAAAATAAATTTGAAATTATGCAATAAAAAACAAGTTAATACTTGTAAACAATCTTCCGTAAACGTAAAATGGATTAAAAAATTGGTTAGTAACTTTTAATTATTTTTATTAAAATTTTCCGGAACTCGTTTTTCAATGCTTCGCTATGTGTTCTTCAATCTTCTGGGATAGAGAGGGGGCGTGGCATGGCTTCACTTTCCTAGCACTGCGGAGCGCAGCATGGGTGCTTCCATATGTTAAACCTCCTTGCTTCCAACGGACTTGTTTTGAAAACTGTTGCCAGATATCCTACGGGAAAGAAATTACTAGTACGATCTTTTTCCTCCCTCAAGTTCAGCGAAACCGCTTTCCCCGAGGAGTAAACGGTCAGCCACATTGGTTTTACTCATAGAGAAGGGATATAGGTGGAGGGAGCCTCCTATTGTATTTTACCGGGAAAGTTGAAGCTAAGATAAGAGCGTCGTAGGAGAAGAAGCCTATCTTCCCAGAGATCGGCAATGGTAAACCTAAAGTTTATTGCTTTTCTCCCCCTCATCCCCCGTTGTTTAGAGAGGGGGAGTACAGTTTCACTTAGAGGACGCTCCCTCATACTCTCCCTTCCGTTGGAAATAAAAATAATTACTGCTTGCACTGCAATGCTCTTCGAAAGCAGCTACAGAAGCAGAGTTGGGCAAAATACATAAAAATATGTATTTTCGATGCAAAATACAAATTACATTTATTCAAACACAGAAAATTGAAAAAATACAAAATACATTTATTTTCTTAATACATACAAAATACGAAATACGTCTAAAACTTCAATTAAGTAAAATTTTCTACAGAGACTTCTAGTTTATTTTATTCCAGTGTATTTTAAGATGAACAAACAAATGTAATAGTAACTTTTTTTTTTTTTTTTTTTTTTACATATACATGAGTTTTTCCTAGAATAAATTGCATCTTAAAAGGCATGAAAGCAAAAATGTGTGACAAGTATTTATTGAACGTTATTTTTCAGTGATAATGAATGGAATTGAAATATAAAATTAAATACATTTCTAAACGAAGATGAGTTGAATTATATTTCTACTTTAAGACACATTTATAGCCTTACCATCGCACAGTAGTTATGTCACTGAAAATGGTAGACTGCCGAAGAGTGAAGGTCCCGGGATCGGGTCCCATCGAGCAGCTGTCGATCTAACAGTCTGGTTTTTTGGTAGGTTTTTTTCCAGATGTAACGTGAATACGCTTTAGAACCCCTTAGAAAGTTCTCCTACCTAGGCACCTTCCCATCCTTGGCAGATTGCCCTAGTATAGCGTTGGCATAATCAGACAAACACAAGATACATTCATATATTACTACAAAAGATTATATTACTAGAAGATTGTGATGGAGGAGTGGAACAATATCAGCCTTGATGTTTTAAGAAAAGGACTTTCATCTTTGAAATCAAGATGTAATATGATGGTTCAAAGAAAGGGCTATCAGACTGAACAGATTAGAAAATAAAATTCTTATATTTATTTCTATATATATCTTTGCAAAATCGTTACAAAAATGTGTGAACACACTCTGTAGGGTACTTGCGGGAAACCCCGAAAAAAAAATTGTCGTGGAATATTACTTAAATGAAATTAATTTACGTTTCACAAATCACCCGTGCATGAAGATTTTCTTAACATTAAACTTTTAAACGCCTCTGTCACATTGCTCAAGAGTTCTTTAGGGGAATTGCAAAAAATATTTAACATGAATTTAAGAAAATGCTTTTAAAAAGAATTTAACAGGTTTTTTTTTTTTTTTTTTTTAGTTTTACAATGTTCTATATACCGTTAATGGGTCAAATATTTCAGGCTCTACAAATACTCAAGAGAACACATTAAATTACGATATATGTTTCCGAAAAAAAAAAAAATCTAATTTTCTCTGACCAAAAGTTTAAATTTTAGAATGTCTAAAACTTTAGAGGATTTTGTCGAACTACTTATTAGTTATTAGCATCAGATATTATTAAATTTATACATTTATGCATAACTTGCAACTATCTTTATAAAATAGGAAAATAAATGTCAATTTATGAAACTAAACTCTTCGAATAATTTGTTGGATTCAATTAAAATATTCAGATAATTTACTTTGATTTTCAGGTATAAATTAAACCGTCATAATGTGTGAAAGATTATTTTAGTACGTGTTTTGATAATATCTGTGCAGTTTCTAGGACAACTATAAAATGGAAGCGCCATGTCTCGTGCTCCGAATACCCAGCCTAAAATAAGATCCTGCGTCCACAACTAAAAAGAATAAGTAAATTTTGAGGTAAATATATGTAAATAGTTAACGCAATTTTCTTCCTTCAAATTTCCCTTCTTTTCTTTTTTTCCTTCCTTCCTGAGACAGTGAGCGCACGCATTTTAAATTAAAATTAGCGAATTTTAAAATCGTGAAAAAAAAAGAATAAAATATTAATTTTTTTTTTTTTTTTTCAAAATAAGCGATAGTAAGTGCGATGCTTCTAGCGTTTTAAAATATTTTTCTAAAGACAAGTTTTAATTATTGCTGCTGATAAAGGAACTCTTATTATACCCTTGCTAGACATCTCCGAATGACACTGGCTGGAGTAATTTATGGGTTGCTATCTTCCCGCTTTTGCCATCCCCACTTTAGAACGGGGGCCATCCTCGTGATATTTTCCGCGAGTCTAGATCTGCAGGGTCACGCACTGATCGTTCTTGAAAAGGCGGTGAAATTGTTGGCGATCTCTTGGCGTGCCGATGTGTGGGAAGTAACCGAGAAGAAGAAGAAGCGGATTTGGCTGCTTATCGCCCTTTGGTTCGCAAACTCAAGCATTTTATTTTTCTAGAAAGGGAATGGGGGGAAATGGTTTTTGCAGCACTATTTATTTTCTCCCTCTCTAGTTATTTTGAAATTATTTAGTCTTAAATTTTGTTTAGCAGAATTACTTTGAAGTTTTGGCTTTTGAAACATTTTATTTTGTTGTACATTTTGTATTATTTTGATTTTGTTATGAAACATTGTAATAAAATCTAGTAATGTACATTATCAAATGAGTTAATCTAGTAATGTACATTATAAAGCTTGATGAGAATATTTTTTCGTTGGAGATGATGAGGAAAATTGAAGATGGTTGGTATAGCATCCTTCTTTAACCACGTTCCTCCAAATTTTGCTTTCTCAAAGCAATCTTCTGTAAAATGCTTTGAACGCAGCTTCGACTAATCTAAAGTTTTAAATCCTTCTCTTTCTAACTGTATTTCCCAAAGAAGTCTTCTCTCTAGATCTTTAGGAAAGCTTAAAGCAATTCTTGATGAAAAAAAATTGTAGGATACAGCATCGCTTTGCATTTCGTATTACAAGACACTACTTTTTTCACAATTGTTATAATTTATCAAAATAGCAATTTTTGTTTTAAAAAAAAAGGTCCGAAATTTCAATAATATTTTTTTTATGCTGGTCACGCAAAAAAGACTAGAAACTTATTTATGCAGATTAAAATAATGCATACATCGACAATCTTTTTTTCAGAATATTAAGAAGAATATTAAGCAATTTAAAATTCAAAGTTTGTATTCAGTAGCGCATAGAGGTTTCCATTTCGGGAGGTGGGGTGCGATCTAGTATATTTTATTGTTACTAGAGTTAATATGAACGTTTTAAACAGCTGATTTTTTAGCGATATCTTTACATTTATATACACATATATAGTGAATCCGTTAATTGAAATTCATGTTTCTGTTAACATAATGAAATGGTATTTCCCCCTCCCTTCATAAGTTGTGACATTCTTTGTCCAAAAACAGAGAAATATAGCTTCAGTGGGTCAGCTTAAAAAGTACAATTTGTTACTAATAGTCTAAAAAAATTACCTTAACAATAAAGAAATTTTGAAAAAATAGAATGTTTAAGAAAGAAACATGAGTGAGGCACTACAGCGCCAATAGACATTCTAAAACAATAACCTGTTATATTAACTGAGAAAATAAAGAGTAAATTTTATTTTGATCTGATTTTTAATTTTAATTTGAAATTAAAAGTTAAATTAAGTGACTTTCAGATCTGCAATACTTGGCGAGTTAATATAATCGCCAAATTGTCAATCTAGTGTTTTAAAGAACATTCATACATTTTAAACGGCTAAAATTGCAAAACATAGCTTTCCTGTGAAATGCCAGTTGTCCTCCTTTCAAGAATTTTTCATTGCATCCATATGCAGAGAAATAATGCACCCTTTTTTTTGGATTAGAACCATCAACCTCACACAAAGCTATGGAGAAATGCAAAGGAAATGAAGAAAATCCACCCCGCTTTACCACAAGTCACGTGACTCGTGTGCACGCTTCAGTTTAGGGTTACAATTGCTCCCTCCACCTATATTCCTTCTCTATGGTTTTACTGCAGGGAAAGAAAAACCGCAGGGCGAAAAAAAAAGTTCCCTAGTGAATGGCAACGTGTGATCTGTTTACATCCTGTTGTTTTGATTTTTGTGGGGAACTGACTGACGCTGTTACATGACTATGTAACAGTTGTATTCATATTATTCATTGGAAATAGGTACTTGAATGACATCATAATTTTTTATGTATGAAATTATAGGTTTGTGGTAACTATAATGTGAAACATAAATTTTACTCTCTAAATCTGCTAATTTTTTTGAAAATACAGCATCTATCCTTGTACCGAAACGCGTTGTTGATTGAAGTCGAGAAGTATTCATAGTTAGATCAAATTTTTCTTTTAAAAATCAACTAACGGCTGAGAAATTAACATTAAAATCTCCAGTAAGAATCATCGGTAATTCATGATAATTACTTAGAATACACGAAGTGTCCATGTTGTAGTATTAGTCTTTAACTGTTTTCTTATACCATTGTTCCGTCTGGAGGTTGGGTTTGAAAGGGGGCAATGTCCATAGTTTAGTATTATACTTTAACTGTTTACTTTAACTGATGTTTTCCTCTGTTTGTTGGGTTCGAATGCAGGTAGTGTAATTTTTTTGTGTGTTTTTTATCACAGTATTCTTAAGCGTAGATTTCGTCTGCTGGTAGGTTTCGAATTATTATTCTGTATCCGTTTTTTTAAATTGCAGGTTCTGTCTGTTGTTTGGGGTTGATTGCAGCCAGGGTCCGTTTCTTTGTGGTGTTCCATCCCCGCGTTAAACCGTTGCTTGCTCCGTCTTCAGGTGGGGTTAGAATCCACGGTGTATCCATTTGTTATTCTTTTATTTTGTTCTTAAACCGTATGCAGCCAGTGTTTGTTTTTTTGTGGTGTTACATACCCGTATTCTTAACCCATTAAACGCCGCTATGAGAATCAGATAGAAATTGTTTAATGTATATACATTTTTTACATACACTACATGCCTCTATTATAGAACAGTTGAAGTTTTTTTAAACTCAAAGCATTTAGGAAATGTGTAGCATGTTCCCGTAGCGGAAGCTTTGGCGTCTTATGAGGATAAAGGTCTTTCTCCATTTTGGATACAGTAATTCCTTTTTTTACGCAGATGCTGCTCAAAACTGTATATATAAAGTAATTATTTTTGTTGTTGATACTATAATAAACGAAATAACCAGCCTGCAAAGTGCAAAACCTTTCTTTATTGTTGAACGGTAGCAAAATCAATCTGGAAATGCTAACTAGTGTGGGGGGGGGGGGGGCGCCAAAGCTCCCGTTGTGGGAACAAAAAATATAAGCGTTTATAACATTCCTTTATAGGAATCTATTCATGCAGGATTTTAAGAATGTTGTTCTTCAAGATGTTGGTTTCAAATATGCATTCTACTTGAAACATTTAAGTGACCATTTATTTATTTATTTTTTAGTTTTATATAAGACAGTTATAAAGACAAAATTTCACTTTTTAAAAATTAGAAAAAAAAAATTAAATTAAAATATATTGTTCCGATAAAAATATATAGCACACCCTATAGTGTAAATGTTTATATAAAATGTGCATTTCGTAAATTGCGTTAAAAAATTTTAAGAAAAAAATATATAATAGATGTTCCCGTAATGGGAGCTTTGGCGCTTAATAGATTAAACCGTTGTATATATATCATTATAGATATATATACCATTACTATATATAAATATATATATCATTACACTATATATATCATTATAAATATTGCGTTCACACAAACTACATTCTTCTAAATTTACTAACATTTCTTAAAATACAGCTTTTGGGCAAAATAATAACAGACATGACATACATAATATTTAGGAGTTTAATGGCCTAACGGCCAATGTAACTGGCATTTGACAAATAATAATATCACTTCGCTTCGAAACTATTGCCTATATTCATTACGAAATAGTATTCTAAGACAATTATGTAATTAAAAAACATCTGAAGCCAGTTATTACTATATATCTCGTTCTTAAGTTTATGTATTTAATTTTTTTAAGTTCTGCTAATTCAACGATCTCCATTTACTTCGCCTCGATGGAAATATAAACAACCTGAGATGCTCAGAAGCAGAAGATGCGCAGTTACCCAGTGTGCGTAGCGCCATCTGTTTACAAGAACGGCGTAATCCAATTTTCTAAGAGAAGTGTCCCTTCCTATAAATTTACATTCGTGGGATCGAAGTATGATCCTACAACAGTGTTCTTAAACGAAAATTTTCCTCTGCTGTTTAGGTTAGTTAGCAGCCACTTCCCTTTAATTGTGGTGTTCCATCCCCTTGTTCTGTCTGGAATTGGGTTAAAAACCAGGAAAAGTGTTCTTAAACTGACGTTTAAATCTACTGTTCCGGTTCGATTGCAGGCAGATTCCATTTCTTTGTGATTTTCCAAAACCATGTATTGTATATTATTCATAATTATCATAATTATATAATAAGGATTATCGAGAACCTCCTGTGAGGTTGGGATTCCATGTAAAATATTATGTTGGATGTACCTTCAAAACGCTTATTGATATATAAATAAAGATTGATGTCTCAAATATACAGCTCTTGACTGTTTTTCTGGCTGTTTCTTTCCCTAACAGGTTCCGCGTATTTTTACAGGATGAATTCGGGGAACAGCGAAAGCAGGTCAAAAAGGTAGGTTTTTCAGTGGTTCTTTTTTTCCGGGCGCGCTTGGCGTGGAGTATGACATATATGTCTCTTCCTTTACTGAGCGTTACTTCCGTTAGAAAAAAAATCTGAGTTACTCCCTAGTCGCCACTAAAGAAGTTTTACTTCAAAAATAAATCACTAAAGAGACAAATATTGCATATCTATTATGTGATTGCATTAGTCTACCTTCATATACGCATCGGTTTTATGTGTTTTCATGTTTAAGCATGTTCGAACAAGACAATAATTTTCTTGTTCAGAGCTTGTTTATGAGTACCATAATTTCACTGTCACCATAAATATAATCAAACATTAAATTTGGTTTTTTGAAGGACTTTATTTTTCATTTAGAGTTTATTCAAAGGGTAGAGTCCGGTGCCTTTTTCACTCGGCGCCGTCGTGTGCCGCACGACCTTTCACATATGGACGGCGCGGGCTTGTACCAATGTTAGAAACAATGGGGCGAAAGGCAAGAGAAGATTTATGAATTTTAGGAAGGGCATAGAAACGAGCACAGTTAGCAATAGAAGGAATAACATAATGTTTAGTTTGGTCATTTAATATTACAAAGGACTTCACAGTGTGTGTAATTTCAGAAAAGTGACTGTTAGTACACGCTTAAACCCAAACAGCGAAAAAACGATACATTGCAGAGCGATCCGTTTGCATCGAAACCTACCGCTATTTCCGCAAAAGTGCTCTTTAAGTAGTCTTTTTTCTGAGAATTCCCCTCCTCGCTCATTGTTCGATTAACGCATATTTCGCTCCGCTCTTGTGATCGAAAAACGCTCCTAAAGGAGAAGCGCACTTTTGAAAGCTGAACCAAAAATCGCTCCGACTGATCGAATTTCGCTCGTTTGGTTTAGCATGTAGGATTAGAATTTAATTTAGTGTATGGACCAGTGGTTAGCATGTTATTAATACTATCAACATAAGAAGATTTATAAAGTAAAACAGTCTAGCCACCTTTATTAGATTTAGTAATGAGTAAATTGGGGTTAAAATTAAGTTCTTCGAGAGCAGATTTTTGAGAACGAGAAAGGTTAGATTTGGCATGCATATTATTCGAAGAGATAGTATTAGCAATAAGATATCGCAGAGCATCAAGTTGTTTAGAAGAGAGTTTAATTTTTAAAAGAGTTTTCCATAGGAGCAATTAGTTTGGAAACCGAAACGTTACTAACGCGAGAAAAATCAAACCTAAACTAGAAGATCTCTCTGAGAATCAGTTAATGAATGTAAAGACAAATTAACAACAGTATCCTGAATAAGAGGACTGACAGAACTGAGGATGGCCTAACCGGACGAAGAGCTTGGAATTTGTTATCCAAAGTAGATCTGTGAGAAATAGAACGTAGTTTAACATAAGCAAAATTCCGTTCTTTCCAGTGAGCATGTAAAGAGATACATCCGTGAACCGAATAAGGAATTTATTAACAAGTAAATACAGCACATTACACTCACAACATGAAAAAGGAAAAGAAAGGGAGGTAAAACTGACTAACAGTCACTCATATATATAGGTTTTGATGGGATCCAGAATTATCCAATGAAATGTAAATATTTTATAAGTTGGATCTGGAGGTAACCAATGGTAAACACGCATTTTAACAATATGTATAGGAAACCTGTAAGTAAGCTAGTAGAAAACCTGTAAGTAAGCTACTAGGATTAACAGATAAACGTGTGATTCTTGGGGTTACAAGAAAGTGTGCGATTATCTTATATTTAACAGCCACCCTTAATCGCACATAAATAAAAAAAATTATTTGCATTCAATTTTTAAGGTTGCATAAATTCCTCAGTTTAGATAATTTAAAGTTGCATAAAGCTTTTGTTAACATATCAGCAATTTGACCTTCGGAAGGTGTATACTCAATTTTAATATTATCATTTTTAACAGAATTTCGTAAGAACTTCAACTTTATGTCAATATGTTTTAATCTACCAAAATTATTCTCGTTAGTTATGCACTTTATACAAGATTGGTTATCCTCATACACGATAAGACTTTCGATATTGGTTAATTCCTTTGCAACACCTCTTATCCACAACATACCCTGAATACCTTTGCTAAGAGCATTAATTTCTGCTTCTGTTGAGGAAAGTGCAACACATTTTTGTTTATTGCAACACCACATTATAGGGCAGTTAGAAAACATAATTACATATCCCGATATTGATTTTCTATCATTTGGATTTGAACCCCAGTCCGCATCAACATATAAGGATAATTCTGGATTATCAAAAGTACATTTTTTGTACTCAATTTTTCCCTTTAAAGTTCCTTTTAAATATCTTAGGATTCTCTTTAAAGCACACCAGGCAATATCAGTGGGATGTTCTTGAAGTTGACTCAAACAGTTAACAGCATAGAGAATGTCGGGTCTAGATATATAGGCTAAATACAATAAAGACCCAACAAGTTCATGATATGGTCCAATAAATGTATTACCTCTTTAAAAATCTTTCACAGTTGATTTAGGCTCCATTGGTGTTAAACTAGGTTTACAATCCGACATTTTATATTTATTTAACAATCTTATAATGCAGTACTCTTGATCTAACAATAGACTGTTTGGAGTAAACTCTAATCTAATACCAAGAAATTCAGAACCCTTTTCTGATTTTGACATTTCAAATTTTTTTGGATAAAATATCAATAATAATCTTAATTTCATTAATATCAGATCCCGCTATTAACAAATCATCTACATAGAGAATCATAATAACTTTCTTTGAATGTACTTGTCTTATGAACATACATGGTTCGCATTTAAATTGTTCAAAACCTAATTCCACAACAAAACTACTAAATTTCTTAAACCATTGACGCGGTGCTTGCTTCAAACCGTATAAACTGTTTTTGAGCCAACACTTTTTACCACTTCCGTCATCATAACCTTTAGGCTGATCCATATAAATAATTTCATTTAAATCACCATTAAGGAAGGCCGTTTTAACATCCAGAGCAAAAACATGCAAATTATCGTTCAAAATCATTATAAGTACTAAACTTAAGGTTGGCATACTTATAACTGGAGAAAAAGTTTCGCTATAATCAAGTCCTTCTTTTTGCATAAATCCACGCGCAACAAGACGAGCCTTATATCGTCCGTTTCTCTTTTTAGTTAGCACCCATTTACAGGAGATATCTTGCTTTCCAAGTGGTAGTTTTTCAAGATCCCAGACCTTGTTGATCTTCATGCTTTCAATCTTTTCATCCATTGCTTTCTTCCACAAACTCTGTTCATCAACAGAGAGAGATTTGATGTCATCATATGACAAAGTTTCTTGTTGACAAAATAAAGCTTCAGCTTCATATACCTCAGGATCTGGATATCGAATAGGTTGTTTTCTTAATCTGTTAGATTTTCTTTTATCGTACTTTCTTTCATCAATAATATCAGAATCCTCATTTGCATTTTCCTGAACTGAGTCCTCACAAGTAGTGTCCTGAACTTCTTGTCCAATTTCATACTCAGGCAATTCTTGGCATTCTTCAACATATCTTTTCATTGTATTTTCATTTCTCTCTTCATCAAATTTGACGTTTCTTGATATCGTTATACGTTTAGTTTCAGGATCTAATAGTCGATATCCCATTGAAGAGTAGCCTATAAAGATCATTCTTTTAGATTTATCGTCAAGATTCTTACGATGAACGGAAGGTACTAGCATATAAGCTTTACATCCAAAAACACGTATATGCTTTAAATCAGGTACAGTTCCATATTTTAAATAGTACGGTGTGCAGTTATCGATTGCACTACTCGGTGTTCGATTTTTCAAATAAGCCGCTGTTAAAATCGCTTGGCCCCAAAACTTTTTCGATAAATTCGATTCGGCAGTTAAAGCTCGCCCTTTATCCAACAAAATTCTATTTGCTCTCTCTGCAACGCCATTTAGTGAAGGTGTGTATGGAGGAGCTGGATCCATCACTACACCAATATCTCTAGTAAAATTAATAAAGTCACTATCAAAATATTCCATGGCGTTATCACATCTGATTTTCTTTACTGTGGTATTGACTTTTAAGAAAGCTTTCAATTCATTGGATACCTCACTTTTATGTTTCAATAAACGTATTTCTGTGAATCGTGAAAAATCATCAATAATACTCATAAAGTAACGTTCGCCAGAAAATGTTGCTGGATCGATAGGTCCACAAACATCAGTATGAATGGTAATCATGGGCGCAGTTTCTCTTGTTCTCGGTCCTTTTCCAATTGAAGTTGCACTTTGTTTTGCTCTAACACAAACATCAAAGAAAGAAGAAAGTTCTGGCAACCCTAAAAGTTTCAATACTTGATCACATGGATGACCCATTCTACGATGCCAGAGTTGGCCATCTTTCTCTTCTTTTGATATGACCAGCTTCATTACTTGGAACAAAGTCACTTATGTATTGACCATTCAAATCAAGTTCACCAAAACAAAATTGTTTTCTTCCCTTTTCAATGAAGACTTTCTTGTTCTTGAAAATAACAGTATAATTTGCTTTTTCTATTTTTCTAACGGAAATTAACTGTCCATTTAAATCTGGAACATAAAGAACAGCATTCAGAGTGATTTCAGTTCCATCAGACATTTTACCAGCAATATTTCCAATGCCTTTAACTTCAAGAGTTGTTGTTTTTGAAGCACAGCTTATAAACCCTGTAGAAGGTACTATAGACGTGAAATAATTCTTATTAGAACACATATGGGATGCTGCTCCAGAATCTATTAAAAATGCATTCCTTTTAACATTTCCAACAACGAAAGAAACTGCTGAAGCACACTTTTCCTCATTTGGTTGGTTATTAGCCTTGCAGTTGCGCTTTAAATGACCCATTTTACCGCAACCATGACATGTAATTTTCTTTCTGCAGAATTTTTCGGTATGACCTTTCTTTTTGCAATATTTGCAATAAAAATCCTTGCGATTTGACACAAATGCAGTATTTCCATGAGTGGAATTAGGAAGCATTTTTCCTTTCCTTGAATCATTCAGAAGAGCTTCCGCATCTATGAGTCTCTGCGAAACAAAATCCAGCGTGAAATTCGTATTTGGCTGATTTTCTAAAGCAGTTTTAACACTTTCAAATTCTTGAGGCAATGACATCAAAATATAAACAATCGTATCTGTTTCACTAACTTCCGCACCTGAAACTTTTAGGTCAGAAATTAATCTATTTATCTCATCAATATGACTTCTCATAGATACATCACGACTTTTCTTTAATGTCGCAAGTCTCTTTCTAATCAAAATTTGATTCACTGCACGATTTGTATCATAAGTTCTTTCCAACTTCTTCCTAACTTCGCATGCAGTAGTTTCATCTTGAAGAGATATAAGAACATTATCACTCAACAGTGATAGCAATAAAGCGTAAGCCTTTTTTGCTTTGACAACATCAACAGCATTATCTCTATTCGGCTCTTCTTCTAAAAAAATTTCCAATTCTTTTGCTGAGAAGACTGCAATTACACGCCGTTTCCATACAGAAAAATTTTTACAATCGCCTTCAAACAGTAAAACTCCATAAAGTTCCTTGTCGGAACTCATTCTGCCCACAAAATAAATAAACCAGGATTCAAAACTTTCCTCAAACCGGAACAGAATACGAAAAAATACTTGGCGATAAAACTTGGCGCGTTACAACGAAATCAGTTAGGAACCACGCTCTGCTGTAAAGAGATACATCTGTGAACCGAATAAGGAATTTATTAACAAGTAAATACAGCACATTATACTCACAACATGAAAAAGGAAAAGAAAGGGAGGTAAAACTGCAGCAGATAAGTACATGTTGACTGGAGAGTGCCCGGGAAAAATTTATCCCACAACTCTCATTCACTAACAGTTAGAAAAATTTATTGAAAATTAGGTGAGAAAAAATTTAAAGTTAAACAATTGAGAAATGAAATTTGGAAAAATTAATTAAGAGAGAAGAAGTTGTTTACTTTACAAATTTTAAGATCAACAATGTTTCAGTCACTGCGAACAGTGCTTACATCATTGTTGACAAAATTAAGGAAGATTAGAAGTTTTTCTTGAGGGGAGTTAAGTTTCTTAAGTTGAATTAGCATTTCGTTAAGTTTGTTTACTAAATCTGTTAGCGAAACTCCGATCTCTTTCTCAATCTCTTTTGTGAGATCAGCAATGTCCTGCAAGGTAGATTGATGGGGGGAGGGGGTGCTAGTGTTTGAGACTGCATGTGCATAACTGGGGAATTTTTTGGAAGAGGGGGGGGGTTGAAATTTTTGAGATTGTTGTTTTTGGGGGCTGTCGGGAAATTTTTTACATCCTTTGTAGCTAGCGGGGTGGTTGAGGGAACAATTACAGCAAGTTGGGGGTTGTTTGACTTCATTGTTTTTGTTATTTAGTTTAATGGGGCAGTTAAAATGTTCGTGGGGGTCGCCACACACCACACAACGGGGGGGCAGGGAACAATGCTTTGCAAAATGAAAGAAGCCGTTGCAGAGGAAGCAATGAACGGCTTTTCTTGGGGGCCTAAATTTTTCAATTTTAATTTGAAAAGAAAGTAATTTGTCTAAGTTGTAAATTTCCTGTCCTTGGGGGTTGTTTTGGAGTTGGATTTGAAAAATGGGGAGGGGGGTTTTATCTCGCTTACTTTTAAGTTGGTTAACGCGAAGGACTGGGTATTTATTACAGTTAAGTGCTTCGGCGATTATTTCAGTAGAGGTAGAGAGGGGAAGTCCCTTCTTAATAATAACTTTAAGGGGGAGGTGGAATTCGAATTACTAAAAAAGTGAATTGAATTTTGTTGGAAAAGGTCTATTATTATATGTTTGCTTTTGAAGTCTAGTGGGAAGATTTTTAGAGAGGATTTTTGAGTGGCGGCGTGGAAATTAGCATCAGTATTTTCATTAATTAGCTGGGTGATGGCGTGCATGTCTGGAGGATTGGGGATAATTAGCGGCTTAGGCCTAACATTAGTGTTGATTTTGATCGGCGAGCGAGAGATCGGAGTCTCCTGTTCCATAGCAATTTCGGTTTCTAAGTTGTTTAACAGCTCAAATTGATTGGGGGAGTTAAAGTCAACATTGAACGTGTACTTATCTGCTTCTGACGAAGATGTAGGCTTGGCAGTCTTTTTCGGAAGCAAGAAGTCGTCGTTGTCTTCGCTGTTTGCGTCTTCGCTGGGAGAGGCACGTTTTGTTGCTTGACTCGGCTTAGGTTGTTGTCCAGCTTTTTCACTCTCGAGTTGGAGGGCTTTGTGGCGGGCAATCACTTCGGCAACCTGCGACTTTTCACCCAACATGGGGGTGACCGTAACGAATTTTCTCCAGTTTCCACTTAGATGATCTGGAGGAGGTAAAACTACTTAGGAGATGATCTGGAGGAGGTAAAACTGACTAACAGTCACTCAAATATATAGGTTTTGATGGGATCCAGAATTATCCAATGAAATGTAAATATTTTATAAGTTGGATCTGGAGGTAACCAATGGTAAACACGCATTTTAACAATATGTATAGGAAACCTGTAAGTAAGCTAGTAGAGAACCTGTAAGTAAGCTACTAGGATTAACAGATAAACGTGTGATTGTTGGGGTTACAAGAAAGAGTGCGATTATCTTATATTTAACAGAGCATTTGTTTTGTTTTTTGTGTGCAATTGGAGAAAAGATTATTTCATCTACGGCAGATAAACTGGAAACATTTGGTAACTTAGTTATTTTATTATAATACCCGTAATGTTTTGTATTAGAGTGTAAAATATTGTGTAGTAGATTTCCCTGCATAATAGTCGCACCTAGACTTTCAGCATGAAAAATTGGCAAAAAAGTGTAACTATTACGCGAGTAAACACTTTATTTTATGCTATATTGAAAGCTGAGCTAGATTTGACACCTGTGACTGACTCATGATGGAACAGAGGTAAATTTTTCAGTCTAAGTTTCAAAAAACTTCTCTCACAAAATAAGAGTGATGTGCATAGCGTCCAGAAAAAAATCTTAAGAGACAAAGATAAGTATGGCGCTGAATTGCAAAAAGTCTAAGTCTATAACGAACTGTAAAAATTTCATCACTGATCATTCTTGACAAACTTCTTTGTTTATATTTACTGCTTTTAAGAGTCTCCAACGTCGCGCAATTTCTGAAATTATGTTATCTTTGGAAACTTTGTGGAAAGTTTGTGTATGGTTTGTGACAAGTTCTTCCAATTCTGCATCTGATGCACTAACCAAATTACTTGCTTGAACCACTCCGAATGTCAATAAAATGCTTTCCATTTATTTAAAACGGGTTCTTATTTCTTTCTGGAAACCATACACGAACTCAAACATAGCTCTTTGCAGTTCTTGCTCCAGAGTCAAGCTTACATCTTTAGCCTTCTCTCCTGGCATCATTTTCTTGAATTTCTTTCTCAACTTCCTCTCGATTGTTATCTTCATTTACTTGCATAACTCAGTAGCGTACTGGATTGAGTCCTCCATAATTTTCTGCGATCCCCCTGTAGGTAAAGTTTTAAGTATTGGAATTTCTTGACATGCTTTACCTAATCTCCCCCTTAATATTTGTAAATACTTTTGAGTAGCATTTATTTTCTCTAAAACTTTATCCCATAGTGGTATAAGCTAAGAAAAAAATCACAAAAAGCAGACATCAAAAGCTGAGCTGAACCCACTGTGTCAACGTTTTCGTTTGATTCACAAAGTTCTTCGATCGCTTTAATAAATTTAGCAGTGTTTTTCTACGGGTTTCTCAGCATCATGGTGACCACTCCATCTCGTTTCAGACAGTCTTTTGGCCATAACATTTACATGCTACTTTAGTTTATCCCAACGATGTGCGGAGGTGGAAAAGAAAGGGAATACAATCTCCAGTGTCCCAAAAAATGTCATCCACGAAGGAACACCTCCAAATAAATGCAGTCCACACAGAATTAGGGAGTGGTTTGCACGGTACGAGTATAGCTTTGGGATTAATATCCCGTATTCTGGCTTGAACACCAGTATGGATCTCAGCCGTAGTTGAAGATTTATCGTAGCCTTGACTTCGGCACAGATTAATGTACAGCCGATCTTTTTCTATACTTTTTACAATGTCATCTGTAAGGGCATCGCCTTTTTTTCCAGAAAAAGAAGAAAAATGCCAAAAAAGATTCTCTGACTTTGCCAAATTCTATGTGGACATATCGAATTATTTCACACATTTGGTCATTGTGGGATACCGGGTGTCACAAAAATGACTGATGGATTTTGAAAGTCCATAAAAAAAAAAGACGGAATGCGATAGCTATGTATCGTTTGCGGCCTTATGCTTAGAAATCAGAGAATTTTTTCCTACCAAATTCCAAATTTAGTTACCTTTCTACCAAGAGATGGCGCTGCAAACGATCTGTAATAGGTATAGTTGAAACGAAGTATTTCAGCTCGCCATTCTGTAGTTCGTCGTCAAGCTGATAGGGCTGTAACATCTAGTTGTGCACCTCCCTTTTGATCCCAATCGACTGGATAGTTTATCTACAGGGCCGCCCAAAAGATTTTAAATACATTTCGCTCTATGGGCAGAAATTCCTTAAACTCGCATATCCAAAAACTATTGGTTGTAGATTGTTGAAACTTTATATTTAGGATTGCTGTGACATCTAGTTGTGCATCTCCCTTTTCGGTACCATTCGACTAGATAGTATATCTACAGGGCCGCCCAAAAGATTTTAAATACATTACGCTCTCGGGGCAGAAATTCATAAAACGCATTTCAGAGGTATTACGCTATTTCACACGACTCAGAAGTGATATATGCTGTTAAGGGTTACAAAAAGAATTTCTTCATCAAAAAAGGTGTCTTTATCATTCATAGTTCTGCTACAGGAACACTAAAAAAGTATCTAATACATTACGGTCAATGGCAGTTTTAGGACATTCATCCATTTCAAGCACTGTACCGCCCTAGCATATAATTAGGTAATGTTCTAATAATCTATATAATTAATAATTCTTCGTGGTCCGACCACGTTAAATGCATACCTCAAGAATTAAGCCAAAAGTTGACTTTTGGTGTACGTGTGTATTGTCACGCTGCTAAAAGCGCATGACTACATGAATCATAAGAATTTCTGGAAAATGTCATTTGCTCATGATTCACTCGAGCACTCGTTAGTTAGTGAACCCTTGACCCCCAAATTAATCAAGTTATCTTTTAAACTATAAATAAGATAATCAGCGTGAGAAGTAACGGGTTATCGGCGTGATTTTCACATGCTTGTCCGAAGGTCCAAAACAAAAACACTATATAAACCTCATGCGATGAAGAGATATTATCATTATCATCATCATCATCATCTTCCACTTGGGACACTCTCTACAACACAAGAACCCCTGGAGGCATGGGTAAGCATTTTAAATTGTCCTGAATTTCCATCTTCCCTATTGCATTTAATGTTATTTTAATTAAATTGGTTCACTTAATTATCTTCTTTTAATCCAATAATAATGTTATTCTAATTAAATATGTTTCGCTAATTTACAACTGAATAGGCATGTTAGTTGGATTTAATTATGTAACCCTATACGGATCGGCTTTTAAATAAAGATATGTATATTTTCTACCTGTGAAGTTATTACCTCTTACTAAGCGTCTCACAACTTAGATTTACAATTCCTAAAGGTGTTGAACCAAAGTTGAACTAAAAAGTTGTGACATGTGGTGCCGTAAAATGAACGCTTATTTTATTTTACTGAGGTTTAACTTCTTAAAAATAGGTCTAGTGCAAAAATATAAAATTGTTGTTCCTTAAATAACCTGAGCACCTAACCATGTTACTCGTAATAATTCAAATAATTTGATTATAATTTTTTATGCATTCGGAAATGAATATAATAATTAGTAATATTTATGTTTTTATGATATTATTTACATTGCATTTCTTTTGATGGAACAGTCCCACGATTTATCCATTGCATTTATGAGAAAAGAGTTCGCTGTTTTCATATTTATTTCATTGCATTCATATGGGAAAAATATTATGTTTTTATAGTTTATAGACAAGGAGAATTTATGTTACATGTTCATTCATCTGTGTACATATTAGTTATAATTTTGAACGGTGACCCCTTTCCTCCCCTTAGATTGCAAAATGACTGACCCAGCAGCTCCCAATCCAAATAAAATTTCTGGATACCAAAGTTTAGTTAGTATTTTTGACGGCGAAATATTTTCAAATGTAGAGTATTTTTTTAATAACTTGGAAGAAGCGGGTAAGATAGCGCAGTGGAACGATGCAGAACTTATTGCAGTCTTAAAAAGCAAACTGAAAGGTCCCGCATTACAGTTTTTTATAAATGATCCTGAACTCTTAAACGAAGCTCAGTTCAAGAAAATAAAAGACAAATTTATCGACTTCTATGCACAGAAAACAACCCTTAGTCACAGGCAAAACTATTTTCAAACTGCAAACAGAATCCGGGTGAATCGGTTCGGAGCTTTTCAACACGAGTATCCAACCTCACAATCAATTATTTCGGTATAGAAAACGCATCCAAACCCGAAGTGTCTCCTATTGTAAATCAAACAAAACTCGCTAAATTTTTGGAAGGATTAAACCCCTCCCTGAAAAAACTCGCTCTCACTCGAAATCCCAATACCTTTGAAGAGGCGGTAAATCAAGTTACATTGGATGAATTGAATTCACATCATTTTTCTGAAAATGAAACCATCAACACCTGTGCAGCAGAAAATTCTACTACAATTGGTACACAATTGTCCGCAATTTTAGCTAGTCAGACGGAATTAAATAAACAAGTGATAGGAGCATTAGCACAACAAGCGTCACACCAGCATTATAACCCTAATTTTTCATCTCGTTATCACGCAACAGAACGACTGTCTTATGATAATCAAAATGTTGATCAAATAACCGAAAGAATCCCTTATCAGAATCAAAACTTTTTTCCCCCGAGAACAAGCATCCTGTACTTTATGTGGTTCTTACTTTCAAAATCACATTTGTCCGGGTATAAGGGGACGCTCTAGTTATCATTACAATCGTAGGACCCCTAGGAATTATCAGCCTACCTACCATATGGCACCTCGGAATAGAAGTAATATGCGCGATACATTTTATACGCAAAACGGCAGTCAACTCCAGCACACTCTTCCAAATGACACACACGGAAGAAATTTCTCACGAGTACGTCATTTAAACTCAAGACGGGGCCGATAAAAAGCACCCTTCGTCCCCAGAAACAAAATAAACATTTTGTGGGTTCAAGAACCGGTAGGCATTTCGACACGGCGCAAGCTTCTTTTAAGGAAAGTGAAAATTGCTTTTTACAGATAATTTCACTTAGCATAGGCAACCGAACTTACTCGGCACTAATTGATTCGGGAGCTAGCCGCTCTTTATGTAGTTTTACAGCATTCAAAAAGGTACCCTCTTCTCTCATCATAAATACTAATACAATCCCGAATGTTAAAATAACAACATTAACAGGAGCAGAAATAAAAATAAAATCCTCAGTCGCTTTACCTATTACGGTCGCAAATAAAGTTTTTCGACATGAATTTTTAATTACTCAGGCTAATATAGGTACTGATTATGATATTATATTAGGAAATGATTTTCTTTCTACTTTTCGAGGACATATAAATTACCAGAATTGTACTGTAACTTTCCAGGAAAATTCGACGCGAATACACCAGTTTCGGGCTCCTCAAATTAATGTATTATTAACGAAAATATTTGGAAAACTCGCACAGAAACTTAAATTGTCACCCCAATCTACCGCTATTGCTACTATTAAGCTAAATCAAAAAGTATCAGCAGGTAGTAATGTGTTAATAACCCCCCTCCCCAACAAACATACTATTGAAATCCATCACTCGATATCTACGGTTAACGAGGATGGTACAGTTCCGTTATTAATTAATAATCTGTCACACACTCCTCTACACTTTAACAAAAATATGAAAATTGCACAAATAACTGCTGATATAGATATTGATGAGGATAAATCTATTCGTGAATTACGTAGAAAGGGGCTTAAATTAAGTGATTTTGACTTATCGCAAGTCCCTTTGAATGCAAAGAATAAATTGACTAAATTATTAGGTTGTAACGAAAGTTTCCCGCCACCGCAAACATCGTCAGCGCACAGTTCGTGTTGGCGTATTTGCTCATATTTTGTCAAACGATTTTCGGCATTTGAAAGAAAGAGGCTTACTTTATAACACCGTGTTGTGAAATCTGTAAAAAATATAGTTATGATTAAGTACAAGGTGTCTCAAATGGAACTATCACTCTTTTACTGAACATCATTTACTTCCAGTTGTGTTGCAAAAAGTCAGCTACAGAATATCAACGAATTAAGAGTAGAGCTTTAAGTACTATTGTTGTATCATGTGAAACGGTGCAGGTTATGGTACCGAAAGTTCAAAAACAGTTATCTAAGGAGTTAGTAGTTTTTCAGGCAGATATGGCGGAAAACTTACGTTACAATCTGATAATTATGGAATATGCCGATATATTTAGCACATCTTTAAAAACAATTGGTAAATGTAAGCTTCAGGCCCCTCCTATAAAGTTAACGGATACTACACCTATCCAGAGTCGGAGTTACCCAGTGCCCGTCGCCTTACGTGACACCTTGCGAAAACAATTGCAAGAATTAGAACAGGCCGAAATTATCGAGCGATCGAACAGCCCATATTCCTTTCCGTTAATTTTAGTCAAAAAGAAAGAAGAAGGTCAATATCGGTTAGTCATAGATTATCGGAAACTAAACCAAATAACAATTTCCTCAACGTACCGCTTGCCCCTTATATCAGACATATTAATTTCTCTTCGCGGAGCAAATTATTATACAACTCTAGACGCAAATGCTTCCTTTCATCAGATACGATTGCGTGACGAGGACAAACATTTGACCGCTTTCTCTAGCCCTTATGGTTCGTTTCAATACAAATTTTTAAGTTTTGGGTTGAAAAATAGCCCTAAAATATTTCAACAGACAGCTGATACAGTACTGAACGGCCTGCAAGCCGAAAACATATCGGCTTACATCGATGATATTATCATACCGGCTCAGACCGTTGATGATTCCCTGCGCAAGTTGAAATTAGTCTTTGACAGATTTCGAAGCTTTGGTCTTACGCTAAACCCCCGAAAATGTCATTTTCTCCAATCGAGTATAAAGTATCTGGGCCACGTTGTAGATAAAGATAACCTGCGACCACTTCCAGAAAATGTATCAAAAATAGGGGCCTTTCCGGTGCCAACAACGTTACGTAAACTACGTCGATTTTTGGGATTAGCTAATTATTATCGCGATTTTATTGAGAACTTTTCAACAGTAGTCATCCCGTTGACGGATTTGACGAAAGCTAAAACCCGATTTAAGTGGAACCCTCAGGCGCAAGCTTCATTTGAAAGAATTAAATCTAAATTACTGTCTGATGTTATGCTTAAGCATCCTAATTTTGACAAGAAATTTTATTTAAATTGTGATGCGAGCCAAGATGCTATTGGCGCTTCCCTATTACAAAAAGATGAAAATGGCACGCTACGACCGATTAGTTACTTTTCATATAAATTAAAACCTCATGAGACAAATGGCCTAGCATGCACCTTGAAGCATATGCTATTTTGCTAGCAATACGACACTACAAAGTGTACTTATATGGGCGCAAGTTCGAAATTATTTCAGACTGTAAATCATTAGAATATTTACTGAAATTAGAATCCCCTGCAAACAGATTATCACGATGGTTAAGTGAGTTGGGCGAATATGACTTCACTTTCCAGCATATTCAAGGGTCCAAAAATTTCCTAAGTGACCTATTATCAAGGGACATCATTGGGACTGTTAATGTCGTTAAAACCGATATACCTGATCTGGAAACTATCAAACGAGAACAAAGGAAAGATCCCTTTTTAAAAACTATAATTGATTATCTCGAGGATAAAGCTTTTTCTTGTAAAACGCACACAGATAATTATTTTTTACAGGACGGTGTGCTTAAACATGTGGGAAACCGAAACAAGCATTCAGCCAGAAATGAGTACGTGGAACAAATTGTGGTCCCGAAAGCTTTAATCGCGCATATTTTGAAGGGTTCAGAATCAGTTCATTTTGCATTTTATAACAACTACAGGTCTATTAAGGAGAAGTACTTTTGGAAAAATATGTATCGGGATATAAAGAATTTTTCGAATTCTTGTACGCGGTGTATAGAACGCAAAGGATTTCCCCTTACAAAATCCTCGATACAAAACCCCGAAATTCCTTCGGCTCCAGGTCAAATATATTCTTTAGACATACTTGGGCCTCTAAAAATGAGTCAGCAAGGGAATAAGTTCATATTGTCAATAATTTGCCATTTTACTAAGTATTGTTGGCTTTTTGCTCTTAAGGATATCACAGCTCCAACTATAGCATCTAAACTTCTCGAAGTTATTTTTACTTTCGGAGTTCCCCAGTCTATTTTAACTGACCTTGGAACAAATTTTCAAAGTACACTATTGACGGAACTATCACGCAGATTACAGGTGCGCAAACTGAAGACTACGGCTTTTCATCCGCAAACTAATACCGCAGCCGAAAGACTGAATTCCAGCATTAAAAATAGTCTGACAAGCCTAAGTGATGATATCACGGACTGGGATACATATTTAGGATACTATAACTTTATTTATAATAATTCTTACCATGACAGCACACATGAAAAAACCTCCTTTTTGATGTTTAATCGTGATATCCAGTTACCCTTTCACCTGTTTGAGTCAAAGAATAACTACCATTATTTTCCGTGTGACGATTATATTGAAGAAAATTTGGCAAAAATGAGATATGTACACCGAAACGTTTATAGAAACTTAGAAATGGTTCAGCAAAAACAAACTAGGTTGCGAGAAAACATCGCGAAAAACAAAACTTTTCAACTAGGCGAAAAGATTTATTTGTACACCCCCGCAACAACGACAGAAACAGGACGAGCTTTCGCTAAGAAATTTTCGGGTCCTTTTCGAGTCTTAGAAAAATATTCAGACCTTAATTACACAATCCAAGAAATTGATAAACCTCGCGCAAAACCAAGACGCGTGCATGTCGATAGGATGTTTCACTATAGTGAGAGGCGCTCCGATTTAAAAATCCCGAACGATGAGTTCAGTCAAAGGCAGATTCCGGCCCCCATTCGTGATATCCCTTCCACTTCACGGTATAACTTACATGACGAAATTCATGACGATGATAACGATTATGTGCCTCAGATACCGTTATACCCAGATCACTCTGATATAACACCGGAGACTCCTAATTCGACTATATCGGGGGAAAAACAAGGTTCAGACGATAAGTCTTCTCAGAATTCTCCACCCCCAATCGCCAACAATGCACAATCCGCAATTAGTGCTCTTTCGCATAGTTACAATCTGAGGTCATTGGCTAACGCAACTAAACCGGCGGAAACGACACCTACTACTTTATCAGATAAGGTTCTCGGCTGGGCTCTGCAAAGTAACACTCCACAGTCAGATAAGAATTTGATTGATAAGTTTTCGGACGTACTAGCAAGTAAATTGGCGCGAGACACGAGTAGTCAACGAGTAAATTTATTGAGAGACAATAAGATATTCAAAACGCGGTATTTCTATTCAAGAACGTAACCCACCCCCACAACCGAATCCCCTCCCCTCCTTTTTTCCCCTTTTTTTTTTCCTCCCTCAGATGATATTAGGTAAAAAGGACTCTACACTGTATTCTCGTTGTAAGGAGGTTGCTAGCGCTTCTTTGCACGGAGGTTGTGCTTGGTGGGACTGATCATTTCCCCTTCTTTCATGCAGGCGTGATAGGGGAGATAATTTAGTTTTACTCAAGTACTTTGAGTTCCGATTTTCCTTACGAAAACGCAAACACATATACACATGCACCCACGTACATATATAGGAGTTTCTTTCGAAAAAGGCATGATAAATGCATGGAGTGTACGTACCTCTCATCTCGCATTCCCCCCCTTCTTTCCCAGTTGGGCTCCGATGAATGAACCTGTACAACCAACATGCAAAAAAAAAGGAAACATACATATGATTACTGTTTTGGAAAAAAAAGAAAAAACATTTTTTTTTTCTCACCATTTCGATGAATCACTTTATATATATATATATATATAGTTTCTCTTCACTGTTTTTCTCCCTTTTGAAACGCCCTGTAGTCTAGAGAAGGGCAATGAAACGAAAAAAAAAAACGAATAATACAAAGCTATATTAGAGTGGCCATCCTTTCCTTTTCCCCTTTAGTTCTTTTTATTAAATAGAATAGAGAAATAATCACGTCCACCTCATTTCTTTTGTTTTCTTTTCAAAATTTGTTTATTTTAATTTTTTTTTTTACTGGAAGATGAAATTCTGGCAATTTTTTTTTTGCGAACCTTGCATTCCAGGGTGTGAATTTCTGCTCCTGCTCTGCGTACCAGCGCTTGTGGCGGCGCACCAACTGAAGTTGTGCAGGAGGACCATAGAATATGAATGTACATATGCTACCAAATTGGATGACCTCCCAGAATTACCACCTGGTTCATGCACAGACGTGAAATGCCAGGGATGTGTGGTGGGAATATCCACATTCATCATAAAGGACGACAAATTAATACCTGCCACATCTTTCTTCGACCGTCCTACAGAGCACCAGGGACACATGGAAACATTCACCTGTCACCTTACATCAGAGATCAGGGGCGACGAGCTCCCCATCCCCTGCGACTGTGCTGACAATTGCACTGGGACGCCTGCATTTTGTGAGCATTTTACTTGCGACCCCTATGCAACGTGTTCCTGTGACATAAGAACTTCGTCATATGAATTGTCATACCTTTCAGACGATGAGGTAATTGTTAATCCTACGTTCCTGTCCATAGACATTTGTTTGTACCGTATTCCATCGACAAAGAAGAAATACAGGCGTCAACTTTTAGAAAATGAAGCTGCCACATTTTCTCAGCATAACCTCACAATACAATTTAATGATCCCGTGGTTACAGTTTCCGAACATGGAACACTTATTGTTCGAATTTCTGGAAATGAAATAATTTTCCAGGTCTCACAGGACTTGAGTGTAGTTTTACCTGTCGAGTTTACAGCCTATAAAGACACGCTAACTTTAATTTTTGTTTCGTCATCTGGCAAAGCTGTGCGAGGGGAAATTTTACTTGATGGAAAATCCACGTGCCGCGCCACACACTGTGTATTATGTAGAGAATTTCTTGCACAACTTACATGTTGGCCTCCTTACGTCATGTATATTTTTTATGCAGTAATCACTATTTTGGCACATGTTTTGTTATGTTTTCTCAGAGTTGCGGTCACTGGTCTAGTATCTACTTTCAAATTATTTTTTTCAATTTTTCTTTTACTGTTCCAAATATTAAAATCTGTTATACGACTTTTTATGCTATGTGGAGCAGTTTTTGGTACTGGCATGCGCATACGTTTGGCGAATTTACACGCCTATCTTGAGGAAAATAATCCAAATTTTCGAATACAACCTGCCTTGACAATGGCCTTGGTATGCACACTGATTTCCTTGGCTTCCTCAACTTGTACTACTCACGCTATATTGTCATCTGCTATAAAGAACTGTCACACTCAAGAAGGTCAAAAATACTGCGAACTTTTTACAACAGCGGAAATCACACTTAAAGGCCTCGATTACGAAGCATGTATTTGGTTTCAAGATTTAAAACAAAATAACATTTTTAATATTAAATTAAAATTAGTTTCGGCCCAATGTACATTTTCATCGAAAAGGTTATATTTTACCTTCCCAGTACAGAAACGTACTGTAACGCAACTGGCCTGCCCTCAAAATTACTACTGCGCTTGGGGTGAACACTGCGTCGAAAACCAAAAATTTGAAGCTCTTACAGATGAGAGCATGAATTATCCTGGATTTACCGGTTTCGAGCCGTCGAGTGTTGGCAGTGGATGTGTAATCATTTCCCGTATGGGATGCCTCTTTTATCGCGTCTACTTCGTACCTGAATTATTGCATTCTTACGAAGTTCGCAGAATTACTGGTCATCAATACACATATACCATCTCTCTTGAGCGAATACAGAATAACACTAGAGAAATTCTCACTTTCCACTCATCTGCACAAACATCAGATGGGATTCAATTCGACCTACTGGGAGCCTACAATCAAGCTCCTTTACATTTTACAGATTCTCTTGTTCTTCGAGTTGGTCACCCAACAGAGGCTTATTTAGTTCCAACAAGCCCTCCCAATAGGCCTACTGCTGGCGTCGTCGGGCAAATCCAAGCTAACGAAAGCTATACGAAAAATTTTCTTTTTCACAGAGATATGGTTCGCTGTGATTTCTTTGAAACGACCCTTCGCTGCGCAGAAGTTCCTGATCCCATTATGAGTATGGTTCAATCCAAGGACCGTGCCTTACCATCCTCTAGAGATCTGCATCTGTTGAGTGTTGACAAAGGAACCCTGCGATCGCAACTGTTGTCAACGGCTCCTGTTCGTCTTCAAATGCACTTCAAAAATTTTTAAATTCATCTTGAAACACAGGACATTTGTCCAAAAATTCATGATAGAGAAATAAAGACCAAAGGCTGTTACTCCTGCCAAATTTTGAGTGAGATGATAATCGAAGCATTTTCCAGTTGCCATGCAGGAACTGTATCCATAGAACTCCAAGTCATAAGACTATATACGCAAACAATCACTCTTGAAACCGAGCCAAAGCGATTTGTGATTCAATTTTTGGCAAATCAAAAGTGCTACGATGAAAAAATTTGTCTTGTTTCGAGGACTATGAAAAATTGTCAGCTTGTCTCATTTTGTTTAAACGAACCCAGTCTCCACCTGGTTGAACTGAACACTTCGTACACTAAGTCATTTATGCAACACGATTCCTCTGGCTCGAGTTTCCTTGAATTATTATCAATGCCGACTTTTACAAATATATTTTTCCTTTTAAAAATGATAGGTGCAACCCTTCTGAATGTTGAAATATTGGGTTGGCAACTAAGTAATTGCGGATTTTTTTTAGAAAATCAAAGACAATTTTTTCATGGAACTAAGTAACTTTATTCTGTAATGTATTGCCCATTTTGATCAATGACCTTTTGCCATCTTTCAGGCTGCATCATAATCCCACGTTCATAAAACTTCTGGTTTTTATTAGCAAAAAACTGAATCAGGTACGATTTGACATCATCATCATTATCGAAATTTTTACCATTCAAGGATTTTTGTGAAGATCAAAACAAAAAGTAATCAGATGGTGCAAGGTCAGGAATATATGGGGGATGTGGCAAAACATCCCAACCAAGCTCCAATAATTTTTGCCGAGTGACCAAAGATGTGTGTGGCCTTGCATTGTCATGATGGAATACAACACCTTTTCGATTTTTCAATTCAGGCCGCTTTTCTTCAACTGCATTGTTTAATTTCGTTAGTTGCTCAATGTAGACATCAGAATTGATCGTTCGGTTGGGTGGTATGAGTTCAAAGTAGACAATTACTTTATAATCCGACCAAACTGATAACAAAACCTTCTTTTGATGAATATCAGCTTTTGATGTTGTTTGAGTTGGTTCACCTGGCCTGCTCCACGATCTTTTCCGCTTGATATTGTTGTAAACAACCCATTTTTCATCGCCAGGTATCAATCGTTTTAAAAATGGATCATTTTCATTACGTTTCTTTAGCAAATCGCAGCTGTTAATGCGTTGCGTTAAATGCGTTACTTTCAGTTCGTGAGGAACCCATGTACCGAGTTTTTTAACATAGCCAAGTTGTTTTAAGTGATTTTCAATGCATGTATGTGATACATGAAGCTTCTCTGCAATCTCACGTGTTGTACTGTGACGATCCGAATCGATTATTGCTTTGATTAAGCCGTCATCAACTTCAACTGGACGACCAGAGCGTTTTTCATCTTTGAGTGAAAAATCGCCAGAACGAAATTTGGCAAACCAATTTTGACACTGCCGTTCTTTTAAGGCTTCGTCACCATAAACAGCAGATAACTTTTTATGAGCTTGCGATGCGTTTTTCCCTTTGCGGAAATAAAAAGCAAAATATGACGAAAATGTTCCTTTTGATTTTCCATAATTCAACGAAGGCCAAGCGAAAACTACGCAACCGATCAAAGAACTTTTTTTACTGATTGACAGCTGAATTGCCAACTATCAAATAACAAAATGTGTTTTACATTTGTAAATCGTCTGCAAACCTAAAAATTCAACTGAAGCCATCTATGAGTGAAATCCGCAATTACTTAGTTGCCAACCCAATATAAGATTGCTGTAACATCTAGTTGTGCATCTCGATTTTTGGTTCCAATCTACTGGAGAGTTTATTTACAAGACTACCCAAAAGAATTTCAATACATTAATGTCTACATGGACATCTTCAATATATTACATCTGTAGTCAGTCATTGTTTGGTCCATGCCCAAAATCTCGCCATTTGTCATCGACCTTGGCTAGTTTTGCCGAAATGTCGCCAAATTTGGCAATAGTCAGTCATTTTTCCATGTTCAAAATATCGCCATATGTAATCCTTGGTGAGTTTGGGCGAAATATCGGCAAATTTGGCGATAGTCAGTCAATGTTTGGTCCATGCCCAAAATCTCGCCATTTGTTGTCGACCTTGCCAAGTTTACCCGAAATATCGGCAAATCTGGCGATAGTCAGTCAATACTTGGTCCATGCTGCAAATCTCGCCATTTGTCGTCGACCTTGCCGAGTTTTCCCGAAATATCGCCAAATTTGGCGCCAAACATTATTTCGCATTTAGCGTAACTCTAAAACTTTTAACCGTAGAATGCTGAAATTTTGTATTTATACCTATTGTAACATCTAATTGTACATCTCTTTTATGATTGCAATCGACTAGGTAATTTATTTACAGGGTAACCCAAATGACTTTAAGCGCATTAAGGTGTATGGATGCATTGAATTCATTGAAAGTCTGGTCAATTACTACTTTGGCTATCCCCAAAATCTCGCAAACTATCTCAAGCTTGTCGGCTTTCGGTGAAATATCGCCAAATTTAGTGACAGAAGCAAATCTTTCAAATTGAACACAGCTTGTGGCGATATCGAAATATTTGGCTAGAAATCGCTAAACCTTACTATTACTGCAGTATTTTATCTCTTTCAAACAAAATAAGTTTAGATGAAGTGCGGCGAAAATATTTTTGATTTAATAGACATGCTAGGAAGTCATGTGTTGTCCACATCAGATTTTTATCTTTAGCAGTTAAATAAATAAAAACATAACTGAAGACATGCAATTATATTTGGTAAAGTCATAACGTATCAAACTGTCAAAAATTACTTGCTGATTTATTGAATCAAAGTTTACTCTTTTGGGAGGGGTCCAGACTCCCTGGACCCGTCCCTTTCGTGCGCCACTGCTTCCCTGCATTGTTTTTTGAATCGAATCGGGAACCAATGGGGGGAGTAAAGTATCTAGTGGGGGATATTTAAAACAATGGAAGAGAGCTGATAAAACAATTTTAAGATAGAAAATGAAAACAGAAGAAAGACGATGGCCTTCATCACTCCGCAGAAAAAATTCTGCGTTCTTTTCATGATTGCAGCTGGTGATTATGGGGATGCTTCGTTGATGATTCACAAAACTTTAATAATACTACTGCTAATTATTATATCTGCAGCTTTTTAACATCACATAAGGCATAACATGAAACATGGGGCGATATGGTATAGTTTAGTTAAAATGTTTGTGAGTAAATTTTTCAATCTACTTTATTTCTTTTTTACACTTGGATACAAAAAATTCAGGCACAGCACGATTACCCCTGTAATAGTCAATGGTTAATGCATTGCTGTCTGCTTACTTTCTGTTGTGAACGCAAATAAATGTACACATCAATAATATCGATGAATCAAATAATTAAATATTTATGCAGATTTTACTTTCAAATTTTTAATAAAGCGCTAATCAAAACAATGTAGCCATGATTGAACTTGTCAATGTCTGATTTTAATTATTATAAGAAGCTGCTTTTTTTACCACACACATCATCAGCATCATAATAAATACACCACAATAGGAAATGGGACAGTAATCTGGTGCCTAATCATATCTTTTATGATCCGGATAGTATGCACAACCGCGGGTTTCTCCTGTAGAATTTTTTTTCTTTTTTTTTATGTGGAGGGGTCACTGGACTGACAGGAAACAAGGAATGAAAAATCTTGTCCAAACTTTACTGCATTCATTAATAGCCAAATATTCTATCACAGTATTCTTAAGCGTTGATTTCGTCTGCTGGTAGGTTTCGAATTATTATTCTGTATCCGTGTTTTTAAACTGCAGGTTCTGTCTATTGTTTGGGATTGATTGCAGCCAGGGTCCGTTTCTTTGTGGTGTTCCATCCCTGTGTTAAACCGTTGCTTTCTCCGTCTTGAGGCTGGGTTAGAATCGACGGAGTGTCAACTTGTTATTCTTTTATTTTATTCTTAAACCGTTGGCAGCCAGCGTTTGTTTCTTTGTGGTGTTACATACCCGTATTCTTAAACCGTTGTATATATATTGTTACGAATTTTCGGGGCAACCCGCTGTTCTGGGACTTAAAGTAGTTCAAAAATCGTATTCTACGCTTCAAGTAGATAAATTTTGCTTTTCGTTGCATCAAAATCGGTCAACTAGAACCGGAGATACGGAGGTTTCGGTTTCCCATTCAAATATATGGGGTTTCTAGAAATATCGAGAAATATTGGTCCTAGCCCTTCGGTAACTTCACTTTTGGGACTTATTTTTGGCCAAATTTGGCGATATTAGCACATTACTGTTTAATTGTGCTTGTGAATTTCGTACAGCTGATTGTTCTACGAAGTTCTAGAAGCAATAAAGTTGTGTTCCATCCTGACCAGTGGACTTTTTACCAGAACTTTCTACACCAACTGGACAAGTGGACTTTAGAACGACGAACTCCGGAAACAAGCAGAGTATTTCTGCAACAATATCATTATAAATATATTTATCACTAGCCACCTCCGACGACCAGTTGGTTCGCCATCTTAATAAATCTTGTTCGGAGAGAATCCTGTTTCTCACTGGCTTCCTTGACACTGAAATCTCTTAGGTTTTGAATGGAATAAAAAATTAAGATGGTTACATACAAGAGTGGCCCTAGGGTAAGTGTAGAGACCCCTGCTAACATAAAAAAGTCGCCTCCTTTTATGCTCTACTTAGTTTTTAAGTTCGAAATGACGCCCCTTCGAAGCCGGTGCCCCGATGCGATGCTTACCGTGTTGGGCCGTACCTGGTTACAAAAATTAGATGTGGTTTAATGATAAAAATCTACAAAAAAGGAACAAATTATTTTCGTCCTATATTAATTCTGAAGAGCTTCTGGATATATTGACCTTCATAAAAAATGGAAAGGAAAAAAAAAAACTAAGAAAATCTGAAACACTTACAGATTTTAAATACGCACTTTGTATTAAAAGCGTATTATAATCCATGGGTCTTCCCTATTTTCTTTCCTTATTCCATTAAGTTGGAAAGTATATCATTATTGATGAGTGTGATTAAACACAATTAAAATTGATATTTCTAACAATTTTCTTTCTGGATGTAATACATTAGAAATTGTTGGGAAAAAGCTGCGTAGAAAAATGTACAATTCGAACTGAAATAAAGTTTAAAAACTCATTCAGGTGTATTCATAATTCAAGTAGCAAAAGCAGACGATAAATAGCGCTTGGCGCTAGAATCACATCTTCTCAAAATCGCACATCAACACCTTTATTTTTCGCCAAATTAAAAAGTTGCACATTTATTTTCGGAAAATTTCCAAATTCTATTTTTCTTTTGAGTATAAATCATTTCATTCCTGCTCTGATTTCACATGCACACGCTATTTTAATTAAGAAATAACCTTACAAATAATCCAAACAAGAAAAATCGTTATTCTTTTATTTTTACTTCAACAGTCTGAATAATTTAATTAACTTGCCAAACATGGCAACCTAGATACGCTCAAACCTCACTCATTCCACTGCGGGGTTACAATTGCGAAATGGCGAGAACAAAAATGATCCTTTAGCGACACGTTTTTTATCGATATCTCCTAAAATAATTCGAATTTTAAAAAATCGCTTCGAGGTGTGTCGGGACCCGTCCTGGGGAATTTCCGTACAAAATTTGGTAGGTCTACGATCACCCGTCTGCGAGCTACGCGAGGCACAAACTAACTAACTAACAGACAGTTTACACATTGCTTTATTTATATAGTTTACCATATATAAATATATATATATATATCATTACACTATATATATCATTATAAATATTGCGTAAATTCTGCTAATTCAACGATCTCATTTACTTCGCCTCGATGGATATATAAACAACCTGAGATGTGCAGAAGCAGAAGATGCGCAGTCACCTAGTGATCGTAGCACCATCTGTTTGCAACAATGGCGTTATCCAACTTTCTAAGAGAAGTGTCCTCTCCTATAAATTTACCTTCGTGGGATCGAAGTATGATCCTCCAACAGCGTTCTTAAACGAAAATTTCCCTCTGCTGTTTAGGTTCGTTTGCAGAGACTGTCCCTTTAATTGTGGTGTACCATCTCCTTGTTCTGTCTGGAAGTTCAGTTAGAATCCAGGAAATGTGTTCTTAAACTGACGTTTCCATCTACTGTTCCGGTTCGATTGCAGGCAGGTTCCATTTCTTTGTGATTTTCCAAAACCATGTATTGTATATTGCTCATCTAAAGGATTATCGAGAACCTCCTGTGAGGTTGGGATTACATGTAAATTATTATGTTGGATACAGTGGCGTAGCCAAGGGGAGGGGGTTAGGGGGTCATACCCCCCATGAGGAATTTTTAGCCTTACAAAATGGACACTCTTCACTACATTATCACACACACGTATACATATATATGAGTTGCAGTAGTCATAACCCCCCCCCCATGAAAAATTTCTGGCTACGCCCCTGGTTGGATGTACCTTCAAAACGCTTATTGATGTCTCAAAGATACGGCTCTTGACTGTTTTTCTCGCCATTTCTTTCCCTAACACAGGGTTTCCAAAACTTTTTCCCTCGTGGCACCCTTGACAGGCTAAAAACACTTTGTGGTACCCTTGTCAGGCTAAAAACATTTCGGGCCACCCTTCTCACGCTGACAACTTTTCGGGGCAGGTTACCTTTAAAGAAATATGAATATGAAGGTTAGAATAAGACAGTTTGGATACATTTCGCCCGACCAGTGGCTTAGCGCTAGCGCTTTGAACTGGGAGACGGAAGGTGCCTGGTTCAAAACCAGGTCACGTCCGCCGACCTAACCGTTCGGAGTTTTCCGTTTTTTCTCCGAAACTTCGCGTAAATACGGGTTAGGATCCCCTAGAATGTCCCCCCCACGGAGGGCATTCCCACCCCTCGGCCTAGAGCCCTCGCGTAGCTAATCGGTCGTAATCCCACAAACCAAACCAAACTTGGATACATTTCTCACTGTTTCTTTTATGTTTATAGGGCTAGGCTAACTATTAAACTCACTTGGAAAAAGGAAATATGTAGAAATTTGCCCCTCCCTCACTTTCAAGGAGTTCCTGTAAAAGAGAGGCGACTGGACACTGAACTCTCTCGAACTTCACAAAAAATTTTTGCTTCGCTTACTTGATCATCGGCATGGCAAACGTTTTGGTGGGATATCGGTTCAGGGGAAATTTTTTAATTATACTCCCCCAAAATGATTATCTCGATTATCAACTCGGCACCCCTAACATAAGCTCATGGCACCCTAGGGTGCCACGGCACACAGTTTGGCAACCTCTGCCCTAACAGGTTCCGCGTATTTTTACACGATGAATTCGGGAACGCCGAAAGCAGGTCCAAAAGGTAAGTTTTTAAGTGGTTCTTCTTTTTCGGAGCGCGCTTGGCGTGGAGTATGACATATACGTCACTTCCTTTACTGAGCGTTACTTCCGTCAGAAAAAAAAAATCTGAGTTACTCCCTAATCGCCACTAAAGAAGTTTTACTTCAAAAAAAAAAAAAAAAAAAAAAAAAACATCGAGCGAATCAGACCCTTTAGCAGATGATTACGATCATGTGAAAAATTTACTCTTAAAGCGTTTTAAGTTAACGGCAGAAGAATTTCTCGCAGAAGTTTATCTTTCATAAAAAACAACAGTCTGCCAATTGGGGATATTTTCTTTTGAGCTTCGTAACTATTTCGATGAGTAGATTCATGGTATGAAGGTTGACGATTTTGAAAATTTGAAGGAATTAACTATAACGGATCGCAGAAAATAGAGTATACCCTGTGACATTCAAGAACATTTCACTGATATCCTCCCAAGTATAAAAAATGTTAATGTGTAAGTAAAAAAACTAAATGGTTATAAAGCCGCAACGCGCAGTTTCAAGAGAGGGTATTAATCGAAGCTCAAATAATTCTGAAAAGGCTAATGAAATGTCATACATGAAAGAATTGGATAATGAAAAGTATTCTATTCGTGTCCAAAATAATAATAAATCCAGATCAAAAAACACGAATAATTCAAATGTCGATTGTGCTATAAAAAATAGGGACAGATAAAAAATTATGTGCTTTGCCTGTAATCTCTACAGTCATGTCGCTCCGCAATGTTTAAATAGAAAGAATTGTTGCCATGTTTTCTGCCATTATTCTCGACAAAATAAAAATTTCAACCAAGTATCCCCTCTGCATAGCAAAAAGGAACCTTAATAACCCCACCTTAAAGTCCAATAGAATGGAAAAAGATATTCAAATTAACTGCAGGAATGCAAGATGTTTAGCTGATACTGGAAGCGAATTGAACCTCGTAAATTATGAAACTTGTATGAAAGTTGCATCTCCAAAACTATTTTCTAATGATGTAAAAATTTCAGGTATCGCCAGAGATGTAGTGCAACCACAAGGCTATGTTCCAGTGGAATTGTGTATTTATAATATTAAAATTTCTGCTAATGTTTACGTTATAAAAGATCTCGTTCATCAAATAGTTTTAGAAGTCGACGTAATCAACAAATTAAATTTATATATTGATGAGAAGGATTCAAGGTATTAGGCAAGAGCGAAAATGTTTGAATCAGTTATATTGAAGGTGAAGAAATTTGTAACGGGACATAAAGAATCGCCTAGAATTAAGAGTATTGAAAATAAAAACGCTTTTCAAATAAATGACCTGTTGACGAATTATTATTCGCCTAACGAAACGCATTCAAGTGAAAATACTTGAATGAAAACAGCTTATATCAATCACGAGAATAGTGTAAACAAGGTTTTAAATGAAAATCTACTTCTCCTTGAGAGTACGGGGAAAGAATTTGAAAATGGAGGGTTTCCAGAAAATAATTTTTTTATTAATCTATCTGAAGCTGTAAGCTCTGAAGAAATAGAGTTGAGTCATTTGATTAAGTTACATTATAAAGAAGAAATCAGGAAGTTGATAACAGATTACAAACCAATGAAAATGAAGACAGCTCAATTAAAGATGAGCATAATTTTAACTGACGATATACCTGTGAACGAGCGTCCACAAAGATTTAATTTGAAAAAACAGAAAATAATAGATGATCAAATTCATCAGTGGTTAATGGACCGTATAATTATACCTAGTTACTCTGATTCTGCTGCACCATTGGTGTTATGTAAGAAAAAAAAAATAACTCTTATAGGTTGCGTGTAGGTTAACGGAAGTTAAAACGAAAGATCGTTAAAAATAGTTTCCCTTTGCCATTCATTGAGGACGTATTAGATGACTTGGAGAAGTCGAAAATTTTACCACTTTAGATCTGAAGAACGGATATTTTCAAGTCGAAATAGATGAGAAGAGCCCAAAACACACTGCGTGTTTTTACACATAATGGAGGATAAGAATTTTTAAAATGTCCTTTCGGGTTAAGTACAGGGTGGCCATAATTAAACTGCAAGTGTTCAAGGGGTGATGGAGAGAAAACTACTGAGAATATTCCAGTAAAATTTGGTATCTACACGTTTCAGAACATGCGCAAGTCAAATATGAAAAAAAAATATTCATTTTCATCCGATAGATGGCGCTATACCGTATTTCAAAGCTCACCAGTGGCTTATGCAACTTCCAAAACCGATAGACAGAGCACAGTGACATTCTAAGAGGCAAGTAAACAATATAAAACATCATTTACAGTTTATCAAAATTCCATACAATTCGCTTCAGTAATTAAATTTTTACAGTAACATGTAATCAAAAATTAACGTAAATTAAGATCACAAATTAAACAATTTATAAATACGCTTTAGAAAACAATTAAACCATTATTTATTCTCATTGACACTCATTGGACCTCTTCTTAATCGTTTCATACGCCGGTATTCTTTCAGAGTAGCTGAATAATTGCTACCATTCAGATAGCATATCTACACTAACATTGCCCGTTCCTTCTTATTCAGAGTCATGATTGACCATTACTCAATGTGGTCTTGTTTTTACACTGTTCGATGGGCTTAAAATTTGCCTATATGACGTCCATAAGCATTGAAACCCGCTATAGCGCCATCTATCGGGTGAAAATGGCGATTTTTTTTAAATTGCATATTTGACTTGCGCATGTTCTGAAACGTGTAGATACCAAGTTTCACTGGAATATTCCTGGTAGTTTTCTCTCCAGCACCCCTTGAACACTTGCAGTTTAATTATGACCACCCTGTACATCACCAAGTCAATTTCAACAGTACATAAATAGAGTTTTTAGGGAGTTGCTGCGTGATAATACATGTTATTTATATGGATGACATATTCATTCCATTCCAATATAAAGAGGAAGTAATTGAAAAATTAAAGAGCGTGCTGGCCGTTGCCTCTGAATACGGGTTGGACATTAATTTTAAAAAGGGCCATTTCTTGAAAAGAAAAATTGAATTTATCGGTTATGTCGTTGAAGACGGAAAGATACGACCTTCACTCAATAAGCACTTAGCCGTTCAAAAAATTCCTTAATCTAAATCGACAAAGCAAGTTCAGTGATTTTTGGGGTTAAGTGGATATTTTCGCAAGTTTATTCCCCGGTATGCCCAGCTAGCCAGACCATTGAGTGATCTACACTGCTCAAAACAATTAAAGGATATTGTAAGTTTTATAAAAAAAAAACAACGGTATAAGAGAATTTTTTGCAGAAAATGGAAGAAGACATATATATATATATATATATATATACATAATTTTAAAATGCATGTTTTTTTATTTATCATATAGAAATCTAGCCAAGTATTACATACTAGATATATTTCAGACCTTCCTTAATACCTGCAGTTTTTTTCCGTTTAGATAGAGTAGAAAAATTATTTTCACAATTATACTTTACAATTTCACCATCATCAGTTAACAGTACACAGTCTGCAACGAAATACAGGGAGCATACAGTGTCTGTTTGTATCACAACATCTTGGTGTATCAAGATGTAGTCACAACATCTTGATACACCAATTACTTTAGACAGTCCCATAAGAAAATATACAATGGTGTGAGATCTGGCAATCATGGTTTCCCATAGAACTAGACTTCCACATCATATACAGCGGCCGGCGTATTCCATATTCAAAAAATTACATACACGAGCACAGAATTGGGCTGGAGCCCCATCATGCTGGAACAAATACCTTATATTGCCGCTAAGGGTATGTCATCAAGGATATCCGGTTGAAATACCAAGTAGGGGAGGGGGATGTTGCAAGAGTTTTTCAGGTGACACATATGGTCTAAGCAGGCGATGCCCGGGCATGGCGGCCGACACATTTACTGACCAGCATTCCTGTTGGCCTCTATTGAAATTCGGTTCACTGGCTAGTGTGATTGTGTTTACCTTGTCCGTTTCTTCTACCCGTTGCAGTATAGCATCCTCCTGTGTTACTGTCAGAGAACTATGCGTAATCCAACATCATGACGGCTATCTCTCGGTCTGATGTTCCCTTATTTCGCAGTTTAATGTCCAGAAAAAAGATGATTTTGGAATCGAGAAGGCGGTTTAACAAATGAAGACTCAGATAATGTGGACGAACGCATAAACGGCGGTCGGAGAAATTTTCAAAGTCAGCAGACAGGTTTGATGATAAATAATAAATTATGTTTTTTATAACAAATCGTGTCTATTATCTTTGATTTTACAAAATGATTAATCAATATGATTTTAAATATGCTGTAATAATTTAAGCTTCTGTTACTTTAAAATAATTACTCTTGGGGGACACAGCTTTTTTCGCAGAAAGATTTTACGTAAGTATTGAAGTTCGCATATAGTGTTGCATTTAATCTAGGTCTGCCTATCAGCTTATAAGGTATTTCCATTATATTGGCCATGGTTCAAATACATGCTTATAAGATGATTACAGGTGAAATTTGAAAAGATATTACCGAAATCATTCCTTGAAGCTAAAAGCCAAAATGTTAGTCCATTTTAAGCAAGTTCGAAAAGTTTCTAAAGAAGATAAAGGCCAAATTTTAAAAGTTAATATAAAATCATCTTGAGTACATTATTAATAAAAAATTTAAATATACACTAGATAGAACAGGCCAAACAGCTTGTGGGCTAATGGCACTGTTGCTGTCGGTCCGAATGAAATAGGCCTCAATTGATCGATGGCGATCCGTATGAATAAGATAGATCTAGTGTTGTAATTTAATACGGCACTTCATTGTGAAAATAAAATGAAAAGATTAAATAATAAACTCAAAGTTAAAAGAAAACGATAACGAGAAAGCATTAACCACGTTGTTGTACAATGTAAACAGGCAAACCGATGACAAAGGCAGGAAGTTCAATTATTCGACTGCATTCGATTTAGTCGATTTGAGAGATCTTCTGTGTCAGTAGTCACGTGTTTCTTTACATTTTGGAACTAATTATAACATTACTTTTAAATATCGTATCGACATGCTTTTTGTTTTCTTTTAAAGCTAATGATTTACAGATTCACATTTAATAAATAAAAAAAAATGAAAAATCGTTTTGCTGATTTATTCTTTGGGGAAATGAAGTCCATTGTCGCTTTCACTGAACCGAGTACCCAAGCTTACATCTCCGATTAAAAAAATTAGAGTAATGTAAAAAGAATGGGGTTTTATTGTTGCTAGAGTGTTAATTTGCATACTCTGTTCAGAAAAAAAAATATTTAAAGTGTCTAAATATCTAAAGTTGTAAATATAGCATAAATGTTTATTTTGATTTTTTACACTAATAATTAGCTATTTTAAAATATTAGAACTATTTAAAAAGTTAGAATATCTGGATACCATGGTTCAAAAATTAGAATATGCAACTATTTTCCTATTGGTTTAGAGAACAGCTGCGAGCCTAACATGTGCGGACTTTAAAATGTGTTCCGCTGAAAGTGAAAAATCTTTTGGCATTTGATTTTAGATCAGTATTTGATTAATATGGGACGAAAGAGCGACTTATCTGAGGCTGCTAAAATTTCGAATTGTGTACTTGCACAAAGAAAGGAAAAACACAATTGTTTATAGAAAAGGAGGTGAAATGTTCTCAAACAAGTGTGAGTAGAGTTTTTAGAGAATATTCTAATAATAAGTGTTTTCAAAATAAACTCTTGAAAGTTGTCGAAAGCCAGTAACTTCAGTAAGAGATTAAAGGAAATTAAAAAAGATTGTGAAGAAACATCGCTTTCGAAGAGCGAGATATTTGCAGTGAAAATGGAAAGAAGTGGGTATAAATACCTCTAAATCTAGAACATTACGACGACTTCAGAAATTAGGTTTTAGATCGCGTGTGCCTAAGACAAAGGCAGTCTTATCAGCTATGCAAAAGGCTGTAAAAGTTAAATGGAGTAAACAAAGACTATTTTGGCGTCAAGATGACTGGAAAAGGTACTCTTCAGCAATGAAAGTATGTTTTGTATATCTCATGGGAATCAAGGCATACGTGTTTGAAGACTTAAACAAGAAGCCGTTGATAAAAAGTGTTTAAAACGTTCAGTTAAATTTTCGACCTCTGTCATCGTATCGGGCTGCATGACTGCACAAGGCCGAGGCAGGTTATGTTTTGTCAACACAAAAGTCAATTCAGAAGTGTATCAAGACATTCTTGAGCAATTCATGATACCTTCATCTCAGGATTTATCTTTTCGTGTTTCAGCAAGATGCATCCTCTTTCCACACTTCTAAATCGACAGCTAAATGGCTCTAAGAGTAGGAAATAAATGTACTCCCTTGGCCTTCAAACTCATCCTATCTAAACCCCCACTGAGAATTTGTGGGGAGTTATGAACAAACGACTTCAAGGAGTTGCACCAAGAGACAAAAAAGAACTTATTTCTAATTTGAAGAACATATGGGGAAATATTTATAAAAAATATTTGTGAACCTAGTTAGTAATATGCCAAACCGTTTAACTGCTGTCATTAAAGCTAAGGGTGATGCAACAAAGTACTGATTAGGTTGTAAAATCCCTTCGAGTTTAAATTCGAGTTATACTATTTACATTATTCTAATTTTTTTAACCATGTTTTGAAGTATTCTAATATTTTGATTTTTTTTCACTTCCTCTTTTAAAAATATTTTCTATTTCATTGTGATATGTTTACATTTATGTAATCTACAAATTATGCACATTTATAGTATGTAATTTATATTTGATATTATTGATTATTTATTTGATAAATTAGATTTGCAATTTCCCTGAACATATTTTCTTTCATTATTCTAATTTTTTGAATCTGAGTTGTATGCAGTAGTATAATTTGATATAAAAAGTAGAGTTCGACTGTACAAAAAATATTTCCAGGAATAAATAATAAAAGGGACAGATGGAGCGAGAATATATTATCGTAACAGTTTTTATAGGTTTCCACTTTAATTGTGAAATGCTGTACTTATTAGCAGTTTGAAAATCTTTTACATTAATTCCTTTTTATCTATCCTAGCTTTTATTTATATAAAAGCAACTATTCAGTCCGCTCCATTAACTAGAAGTGAATTTTTTTTCACTAATTAATTTTCTAATTGAAAGTACTCTATTTTTCATTTAATTTTCTAGCTTACTCTGTTAAAATAGGCCTACGTGGTCTAACGGTTGGGGATTTTTGGGGGCTTGACTGCACAAGGCCCAGGCAGGTTATGTTTTGTTAACACAAAAGTGAATTCAGAAGGTGTATCAAGATATTCATGATACCTTCGTCTGAGGATTTATGTGGAGACGATTTCGTGTTTCAGCAAGATTCAGCTTCTTCCCCCACTTCCAAATCGACAAGTAAATGGCTCCAAGAGAAGGAAATAAATGTACTCCCTTGGCCTTCAAACTCACCCGATCTAAATCCCATTGAGAATTTGTGGGGAGTTATGAAAGAACGACTGCAAGAAGTTGCACCAAGAGACAAAAAAGAACTTAGTTTGGAGAACATATGGACAAATATTGATAAAAATGTTTGTGAACCTCTGGTCAGTAATATTTCAAACCGTTTAAGAGCTGTCATCAAAGCTAAGGGTGATGCAACAAATTACTGATTAGGATGTAAAAACCTTTTGAGTTTAAATTCGAGTTATACTATATACATTATTCTAATTTTTTGAACCATGTTTTGAAGTATTCTAATATTTTGAATTTTTTGCCACTTCCTGTTTTAAATATATTTTCTATTTCATTGTGATATGTTTACATTTATATAATCTATAAATTATGCAGATTTATAGTATGTAATTTATATTTTTGATATCATTGATCATTTATTTGATAAATTAGATTTGCAATTTCCTTGAATTTGTATTGTAAACACAATAGGAAAACAAATAAATAAATAAATCCTTCTTTTTATTCGTATTACTTATTTTTTCAACTTCGAGTTCTTATGACAGATATAAAATTATACATCCATTAAAATAGTCAACGTAGTAATAATATTTTATTCAAAATGAGAGCACAAGTTATGTTAGATAAAAGGCATTGTTTCAAATATTATTCCGGAATCACGCCAAAGAGCTCAAAATCTTGTATAACTTTTTTCTGCAGCATTTTTAAAACCAAAAATTAACTATTTCCAAATTTTTTAAATTCTCATTTTTTGTAAATTCTGTTTACAAATTTTGCCAACTGCAAAAATAATCTACAGATATTTGAAGATAAAGTTAAATCTGCGAATTTGTCGTTAATCTTTATGTCGAAGACAAATATATTTCATTTTAGATTCTTAAATAAATTTTACGACAAATGTCTTTCAATTTAGGATATTCAAAATTTCTGCAAAATGGTTTTCAAACAATCTGCAGATACTTTGAAGATCAGGTTCAATTTGTAAATTATTCTAAATTTTCTGCAGATTGTGTGTGATAGTAGTAAATAAACGACAGTTCTGCTCTGCCGGAGCCATGTTAATTCGCCGGAGCCTCCGGAGTCTCCGTTCGTATACTTTCCCTATGCTGAGCGGGGAAGGGGGCGTGGTTGGAACGGATGTTGAGATCGGATGGGGAGCGGATGCTAAGACCGGATGTTGGAAGGGGTAATAAGAATTTTTTTTCCTTTTTTTTTTTTTAATAAGGGGACTTGGAAAAATTTTCAGATTGTGATGTATTCTCTAATGAAAATAAGGGACTTTGTTATATTTTAAATAAGCTATACTTTATGTATTAAGCCTGAAATAAAAAATATTATTGTTATAAAATGAGGACCCACCAGCCACCCGGTAGAACGTCTACCGCCTCATTTCAAATAAAAATTTTTACTGTGCTTTTTCCGGGGCCACGCGAGATCAAGCAAGTTTCCTTTAGTTACTAACTTGGAATTTAGTGCGTATAAAAATAAATTTCTTCATATGTAAAATGTTTCATCATGATTTTTCCTCAATTTAAATTAAAAAAAAATCTTTTTATTAATCTAACTCCAAATATTCTTAAAACATTAAATTATTATATTTAAATCTCGGAATTTTTCAACATAGTGATCGAATTAAAACTTTAATTCGTAATTAGAAAATATTAAAATTATTATGTGAGGTTTTATTTTGTTATTTTGATTCACAGTGGCCTTATGATATAGTATTATTTCATAAATAATACTATATCATATTTCCTTATCCTAAATGTATATTTGTTATTGGAAAGCTAAATTTTACTTCATCATTTTTAAAACATCACACTCCATTCCCTTTTACATAAAATTTTTTAAAAAGTTTATATTTTGTATAATTATGCATAAAAGAACTGTTAATAAATAACATAATTTATTGATGTAATCGATATTTAAAAATGATCATTATTATTGATTTGCCATTTACTAATTGAAGTATTTATCTATGTTCAATAAAATTGTTTCTTTAATCAAATAGTGTCTCTTTTACTTTTTTAGTGATGCTTAACACCTTTAGTAATTAGAATAATAATAATATAATTAATTTAAGAATTAGAATTTTCAAAGAAAAGTTGTATTCTTCAGACCTTTCAAAATATTCTGTTTCAGAGAAAAAAAAAGATTGTTTACATTTTGCAAATATAGCATTATTACAATCAGTAAGCCACATTTCAGTCATTCTGCAAGCTACATTTATTTATATCCATTTACTATAATTAAAATAAACTAATTTCACCTCCGATTTCTATACTAATGATATGGACTAAGCGCTCGAGAAAGGGTGTCTGCTGTGACGTCATGAAGAGCAATGTTTCGGCCCGGTAGAGGAAACTTGCTATTGCTATCTCGCGTGGCCCCGGCTTTTCCCCATCACGCTAGCCTCGCATGAATGGAGACAGGGCGTAGCACAGAAGATGCGTTGTTGTTTTTGTTTCTTTAAATAATAATTAACTATGTGGAGCAAAGAAACGTACAACATCCCCAGGAGGCCCACGAACTTTAATTTTAAGTTAAATAATTAATTTTAGAACAAATATTTTTTTTAATCAAGAGTTAATTTATTTTTATTTTTTTTAAAGTTTCAATTTTAAGTTAAATAATTTTACAACAAATATTTTTTTAAATCAAAAGTTTTAATTTATTTTTTTTAACCAAGTTTTAATTTTAAGTTAAATAATTTTACAACAAATATTTTTTAAACAAGAGTTTTAATTTTAAGTTAATAATTAATTTTACATCAAATATTTTTTAAATCAAAAGTTTTAATTTATTTATTTATTTATTTTTTAACCAAGTTTTAATTTTAAGTTAAATAATTTTACAACAAATATTTTTTTTAATCAAGAGTTAATTTATTTTTATTTTTATTATTTATTTATTTATTTAACCAAGTTTTAATTTTAAATTAAATAATTTTACAACAAATACTTTTTTTAATCAAGAGTTAATTTATTTTATTTTTATTTTTTAACCAAGTTTTAATTTTAAGTTATATAATTTTACAACAAATATTTTTTTAATCAAATGTTTTTAATTTATCAAGAAAAAAATTTTAATCAAGAGTTTTAATTTTTATCTAATTTTTTGTATATCCTATTTTTGTTAAATAGTCGTTTAACATTAAAGTAGGATATCAATACATTTCATCTACTGTTAGGGAAGTGAGAAAATTATACCATAGAAAGATTTTTACAAATAATGATTTGGATATAGTCTTATATTCTATTGCGAGAAAACCACTTTAGCCATATATCCCCCAAAACTCAAGTTTTTGTATACGAAATGTATGAATACTCAAAGTATTTATCTAAACATTTTTTCTTACCAACACATTTTTGATAGATTTTAGGCAGCGATTATACTAGTATATATTTTCTATAGATCAATTAGAGAAAAAATTACATTTTTAGTAATCCTACAAAACATTTTTACTGTATATCACAAGTAGAGTAACTTGATTTATAGAATTTCAATACGATACGAGTTAGATTGTTTATGTGCAACACTAATTTCAGTTTTACTATGAAAGCATAATTTTATACATGTATCAACCTTTTGAGTGATATTTTATTGTTGTAAAATTTTGAGTAAAATTTTAGTTTATGAATTTATTATTGTAAAAATTGTTTTAAACAATAATTTTAGTTTATGAATTTATTAAAAGGATGTCTATGTAAAATTTAAGTATATAAAAAATTGAGGGCCTTTCATCGCAAGTAAAGAATCTTAACCCCGTTTTTCATATTAGAATAATCATAATGTATTTAATACGTGTTCAATAGATATCCTATACAAAATTCCGATGCATTTGTTAAAATTAGATCATGTTTTTCAATAGTAAATACCTATTTTATACGTGGATACTCTTTCATCTGCAATGCCTATAATTTCTAACTAATGTTCATCAAAACTGAAGGAATTATCATCGAAATCCATGATATCGTGTTAGAAGACCGTCATGTGAACATGCGGGAGATAGCTAAGAGTTAAATATTTCAGATGAACGTGTATTCAATATCTTACATGAACATTTGGGAATGAAAAAGTTATATCAGCAAAATGTGTGCCGGGATTGCTGACAGTGGATCAAAAGCGGACTCGTGTAATCATTTGAAAGCAGTGTTTAGAAAGTTCGAGCTCAATTCCCGCGAATACTTGCGAGGGTTATGTTATGGTTCATGAAACATGGATACACTACTATATAATAAGAAATGAAAAAACAGTCTAAACAGTGGACTTCTAATGAACGTGCTCCAAAAACGGTAAAAACAGTCCCATCGGCCGGAAAGATTATATCCTCAGTTTTCTGGGACTGAAAGGGCATAATCTTCATTGACTATCTGCAAAAAGTTGAAATGATCACCCGAGAGCATTATGCTGATTTATTAGACCGTTTTACAGCATAATTGAAAGAAGAGAGACCCTATTTGTCCCAGAAAAACATGCTTTTCTATCACGAAAATACACCAGCTCACGCGTCTGCAATCGCAGCCACAAATTGTTTGAATTGCGATACGAATTGCTCCTTCATCCACCCTACTCTCCTGCCTTGGCTCCAAGTGACATATTTCTTTCTCCAAATTAAAAAAAAATGGCTTGGTGAAAGAGATTTTCTTCAAATTTTGAGATCATTAATGCCTCATATTCCTATTTTGATGATTTTTATAACTCTTATTTTTTGGAAGGATCGAAAAGTTAGAACATCGTTGCAAAAAGTCTATCATTTTGAAAGGAGATTATGTCGAAAAAAATGCGTTTTGGTATGTATATTGTTTTTTTCATTTGCATAGTGCCCTCGTAGAATATCCATATTACGTACGCGCTTAAACCAAACGAGAGAAATTCGATCAGTCAGAGTGGAAAGTGATGCAGTTTTCAAAAGTGAGCTTCTCCTTTAGGAGCGTTTTTCGATCACAAGAGCGGAGCGGAATATAACAATGAGCGGGGAGGAGAAATTCTCTGAAAAGATACGAAGTGAGGGGAGGATTCTCAGAAAAAGGACTACGTAAAGAGCCCTTTCGCGGAAAAACCGGTCGGTTTCCAAGGTAACAGATCGCTCCGCAGTGTATCGTTTTTTTCGCTCTTTGGGTTTAAGCGTGTAAGTTACGTTTAAATCTGTTTTTTAAACTGTGATAAATAAATGCAATTTTAAACAAGACAAGGAAATACATTTTTGGTTAGTTCACATTACTTTTTGAACTAGCCTATTTTACCCTTTTCTTGGTTGAAAAATGTAAGTTTTTTTAAAATTAAACTAAACGTAAATAACTTTGTATAGGACACACGTACGTAAAAAGTCGCGATACATACGATTTTGGTGGTACAAAAGTTCACCCTTCAGTTTCAAAAAAGTTCCAATGTTCAGAGGCAGGAGAGGGATATTTTAACTTCTTCTGTTCTCCTGCCTGGGTGGAGATTGGAAATTTCTTGCAACTGAAGGAGGGTGGACCTTTTGTGATATTGAAAGAAAACTATTGCTTTTTTTTTCATGTATGTGGTTTTTTTTACACATTTTTTTTTCTTTTAACAGGGGTCCCTATAATAACAGGGCCATTTTAGTGCTTTATTAGTTTCACTGTTTTTGAAAATTCCTAGCGCTTGGGGGGGGCACTATTGTTTGTTTTCCTTAAATTTTAGAGATTGTTATGCATTTTTATGTCACTATTTTTGCTTACTTACAAAAATTGTCATTTCAAACCAGCAATTATGCAGTAAAAAATTACCGACATAAGTTTATGCTAAAGCTGTTTCACTTTCAAACTATACAGTCGATGTGTCCCACGGCAGTCCAGTCATTTCTTTCAATGACCCTTCTCTTATAAAGTTTCTGTATCCCTACTGTAAAGTATAAACCCACTTACTCCCTAGAACGCGAGCCTTCTCAAGTCGCGATCAGTGTGCACACCTCTCTATCTCCGAATGTTCAATTTGTTCCTACATGGCTTTTTGCCATTCATCCTTTTCAAGGAAGGACAAAGACTCAGTATGTATAAGGCTGCACAGTAGATTTCAGAGTCTTCTGAAAATCTGAGCTCTTACTTTCCTTATTAACACCAATTTTGCGAAAGTTTAACCATAAGCAATATATTTATTAAAGCAGTACTTCTGTCCAATGTTCTGTCTTCTAAGTCTGATATACAGTGTGTCCCACCGTCACCTTGAATTTGTGACGCAACTGAATGCGAAACAGACGAGTAAGAAATATATTAAAAGGAAACAAATATATTAAAAAAGTACTCACAGAAATTCGTATTTACAAGGAAAAAACTTACTCTCTGTCCCACCTGGGCACGAATAAAAAATAAATGTGTACAAACAGAGAAAGAAAAGTGTCCCCCCGAAATAAAGCCAATACTGTTTATAGCCAATATATTTGCTGTGTTTACATATGACTTTGAATAGTCGATATAACATATCATTTACCAATCCTTGGAGGGCAGTAACATCAATATTGCCCTAGTGTTCAAAGATTGCGAGAGGATGTTATCATAAAATATTAAGCAAGACAGCCAAAGAACATAAAAAAGTTAATTTATCAACATGCAGAACAAAATTAGTACAAACTAAACAACAGTGTTAAAATAAGGCAAAGTAAAAGTTAAAATGTTATCAAGCAATAATTCTTAACCAGCAATCTTAAAATTAATCTAAAATTAACATTTTCCTATTAAAACATTTGGACCAGCCACTTGAATACACTTAACAATTGGTATAGGGTAGGACAGACATTGCACAGCAGGTCCCTATGTCTATTGCACAGCAGGTCACTCTAACTGCTTCTGCTTGCTTTGCACGTAAGAAAGTGCTTCCCTTTTATACACAATACCAGGTGTGATGTCACATCGAAAATTTTAGAACGTCTCTCAATTTTAGCTGTACCCTTACTGCATGTACCACAAAGTTGTAGGCATTTTACATCAGCCCATTATATGAGGTTGTGGACTCTAGAACAGCACACAAGCTTGATACATTGGCTGAGTGTCAGATCACTAGCCAAGATGGCTCTCCACACAAGTGTAGGTAGTTCCCAGAGAGTAGAATATGCTAGAGAACACATCGCCATTAAAAACTCCTTGTAAATGTGAGGAAAGGATTATAGTAGGGGAGCCCAATGTGTTTTTTGGGATTTACTCGAGCGCGGCAGATGAACATAGAGCTATTGCATCATGTTGAGTACCTCCATCATATATAAGCCCTTTATGTAGGGCCGTGAGTCTAGGACAGCTCATCAGATTAGTAAAAAAAAAAATTGATCGTCAGAAATATCGAAGCGTGTCAGATTAAGATAAGGTGGGTTAATTACTAGCTAAAAAGTGTACATTCGGAAAATCTGACGATTTGAGTGTAACGAAAGGGAGTGGGAGGGTTACAAAGTTGCAAAAAATAAAAAAAAAAAGTTGTCTTGACATTTTCGAGCGCGGTTAAATTTTTTTTATTTTGAAGGAAATAATGCAAGAATCACGAAAAAAAATATCTGCCGATTTCCACGAGCCGAAGTAATAAAAATCGTCAATGAAGATGAGAGCGTGCAAAGATAGCTCGATCAAAATTAACGAGCGCGCTCTTCGAGTTAGTGTAGATGACAAGGAGTTCTACATCTCTGGTCCTCAATAAACAAGAACAGCAAATTTTCAGAAAGAATTGAAAAATATCAAATTCAAAGAAGCTTTTGTAAAGTTTTTAATTCATCATTGAGCTGATCAGGAGATGGCTACTATTATTAGTAACAAAACAATATATCTTAATCATAATATGTGGTATGTATATTCAGTTACCGATCATAAAGTTACCTGAACAATCGACCATGAACTCTCCTGTCCTGATCATGAAGAAGCAAATACAAAAATTGTATTTTTGGCAAGTCGAATAAAAGAGGATTCTACAGTTGCAATCAGAACTTCAGACACAGATATTGTTGTCATCATGTTGGTCAATGTGGAACATCTCCACGCATCGGTTAAAATATGGATGGATCTTGGAGTTAACAATGTACACTGTTATATTGACGTATCTGCTCTCTATGCTAACCTCGTCCCAATAAATTCGCTAGCGATACCAGCTCTATACGCGCTAACAGGATGCGATTACAATCCGGCACTTTACAGACGAGGCAAAAAAAACCCTCTGCCAATTTTTATCGGTTCAAATGTTTTTCGGAAGACATTTGCAGATGTAGGCTCAGAGGATGATAATACAGAAGATTCTTTTGACATTTTACAATCTTCTATGTGTCACTTGTATGGCTTGAAAAAATTAGCTGATGTCAATCTAGCAAGAATAGAAATCTTTCATAAGACCTACAAAATGTCAGATATGTCCCAGCACTTTTCATTGAACGTCCGTAATTACGATGCTTGTTGCTTGCCACCTTGCCAATGTGAGCTACGGCAGCTCTTATTGCGAACGAAGTATACTGCGTGCTTGTGGAGGAATGCAAACAATAAAACTATGATTAACATGTCACCAACAGATTACGAGTGGACAAATGTCAATGGAAAGTTTGAAATGGCTTGGTTTGTTGGCAATCAGTTACCTGATGCATAGGAAGATGTTGTCATAACACCAGGTATTGACGAAACTTCAGATTTATGTATATTTATTTTTAATACTTTCATAACATGTTATTCATGAAATCAATAAAATTGTGTCAACGGTTATAACGATTTCTTGTTGCAGATACGAAAACTGCAGAAAATATTGGAGATCTAATGGAATTATTAGATTTGGAGTATGATAATTCTTCGGATGACGACGAAGATTGAAACAAATTTTTTCAACAGATATATTTTATTTTTATATTATTTTCTAAAAAAATTGAAGTCTAAATATTTAAATAATTTTCTGTGCTTTTATTCGTCACATTTTATGGTTATTGAAATAAAAAATTCATAATTTTTTTCTAGCCGTCAGATTAATGATACCCCTTAAAATAATCGTCAGATTTTAGGCTACCATGACTGGAACATCAAGCTAAACCTTCTATATAAAAATCTGATACGCTCGAGTATTTCAATATGGCGATTTTTTTTTTTTTTTTTCATTTTCAAAAATTCGCTACGAGCTTGCGTCACTTCCGAAACGTCAGTCTTTTGAATGGGAGCATTTTTAGGGTTCACTTAACATTCCCTCTGAATATCTCATGCGCTTGAAAAAAAAAATATATTTTCTACCCTTCCGGATGCCCCCCACCACCACCACGCAAGTCGGCAGATGAACATACCTTTGGTATCAAAGATACGGTGGGCATCTGAACTATCAATATCTTACGCGCTCAAGTATATCCATGTAACTGATTTTTTTTACATCTTTGAAGGTCTGTAGACGCTTCCCCCACCACTTAAAGGGAAACATTATATAACCTTTTGTTCTTCTTATTATCTAAACTGCAAAATCTGATAGGTCCTCACGACGCTCGAGTAAATCCCCGATTAGCATCATGGGCTCCCCTGCTATTAACCATGAGACTTATAGCACGGAAATGCTCGACAGGATAGGCTTGCGTTTTTTTGCCACATTTGGCGAGTGGTAATGTGTAAACCACAAGCGAAATTTACTGTCAACAAGTGCATTCTGAACCCTCTTGGCGTGAAAAAAAAATATCGCCAAGGCTTAATGAATGGGAATACATTGAAATATTTTTCATTTATAAAAAGTAGATTTTAAAAATATGAAAAAAGAAGACACTCTCCTGTGAAATGTTATTCCATGAAATTTTATATTAACTTTTCACAAATCATAAATTACATCCATATGCAGAGTAGATGCACAATTTTTTTCTTAAAGCTAGAACGATGAAAACGGAAATAAGATCGCTGTCCACAAAGGCTCAATAGAAAACTAACGAGAGTTGGATGCGCAAGAATTATGCGCGTGAGATCTTGCCGCAAGTCACGTGATGAGACAAGTGCCTTAAGTTAAGGCTGCCATAGCGCTCTCTATCCTATTTCTTCTTTATGGTACCTCTTTGAACTCGATTGTGAACACTGGAAAATCAACACATAGGCCTGGTAATTTGGCTTACAGACACATCATAAGCCAAGGTGTGTGTTTACAAAAATGTAAACTTCTCCATGTGCAAAACACTATTTCAGTTTGCAAAATATAAAAGGTAAAAGTTGCATTTAGTATCTTTCAAACATTAGCCAGGATTTATATTAGTTAAATTCATGTTTTCTATTTACTGTATGTGATGCTAGCTTGTCAGAGCAAAGTCAATATTGCTTTTCAGTGCATATGATGTTAATTTTAACTTCTTTTACATCGCTGGACTGTATTGGGCTGTCCGGAAGAGACTAATGGAGTTGCGGCCAAAGTCTAGAGTAGGATTAAAAATATATATATGTACATATACTATATTGCTTTTCTGCTACAAGATTTAAAAAAAAACAAGGATGAAATAAGGAGACTAGGGAAAACAGAAAGTAAACTATACCAACAGGAACTTGTTCTTTGTCGTTGTGTCCATCGGGACGCAACAATCAATGTGAAGCGAGCGGTGAGTTCTCGGGTTCGAATCCCGTTATCCCATTGTTGTCACTTTCCCCTTCTTTTGTGTTTGTATTTCTGGATTGTTCTTCTGGATTGTTAATAAATGCTATTTGGAATGAAATAGATGTTAAACGGATATTCAGGGGTATAAGACCATCTTCGAGATTGCAATCAGAGAAACCTCAAGAAAGACTATTACAACAGAACAACAACAACATCAATGTGATTGAAAAACTCATCTGCATGAAACTCGCCTAGTCATTTTATCGTGTGAAAGTCGGATGCCGTTTCAGAATCCACCTTGAAATCACTACTTGTGTCCAAATACGAGTGTTCATTTCAGTCATCGTACTTTCAACATTGTTGAAGAATGATCATTGATTGCTGTAGAAATATCGCGGTGAGTGTCTTCATCGTTTCTATTTGTCTTGAGAGTTTTGTTGAATTCATTGACGATTCGAGGGACGAATCTCGACAGTTACCAATCTCGTTGTTTTGCTCAGTTGACACCCGAAAATGGCATTCTTGTCTTCCTTACAACAAAATTTTCTTCAAAATGAGACAATTCGGAGTAAACATGAGGTATCCGACATACCAAAGGCAGCGTGTCCCTTACATGGACTGACAAAGAGCGCACTTAGCAGGGCTGATTAAATTGAACATCTGCTTCAAATTTTAAAAATGCTTGCACGTAGAGAATAAAATTTCCAGAATGTGAAGCACTCGTGAAAGTCAGGACATGCAGATCAGTCTTCAAAATGAACTGCCAAAAACAAAACTGTGCGCTCTCCTCTGCTGTGGATTGATACCACTCGTTCTCGTCTACGGTTGTGGATTGTCCTCATCATTAGTGTTCATACTCTCTTTATAGGCTTTTCTCGCAATGCAAACAACGCGCAAGCCGTTATTTGATGGGCCCAGAAAGTTTTTTTTTTCCTTTTGGATGTGAGGAGCGACTATTGGATTGGATGCAACTCCCGCTTGTGATTGGGTTGTAATCCATGGCACATATTTTCGACTGAATTTGACTCCCCGTGGAAAAAAAAGAGTAAAACAGATTCGCAGACTTCATTTTACGTTCCAGGAAGATTTTTTCTATGGTATGCTGCCCATTACATATGCTTGTCCCCCCCCCTCCTTGGTTACCTAACCCATTTCATCGGATATTTCATTTCGGTTAAAGTTGTTCAATGAGTAACACTAATTAAAGAAAACTGTTTCTTCTGAAAGTTAATCTTTGCTGTTGAGAGACTGAATGCCAGGGACATCTGGAACTACTGAAGTTTTCGTCATGTCCGAGACTGGGCTAGGTAATAATCCGGGAGACGTCATATTTTCTTCCCGGATGACTTCTGAATGCGCTCTTATCCTCTTGATGGAGTTGGTCAATTTCGGGCAGAACATGCTGAAATTGAGAAATTCTTCTTTTATGAAGGACTTTTCAGTCATATCATCAACAGCTGATAATGGAAAGACATTTTTGGCCAAAGATCGTGGACATGCAGCTCCTAGATTATGATCGTACTCATTTAGCAGAATTCCAGAGGCTGGTAGAAATTGTCAGAACTTTGTCGTGTGAGAAAGATAAATCAAGTGAATAAAACGTTTCTATAATTTCTTTACTCCTTGTTTTTGCTTGAATGTAGAACCCCGCGAAAATCGGCAAGTGTATCTCTTGCTTTTTAGATTGTCTAAGTTGCTAAGTACTTTCGATAAGCCGTAAAAAAATACTAAATGTCCGATTATGAGTACAGCTTGAGGGGCTTCAGCATTCTCTTCAATGATGGTTCCATGTAATATCATGCAGAAGTGCTCCCTGCCCCCCGTCCACACGCACACACTCACACGCACCTGATCTTGCGGGAACAATTTCTTGTCGGAGAAGTGATTCAGAGCTACCAACTTCTGTTGTTCTGTGGGCAAACGAACGTCATTCTAGATATTGTCAATACATGATTTTTTGTTTTACAAACGATGCTTACATTGATTGTTTTCGTTTGAATGTAAGTGCATACATATGTGTAGCTTTTCTAGATTATTTCAAGATTTTAAATATTCCTTCGGTTGGCAGGCCTGTAAAATCGGCATTATTAGTATTTCTTTTTAAGCTCCCCAAAGTAATTTTTTGAAAGATAAGTATTTGGCCACATTTTCTCGCTTTGATTACTGCATTTGGAGGGCAATATTATCTACAGCACATAACTATTTCCTTTAATTGCATTTCTGTGCGTACATTTTGCTGTATTACTATATGAATGCCCAAATGCACTAAATAAGTTATTTAAACTTACGTTAAGCTCATTTAAAATTATTTCAACGAAGATTTTTACAGGAATGTTTAAGAGATATATGTATTTAATTAATAATAATGAGTTTTAATCAGTTAATTTTTGTGTAAAATCTTTTTTTTTTTTTTTTTTTTTTTTTTTTTTTTTTTTTTTTTTGCATTTATATTATGTCAGGGTTTACTTAAAAAGGTTATGAACTACATTTTTCCTTTTTGTTATGACACATTTTTAATAATAATTTGCATTATAGAATTCATAGAGATTTTGGTCACCTGGACACCCCCCCCCCTCCTTCCGAACTAGCTACTCCTACGCAAGCCCAGTACAATATGTGCAATTTCAGAAAATTTGGACGCCTAATCTCTGTAAAACGAAATTTTCTCTAAAGATAATTTTCCAGGTCAGTTCTTTATTAGGGGATTCAACTGAAAAGTATCTGTATGAAACATGGTAAATTAAAACTACTCAATGTATAACAGTCATTAGCACTTTCCGGACGTGTGCCGCATGTACGTGTTCCGCAGTAACTTAACCGCAAAGGACGGGAAGCGGGCATACGTGGTGAGAATATCCCTAAAGACGATTATCACATGTTCTCATTTTTAAAAGGAACGTTTCTTTCTTTAAAGTAAAAGCTGGCTTGGCTTTTTTTATAACAATCTCTAATAATTACTATCTTTTTTATCAAAGATAACTGACCTTCAAACTGACCTTCAGACTATGACCTTTTTTCATGCTTAAGAAGTCTGACCATTGTTTCGTTACCGTAAATAAATGCACATGTTATTGATTATTGTTTCTGTACAGTCCTCTCTGTTTTGTAATCGGTAACACTTCTGTTTTTATTTATATTTTATTTTTGAAAGGTTATTGGGGATATTTATTCTATAATAGTATTTTTACAACCTGGTGTCCGAAAGATAGAGTTAAGCGAGGTGAAAGGAAAGCTGAAATTAAACGAGAAATTTCGTCTTTATTAGAGAAGAAATATACTAATGAAGGTGGAGTGAACAGTATAAATTCTTGGATTTTTATTTCGTATGGAATAATCGAATGATAAGGATGATGATGGTACAGGTTTCAAAGTATATCCGTACGACTTCAACCAACGGAAAGATACATAAAAATGCTTTGAAAATAATGCATAAATATTCCATTTTTTAACTGTATGTAAATATTATTTTAAAATGGGAATTTTTATTACATTTAAAAGATGAAATTTAAATTCTACAATAATTTATCAATTGCTGAATGCATTGTATTGTCCATTTTAACTGTTAGATACCCAAAGTTTTATTAATAGCTTGTTAGAAGTTCGCACTAGCTCATTTAAATGCTCATCAGCTAAATAGTCCACTGTCCGAAGCTTATTTTTAATAAACTTTAACAAAGACTCACAAAGACCGATATCATTCTGGTGACTGATATCGGTAATTCTTTGTGATTTCAGAATACATTTTTGTAGGATTTTTTTCAAACTTCAGTTAAAAAACTACTTTATTTTACATGTTTAAATCTTCTTAAAGTAGTTTTCATACAACTGTTGGACTTGGGCATTCTACTAAAAAATTTTAATATTAATACAATTTTTGGTAATTTTTTCATGCTATTTAAAAAAAAATAAGATCAAATATGTTTCTTTCCCTATCATAGTTTATCTTTCTTTTATTTAAACAAAAAATACGTTCCTGTGACCCTAGAATATCTGAAATTCATCATTTGTTGCTCTTAGACTAAGAAAGTTTGGTACCCCTGATACACGACAGTAAAACACATGTTACTTAATTGTGATACCAAACACAGCGTAGCAAGCAAATTCCTTGTTACTAACACTTGTATGGGAGCTAATGAAAATGGAAGGCTCAGATAACTATTATATGTGTTTTTTGCAGGTATTTTTAATTTATACAACTAGTCAGGAGTTAATTCTAAATGAAATTTAATCGTTATTTTGAACATATACATATTAAAGAATTTTTAAATTACCTTCTTGGTCGCTCAATTTATCTACCGACATCTTTGTCGTTGAATAATGCTTGAGCTTTGGTTCGCTGCTTGTAGTGGCGTTGCTGTCTCTTCGACTTGTCATAGCGAATAACTGGCTTTGAGATACGTTGAACACTTAATTCTTTATGCTTTCCGATGAAGTTTTAGGTAACTGATTGTCAGGACTACGGACCTAATCATGTAATTCAGCTAAAATTGACTTAAAATAAGAAACTATTTTAGATCGGGCTTGTTCACAGAAGATGGAAACTCTTCAAGTATTTCTTCTTTGAATTATTGCATTTAATGCAAAAGTTTCGATTGTCAGTGAGCAGAAAATTGAGCAGAAAAAGGCCATCTGAAAGAAAAGAAAAAACCTTGAAAATAAAAATGACGCAGGGAAAGTAAATAACATTTCGACTGTTCTATTAAAATACGGTTTTAATTCAAATATAGATGAAACATCGGTAATTACTATCATTTACGTAACTTTACGTAGTTCAGCATTTCAAATTAAATTAGAAACAGAATGCAAGTAAATGACACACGCAAATATCTAGAACTATAAATATACAACCATGCCACATCGCTTGGACGTTTGTTTGATTTCTGACTGGTCCCTTCTTCTTTTGCAGGGCATACAGATGTGAAATTTAGAAAAAGAAAAGAAAAGAAAACCTGCAACTACTTAGGATAATCGTAGCCGAAACACAATTTCGAGTGGAGAGATTAACCTAAAAGCAGAATTTCTCACTAAAACGCTTGATTGCTAGTATTTTATTTGAATACATTCAAATTTCGGAGTCTTCCAGCTCCCCGGGTTCTCCCCGGAGTCTTCCAGCTCCCCAGCCTTCGGAGTCTTCCAGCTCCCCCCAGCTTCCAGCTCGGAGTCTTCCAGCTCCCCTACTATGTAAGGTTCAGAAACTAAATTGGTTTTGTTTAGCTAAACAAAAATAACTATGATTGACTTAACAGGGACCAAAAAGTCTGGAATTGTAGAGCGTAGCTATATGACTCTTATTCGCTTGTTCATCTATACCAAAGGAAACGAAGAAAGGGAAAGTCATCTAAGAGAACTACAAGAAAAAGTATCATTATCAACGAACAATCTCGTACATTCATTTCTTCTAGCAATCGCCAAATTCTAGTTATAGCAACCCAATATCTCCAATAAAACTAACTCTCATCGAAGTTGGAAGCTAACACCAGTCGCATACGTATTAGGGTACATATGGCATATGAGCAAAGTTGTGATCTGAAATCGGGACACTAAAGACACAAGCTTTCAAATTACTACACTGCCTGTAGGGAAAACGTTTTAGGGATCATTAGTCAATGGCATGGCCGATTACTACCATCTCCCTTTATTATCATCTATGTCATGGCCGCTATTACTGTGCGAAATTTGCTCAAGATCGCTCATAAGCCATCTCAGAAGAATTAGCAAATATCTCCCACTCTGATTCTCGTCCGGTATTCTACAACGAAATGACCGATCACTACCATTTCACTTCAGTGCCATCTAAACCATGCCAATATCGTTGTGCCAAATTTCGTCAAGATCGCATAAACGGTTTTGGGGGGAGCAAGAAGACAAAAGCCTTAAGATTCAATAAAAAAGCTTTTCTCTTTCACATCGGCTACGCTCAGCAATTCGTACCATTTCTAAACAACTTTTTATGTTATGTTCAGCGATATTTTTTTACCACGTAGACTGATTTCGATTCTTCTTCTTTCTTTCTCTTTTCTTTTTTTTTTTATTAATTGGAAAGGAAGTACTTTAGAGATGCTTCAGTATTAATTTAGTCAGATTCTGGTGATATTATCATTCAGAAAATCGGGGGAAAACATGTTCTTAAACCTTTGCCTAAAAGGTTCACAGTTCAGCTAAAGTTTTAAGTTCCTCCCCTCAACCCCATTGTTGTTCAGAGAAAGGAGAGTACCGTTTTTACTTCGAATAATATGTTCTCTCGCAGTGTCCCCTCCGCTCAAGATTTCTAGCTCCCCCCTCCTTTTTTTTTCCCTTGGAACAAATAAATGACTGCTTTTTGAATTGCTCTTTGGAGAAACAGTATAAAAGCTAAACATGACAAATAAAAGATTTTCTTTCTCAATTTTTCAAATTCAAATAATTAGCTGTTATAGAGATTTAGTAAATTCTAAATATTTTTTTAAAAAGTCAAAATTTCCGCTAGTTAATAATATTTAATAATAAGAATAATAATAATAATAACCGCTTTTTTAAAAATGCATACTAAAAGTGCAAATTACAGTTCTTCTTGAATAATAATAAAATGCTTAAAGATGCCGGTCTTTCAATTAAGTTTAGAATAAGAATTGATTAATAAAAAAAGTACGTATGGATGTAACTTAATGCACTCAACAGTTAAAAAGGTTTCAAGTAGGGGACAATAATTATGACGAGATGTTTTATTGGATATTTTTTTCTATTTTTTTTTCGAACTCACGTTTGACCTGTTCCGTCTCAGCTCATATTGAAAAGATGCAGACTCTTTTGTGCCCAGTGTTGCTTCACTGATCTATTTTGAATACTCCGCTGAAACCCAGAGTTTGTTCTTATACAATCGGTAAATACCGTAGGAACATTCAAAGGCTGGCTGAAGAGCAACCCTGTTCACAAAAATGGAGTCTTCTCCAAACGGGTAAAACCTAGGTTCAACGGAAGATTAAACTCCCTAACAACTAGTCAAACTTACTTTCAAGCGATGGCATGACTCTTTGGATCCGCTACTGTATTTTAATGGGAAGAAATTGAGTTGCTAGACTATTTGTAAAGGTAGAGTAGTTATATGAAAATATACAGGGTCGTAATATACTTCCCTAATAAATAGGATTTTACAGCTAAAACAGGCGAAATCAAGACCTAAGTTTTCCCAATTCATGAAATTCATGAAAATTGAGGATGGAGTAGTCTTCAACAATATTCCAGGATTTGGTGATCTACAAAAATGTCTTGAATATGCTGCTTACAATGGGTACGTCAAGAAATGTTCTGCCTAAAACGTAGGAAAAATTTGGAATTCAGAGACTGTTTCATAGAGGTTTCCAGAACTAAAAGGTAAAGAAACCTAATTCAATTGGGTTTACCTAATTAAGTAGATACAAGGCGTTTTCCTATACTCATGAACTCGTGACACTAATTTTCGTACAAAATCTTAAAAGTAAAAAATGAAACAGGTGTGATTAATTTCTATTGACTTGACGAATGACTTCGGTTTCTTCAGTTTCGTTGCCTAAGTGATTCGGTTGCTCATCACAAAACGTCCTATCAGAACGTAAGAAACTAAAAGCGAACAATTGAAAACTAAATAGTATACTGTCTCCAGTATCGGTTGATTTAGTTTTTCAATAACTGCACTCAGTTGACTTTAGGAACAAAGGTCAACCAGTTTTAAAAATGAGTGTTTAAGAACCCCTAAAACTAAAACTAGTAACACAAGTGCCATTCGTTGACCATTTAAGAATGCGCCCTGTACGAGAGTAATTTCATATTAAGGCCAAATATTTACCAAAGGGAGAGATTGTTAGAAATATCGGCTGCCAGACTAACGTTGGTTTATTTTAATAAATGTTAGTGCAAAATTAAAAAATCTGGAGTGACTCCACTCGACTTTCCGATGACTTACGATTAAGATCAATATCGCAGCATTTAAATAAATTTTAATCGATGAATAATTCAAACATATATACCAAATTGAAGCTCAATGGAATGCACTGTTTAAACGCTAGCGCACTTTGAAGAATTTCCCTTCATAGGCCATAATGTAAAAGAAATCTTTATCGTAGCCCTGTAGGAAAACTATAAGTCCTATACACACCAAAATCAATACCGGTCTTGCGACGGTGGTTTATAACAAATATACCCAATTTGAGCTCAATCGAATGCCCCGTTTAGGAGCTATCGTGTTCACTCACATACACACAAACACACACACGGCATCTCATAAAAATAGCATAGAAGACCTCAAAATGTGTAAATACACCAAAATCTCGAAGTCGAATTTTTTCATGATGACAATACTTTTCTTACATGGTACATGTTCAGAAAGTAAAAATTTGAATTGTTTTTAATTGTGACAAGGGAAGAAATAAAATGCCTCGTAATGAATATTTTGCTAAAAAAATATTGTTCTTTCTTATTAAGTCAGTTATTTCCCTACACATCCTCATTACATAACGGGTGATAAAAAATAGATGCAAAGCAATTATCTTTTAAACGGTAGGTGATTGAAAAATGCTTTCAATTAAAAAATATTCGTCAAATAAATAGTAGCTTTCAGATATGGCAGTTTTTTTACTAGGGGCAGGGGTGTCCATAATTAAACTTGAAAAGTGCGAGCAATCTGTAGCAAAAACTGTGCAGCGGAATTGCATGAAAATGGGGTAATGCCATACTGAAATGATGGGAATTTTATCTGGGTATGAAAAGCAATGAGTTTCAAAAACCACCCCTGTCACTTTAACACAACGTGCATGTTTCTTTATGAAAAATTTCAATACAAATGTTAATTAGTTTTGTCTAAATTTAAACTAATATTCTATTCTAAATTGAATTAATTATAAATTTTTAACAGTAACTGTTTTTAAAACTTTCAAATTTCATTTTAGCCATTTTATTTATAAGGCAATAACGAACTTTAAAATCACTTCGATTTTCTGCCTTCAGCAATGCTGATTAAACTTGCATCTGCAGTCTGTTTTATTTTTTTTTTCTTCCCGTCTACTTTTCGCACTCGCACTTATTCATATAAAAGCCTAACTTGCAGTATTGCACTGCTTCCAGACCGCAGTGTTTTGTTTTTCTTTTTGCTTCTCTGTGTGCAAATGTACTCATCGAATGTTCTAGATAAGTGATAAGTAGGGATCGACCGATACCACATTTTCGCCGATGACCGATACCGATACTTTACCTATAAATTCATTTTCAGAAATAGCCGATACCGATACTTTTAAGTTAAGGTATCGGCCGCTACCGATACTTAACCGATACCGATACTTTACATAATTTAATGCCATTTAAACCTACATCTGTTAGGCAGTTTTTGTAACGAGAGTGTAGATCTCGTTAAAATGAATAACAGAATGATGAAGTTTGATCCCAGTAGAAAGCATTAAAAAGAAAAAGCAGTGGATACATTGAAATGTAAATTTACAGTAGTTCTAGTCTTTCTTTTCTATTCAATCATGCCGACGAATGGCCGAATTTATAAAAAGAAGTGCAATGGGAAGCGTCTTAGTGTGCAGGTTCGGGATTCTTTCTCCTCGCGTGGCTCTCGATCTAGTGGTCCCAGTGGAGTTTTGGGCGATTTTCTCCAGATGTTACGTGAAAATGCGTTACACTCCCTTAAAAAGTCCTCCGCCCAAGCCCCCCCCCTTATAGGTAGATGCCCCTCATTTAGGCTTGACAGAACACAAACACGGAGGGGGGGAGTTAAAGGGATATATTAATAAGATAATCCATTTCATTTCCAGTGCCGACTGGTGCAAATATTTAAATCAATTTTTCTCAATCTCTATTCTGTCACCTAATTGTTGCTATGAGCCAGATAAAAGGTTTCCATATTAGGCCCAAAACAGCTTCCTGCTTGCTCTTACTTTATGTGTCTTTGTTTATGGTTCATGCCTCGATTTTGTGCTTACAAAAGTAAACACATGAAATTTATTCAACTTCAAAGCTTGCAATTTTTATTTAGCTTTTCTTTAGTTATAATTCTTTCACATATGAAAATATTTTTTAGATTACTTAAACTGCTTTAAATTGCGATAATGTATAAACTTTACAGTATTATGTAAGTACATATGTATTTAGATATTGTTCATTAAATACGTATGTGAATTCTTCCCTTAAAATGCATAATAAGTTCACATTAATTATTGGTTTTATTTATTTGCTCCAATTATTTAACCACTAAGTGAAGTATTTTTGCTCGTTTTCAAGCTACGCCTTGGAGGGTCTAAATAAAACATGCTTAAAAATGACGAGATCAAATGAAGGTTAAAGAAAAATCCAAAAATGATAAACTAAATTCAATTTTCAAGTCTTAAAAAAAGTTGCTACTTAAAGTATCCATATTTAATGAAATTGTATCAGTGTTTTTGTTTGTATGATCAGTGATAACATGTTTTCTGTGATTGATATGAACAAATTTTATCTGTTTTAATTCTAAGCTCTGAGCAGGGGCGGCGTAGCACGGTAAGCAAAGTCTGGGTGCCATCGTCGAAAGGGGGGCCATTTCGAACTAAAACTGAGAAAATCTTGATATAGAGCAGAGGTTCCCAAACTTTTTTGTCCTTCTCTTCAAAAAATCTTCAACTAGATTTTTTTTTCGCGACCCACTATTACATAACGGTAACCAATATACGCTATATAAAATATCAGGTTGTAACGAAAGTTTTCCGCCAGATTTGCTTGAGTCAGCTCACGCGGTACCCAGCTATTGACCTTATATGTCAAGTTTATGCGATGTTTAGCGCGACTAATGGACATGGCACTAAAGTCTAACTCTTTTAGCTAGCTATCGAGTGGATGAATATTTTATCTTCTTCCACTGATTGTCGTAGGCGGACCTCATCAGGATCATTAGGCTGGCCGGAGCGCTCTGCTTCTTTAATGTCCTAGTCCTCGTTTTTGAACTTTAGGTACCACATCTTCACAGTGTCATATGATACAACAGTAGTACCTTAAGCTGTACACATGATTCGGTGTCATTCTGTAGCTGACTTTTTGCAACAGAACTGAGAGTAAATGATGGTTCAATCCGGTAGCGTGATAGTTCCATTTCAGAAACATTATACTTAATCATAACGATATTGTTTTACAGATTTCACAACACAGTGCTCTAAAACAAGTCTTTTTCTTTCAAATAACAAAAATCGTTTGGCAAAATATTGGCACAGACACCAACGCGAACTGCTTGTGCAGGCAATACTTGCAGTGGCGGAAAACTTTCGTTACAACCTAATAGTATAGTTTACTATATATAAAAAATACTAAAATTTAATTTTTCCCACCCTTTTCGACCCACCGAAATTGATCCCGTGACCCAACAATGGGTCGCGGCCCATAGTTTGGGAACCACTGTATTAGAGCACAAAAGGGGCGCTTTTTTTTACGTTTGCAGAGGGGCACCATGGAGGGGGTATGTCCGACAAACGTCATTCGGTTCAAACCCTATCCCCATTTGCATGCGCAGAAATGCAATTCACTTCCGATAGCAGAATGCTACTTTCGGTTTCACATATTTCCGGCTGACTAATTGTATCTGAAATTCTATAAGCTAAATAGAAACAAATTCCTCAAACGTATTTCGTGGGCTGAAATATTACACTTTAACACACATATGGGCAACCGCCGGCCCGCGGAACATTTGAAAACTCCGTATAAAGCATTCAATATCCCATATAAATCTCAATTATATGGCCCGCCACCTCGCTAAAATCCGCAAGTTTGCCCCGCGACTTCGCTGATATCCTAAAGTTTGGCCCACAACTTTTCAAAGGTTGCCCATACCTGCTTTAACACTTTAAAGGTAGTCATCCCCTGAATAACAAACGATGTCAAGGACCGTCTACGCCATCAATTTTGATATCTATATCATACCCAAGCCGAATCAGATGTCCTTGCGCCAATTTTTTTAAATAAAAATTTAAATATTGTCTCTTAAGCGTGAAATCTATATCAAAAGCTAGACATTCTTCAACGATATTAAAAGCCTATATATACAGTAGAATCTTCCTATAACGAAGTCTCCTTACAACGAATTTCTCCCTATAAGAAAATTTTTCATGGAAACGTAACTTTAAGGCTTAAATAACACTATAAACATTCTCCATATAACGAAGAGCTTATCTTCCCATAGCGAATATTTCAGATTTACCTTTGCTTTTTTTGTTAGTTTTGAAGAATATTTAAATTTTTGAACAGACCACTTAGTGGAAGAGTAACAGATGATAAAAATGGAGACCAAGAAAGTGAAACTGACTCCGATAATGAAGACACTTCACCAACGCCCGATTATGACCAACTGGGGAAATGGGCATTGATAGATTTGGGGGCCCAAAACTATGAAATTTGTTATGTTTTTCATAAAATTTTGATATAAAAAAGAATATTTAAGAAAAAACATTTAAAATTGGGGGCCCTGGGCAAAGTCTCTATTTTCACATATAATAATAAGGCCCTGCGTTTCACGACCAAAACCACATCAAACTTTGATGCTTCAACCTTTTAAACCCATTAAAAAGAGGTTTCCAAATGGAATAAAATCTGCCTCACTCTATTTTCAGAGAACTTTTAAAATGTGAATATTTTTATGAAAATTTAAAATCGCAGAATCCAAAACAATGTAAAATAACGGAATTTTGAAGTAAAATAAACGTAAGTGCATTACACATTTTCTCTAAATTCGTGGATTGTCTTTACTTTTGAACATTTCATTTATACAATGAAAAGTAAGAAACTGTAAGTTTAACAAATTTATAATAAATACCAATTTATTTTTAATTGAAAGTCATAATTTAATAATTTTAAACATTGAATTAACTAAAACGTTTGTAATATTTGCTGAAATAACTGCAAAAATCTCTAATCTCTGTGCAACAAAATTTTCTCTATAGCGAATTTTTTAACGGGAACCGAGCGAGTTCGTTATAGGGAGATTCAATTGTGTGTATAAATATATATATATGTATATGAATGAATGAACTCTTTTTCGAGTCAACACAGTGAGAAAATAAACGTTTATAAAACTGAAGTAAAATTATAGCCTACCTCTCGACATTTGTTTTTTGCAATCCTTGCAGATAGCGTATTTAGTGTTGGGCACCAATTCAAAATAATTTAGAAGAATAGACGATTGTCCTGTAAAACTGTCATCTAACGATTCTTTGTCCATAATTTCGACCACACTTGGTGATACGACATCCATTTAGCGATGGTTAGAATTTAAAAAAAAAAAAAAAAAAAAAAAAAAAAAAAAAAAAAAAAAAACAGTTCAATAACACTCGCGCAAACAAATGTGCCAATGAAACGACGTCTCTCATCTCATTACCAAAAGAAAGATTCTAGAATGGTGTTGCGCCTGCGTGGTTTCTTCTGAAAAGCGAAGTATCGGTTGAAAAGTATCGGTGAAAATGGATGAAAGCAACAGAAATCGATACTTTCCCGATACTTTTAGACTCGAAAGAACCGATACCGATACCTAAAAAAATTGGAAGTATCGGCGCCGATCCTATCTGTTGCCGATACTATCGGTCGATCCCTAGTGATAAGTCTTTCGAATTCCGTTTTTCTCTCTTACATACGTAATAGCTTAACAGCAAAATTTGACCTCGTGACATACCCCCTGTGCATCTTTGAATGTTAGCAGTCAGTAGTGAGGTAGCGAGCAGAGTAGAGCTGTGTTGGAGGCTTAAACAAGCACTTGCCCTCGGGGCTTGTGCCTCTATCCGTGCCCATAACGTATTCTAATTTTATTAAAAATATGTAATTGTTCCATAATTCAATATTGATTGTGTGCAATTTAACCAAGAAGCCTATACTGTGATTCTGAAAATAAAAAATGATCATTTATCTGTTTTCTGTGATTCAAGAAATAGTGCATTTTTATGCGTGTTCATCTATATAGTTCAAAGTGATGTTTTGTTTAGTGCAAGAAATTATCGATTTCTTGCAAGTTGATGATCGTCATTTTTTTTCCTTTGATAAAGTGTTTACTTCGTGCCTAAGTATTATAAGTGTAAAAAAATAGGGGGGGGTGAACGTAAACAAGGGAAAACCCTGTGTTCGACGAATTCATCAAATATATTCTATCACCGATCACATGTGCCGCAATTTCCAATTCTCTACGGTTCTGCTTCTGGATTTATTTTATAAATATGCTATCATGAAATATGTTAAAATTACACCCCAGACACATTTTCTTCGGAACAACCCCTAGGTGGTGTATCATAGCTTTATTGAGAGCATATAAATAATCTACAAAAGTTTACAAAACATGCTCCATATGATGTCCACCATTATCTGCTACCATCAGGAAGCGTAAAATCGCATGTTCGACTGTTCAAAGCAGCATTTAGTGGGAAATGTTACGCACATGGCGTTCTATGATTTCATTAATGTATATCAAGGCCTTCAGGTATCACCACAGCCAAAAGTCGCAAGGATTCAAGTCGGGAGATCTAGGAGGCCAAGCTGTAGGAGATTGCCAGCTGGTGATTCTGTCGTCACCGAAATGTAGGCGGAGCACTACTTTCACACAACGAGCGATCTGTGGAGGAGCACAGTCGAACATGCGATTTGACGCTTCCAGATGGTAGCAGACCATGATGGGCATCATATCGAGCATGTTTTGTAAACTTTTGTAGATTATTTATATGTTCTCAACAAAGCTATGATACGCCATCTAAGGGTGGTTTTTGACACTCATTGTTTTTTTTTTTGTTTTTTAGTTTTTGTTTTTTCTCGATAAAATTCCCATCATTTCATGCGCCATTACCTCATTTTCATGCTATTCCGTTGCATAGTTTTTGCAACGGAACATCATTTTTAAACTTTTTGACTGCTCGCAAATTTCAAGTTTAATTATGGACACCCTCTATATCAAAGTACGAAATTTAATTTTTATAGTGTCCTTCGTTTCCTATCGCTTATATTTGGGAAAATGTTACTCAGTGCCTATGAAAGTAAATATAAAAATTCTATGTCTAAGTGAAATAGTTAGTGAGATATTAATGTTAAAAATGACCAACAATCCAGAACAAGAATTATGAGCAATAAAATGCAAAACCGGGAAAAGCTGTCAGTTGTAGGAGATAAATGTCGAGATTTGCATGCTTGGGAAGAAGAGGGAGCTTTATGCAAAACAGGTTAGATTATAAACGTTTGCAGTCGTCGTCATGTGTAAGTCGATTTTCTGTTGTACTAATGACGGTCTCTTTAGTTGAACGCGCGTTACTGGTGGAGCTGTTTTACGAAAACTCGTAAATATAACTCATCAAAATAAAGAATAGAGCGTTATACTAAATTCATACGGTGAAAATATTTATTGTTCGGTCATGAACAAAAAAAGATGTCTCAACAATATTGTTTGTACGTGTAAAATTTTAAGACATAAAGCTTACCAAAGTTCTCAATCAAATGATAACACAGCACCTTAAAATGACAAGAAAGTATTATTATCTAATTCAAAAGCCAAAATAAAATACTGAAAGACATTATAATTTTAAATCGCCCTGTTTTAACTCAGGAACCGAACTCAGGAGACGAATTAATCTTATGTAGTTTCTACTTTTATACAAAACTGGGAAGCTCACAATCAGAATTTTATAACATATTTAACGGAAAGCTATGCAGGACAAAAAGTTATTCCTGACGCTTTTTTCACAACCGACATAACAGTGGTTCATTATTCCATTTCCGCCAGCATATATGTCCTAAATAAAGCCTGATCACGCTTAGATGAGGCCCCGGGGTTTTAGGTTACTTTGGAGGCCCCCTTTACCATCACAAGCACTTAACCCATTTTTGACAGCGGTTGAGTTTTCACAACATAAAACATTTTTAAGATTTTCAAAGTTGAATTTTAAAATTACGTGCATATTTATACTTAAGCAATATTATTATTATTTTAATATTTATAACCGTTTGTATTATTAGCTCATATGAACGCTAAGTCATGGATGGCTATTATATGGCCTGCCAAGTTTCGCAGAAAATTTTTCCTGGACCGGCAAAAAATTTGTAATTTCCTTTTCTCCTTTAAAACATAAACACAAAGCACTAGTACCCGAAAAATATTAGATTCCAGTTAACTGTAGTTTTGGTACTTTGATCAAATCGTATTTACCAACCAAAAAATATGTCTCTGAGTTGATGTAGTTATAGACAATATTATAGGAGGAATTCAGTATTTTTTTAACTCTTATTTCAGTAAATACGAATTTCTAATCAGATAACCGAGATACTTGGGTCTGTGATGCAGTAAATCAAATATTTATAGTATACTTCTGATATTTTTTTACCTATACTAAATGTAATACTCTTTGCCATTTTTTAAAACTCCCATCTCTATCCGTAATGCTATTTAACTGTTTCTTAAATTACTTCGGTTTACTTCTGCAATGTATTTAACTGGCGCCTTTAGTCTGAGAATACATTTAATTTTCTTCCATTTCCTACGGGGTTTCAAATATTGCTTAGGCTACAAATTCTCTATACCAATCCCTTCTTGGCGAATCACATTTAAATGTTGGTATACATGCCTAACCCCAAACGATTCTTTTCATTTTTCAATCTCGCGATTTATTTGGCGATTGTCCCTTCTAGCGCTCAGTTCCATCGCCAGGTTGACTTTCTGTTCTCAAACCTTTTTCACATACACTTAAAGCTTTGGTCTCTGCACAAAAGGTCACGCTTATCGTCGCAATTTTGTCAGGCACCGTAATACGGCGCGTAATTTTTCATTGTTGAAAATGTCAATAAAATATTGTCACATAACTGTTTATTGGCATGGAGTTTCTGGGTATTGCTTACTACTGCATTATACCACAGAATAAGCGAAGTACGACTAGCTCAAGTGCGAAATAAATCCCACCAGAATCTATTTTACAGACTCTGCCCCCTTGCCAGTGTGATAATTGGGCTCTGGTCCTAAAAATTTATATCCTGACTTATGAATTGGTTTCAATATTTTAAGTAAACTGAATGTAGTGAACGTTCGGTTTTTGGCCTCAAGAAACATTTATATCCGTCATAATTTAAAAACATTTACTTTCCAGTTGTTAGCAACTTCTAAAAACTTCATTATTAAAATATCTACCATCGATGTGCATACGAAAATATCTACCCTAACATCTACTATCCAATTGTTATAGCGCGTACCAAATGTCTTATATATATCTTTAAAAATACCTGTAAATGTGTAATATATTCTAAATTTTTAAGATGAGTATAATAAAATTTTAAGGCCATGTTTTAATATTTACGTAATTACGCGCCTATGCCACCATGGTCACAACAGTAAGCTTGGCGATGAGGATTAAGTTCATCTTGGAGTAGAAGGTAAAGGACTTTATTTATCAAACAATGTTCATTATTTTACATGAAGAATAATTCCGTTATTTCGTATATTTATACCTAATGGATCCAGAACAATTTAAAGCATTAATAGATGCTATGAATCAAAGTCAACAACTGTTAATTGAGCGGCTATTATCGAAAGAAAATCCATATACGACTCTTTCTAAAGAGAACAGCGATGTTGAATCAACCAAAGTTCCAGTGATTAATATTTCTCATATTCCACCTTTCGATTTCGATCCTAGAAAGGAAAATTTTAAATATTATAGCCAACGATTTGAAAATTATTTATTGATGAAAGAGGTTTATCATGCTAAATCTAAAAGTGCACAAATATTGCTCAACTCAATAGGAGCATCAAATTGCAATATTCTGACAGCCCTAATTGCGCCAAAAGTACCTGCTGAATTGGAATACGATTACTTATTTAATGTTTTAGAAAACCATTTAGCACCTAAAAAAATCCTCTAGTATCGCAACATTATTTTTTATCAACTTATCAAAAACAAGATGATTGTATTTCTGATTATATGGCAGATTTACGACGTCATATTGCCGAATGTGAATTTACTGTTACTTGTGAATGCAGTAAAAACATATCGGTTGCTGATATTTTTTAGGGCACGATTTATAAGCGGCATTAGAGACAGTTAGATAAAAGAACAGATATTGCAGTCTGAATTAACTGATTTTAACGACATTGTAAATAAGGATATTGCACTTGAAGCATCAATAATCGAAAGTGGGGAATTACCTGAATCAAATTTATTACATACCAGTATAACTAATCCTCACAACATCAATAAAGTTTCTAAAAGTAATCAACAACCGAAAAACACGAAAATTTCTTTTAAGCATCAAAACTTAAAGCAAAAAGATGTACCATCAAATGAGCACATTAAATCCAAGCGAAATCGTATCGATTTCGAAAAACTTGGTATAAATAATTTGTGCCTACGCTATGGTAATAACAACCATTTATAAAAGGATTGTCTAATAAATCCAAGTAATCCTGTAAATTAACTGGTCATGAACAGAAAATTTGTATGAAAACATTACTTAATGCTAATGTAAACACGATTGTAGATATTTACGATAACCGCATTTCTGAATCTATAACCGATGCTAAAAAATATTTTACTTGAAAAATATTTCTTAAAAATATTTTTTTACGGTAAAAATTGAAAATCGCTATCAAAAATTTGAAGTTTACACAGGAGCAGGATTATGCTCTTATACCAGAAAATCAATTTCAAAAGTTAGGCATCAGGAAACCATTTGAATAGACAAACATCGCATTTAGATCGTATACCGAGAATGTTTTCTTGCCTTTGTGGAAAGTTCGAGTTAAGGTTGAACACAAAGGGCACAAATCAAATGAAGATCTATACGTCGTTTCTAATGGCAGAGATGCCAAGTCTCCCGCTTTTTTCGGGAGATTTCCCACCACTAATTTTTACTTACAAACTTATGGTTAACATAAGTCCAAATAACATAAGTCCAAAATAAAACTGTCTAAAAATAGTGGTGGGAAAACTCCCGAAGAAAGCGGGAGACTTGGCAACTCTGTAATGGGTATGATCCTCTTTTAGGTAGAGTTTGGGTTCGACATTTGAAAATTAATCTAGAATAGATTGATAAAAACATAGGAAATGAAATCGAATACAAAGTAGATTCGGTCGAAAGCGTCAGTGATATCGAAATTTTTTTTCCAGAAGTGTATGAGCAGAACGTTGGTTGTCTGCCGAATTTCATAATAAAATTGAAATTACCATACGGAGCTTAGTCTAGTGACACCCCTGAACGAAATGCACCTTTTGCCTTACGAACAAAAGTCGAAAAAAAACTTGATTCTCTTGAAGCAGCCGGAATAATATCAAAATCAATCAACAGTGATTGGAGATCACCTCTTGTTGTAATTCCTAAGGGAAATGGAACAGTTAGACTTTGCGTAGATTATAAAGTAGGCGTGAATGATCTACTCATAAATGCAAATTACCCTCTCAAGAAAATTGATGATGTCTTAAATCGTCTTCGAGATTCAAAGTATTCCTGGAAACTGGACTTATTTAAGGCATACCTTCATTTACAAACGGATGGAGAAAGAAGAATTATTTAAACTATTTCGAAACATCGGAGGACTTACAAAATGAATAGGTTGAGTTTTGGAATTAAAAGAGTCCCAGCTGAATTCAACACAGTAATTGATATAATTCTGAAGGGTTTAGATAAAACAATATCTTATAGTTCGATGATATTGTCATCTAATGGGAAGACTAAGGAAGAATGTTCGAAAAATATTTTCGCTTGTCCTGAAAGGTTTGCGGGAATATGAATAATGCGGATTTACACGTTAATAGTAAGAAATATGAATTTCTTCAAACAAAAATCGAATATTTAGTTCCTATGGTAGAAGAAAATAAAATCCCCATGCAAAAACCCTTAACTGGTTAAAAATTTGTGACGCAGCATTTTACTTTATAGCTCTATGAATTTTAAATATGGGTCTTAAAAATAATGATATCAAATTTTGAGTGACGCCTTTCTGGGATTTTTAAAGATTTATTTTTAAATTCTATTACAGTTACTTTCGTTTTATTTTCTAAAGAAGATTTACGCATTTAAGCAATGCTTTTAATTCTGAACTACACTATCAAATATATCACACTTTCACTGAGTCTATATAATGTATTCAAATGAATTTATTTCAATAATTTAATTTATCTTTTGCGTCACGCTATCCAAAAGGGCAAGTAAAATTTACGTAAATATTTAGTTAGCGTCATAGTAACCAAACTAAGTTAAATGTATATGACTATTTTGCTTGCCCTTTTGGATAGCGTGACGCAAAAGATAAATTAAATTATTGAAATAAATTCATTTGAATACATTATACTCTGTGAAAGTGTGATATATTGGACAGTGTAGTTCTTAATTAAAAGCATTGCTTAAATGCGTAAATCTTCTTTAGAAAATAAAACGAAAGTAACTGTAATAGAATTTAAAAACAAATCTTTAAAAATCCCAGCAAGGCGTCACTCAAAATTTGATATCATTATTTTTAAGACCCATATTTAAAATTCATAGAGCTATAAAGTAAAATGCTGCGTCACAAATTTTTAACCAGTTAAGGGTTTTTGCATGGGGATATCATTACTTGTTAGGGGTATGGTCAGAAGATAATAAATTAGTTTCAGGGACGAATTTCAGAAGTTTACTTGACACTAAGTTCTGTAAATAAATATACAAACCTGTTTTCACGCAGTATCAGATTATTTGATTAAAAAAGTCACAGCAAGTTCATTTCTAACATGTAACAGAAAATTGACATATTTTTGTTTGTATTTTATAATAAGAGGCATAATATTGATTATAATCAATAATTTTCGGAGTAATTTTCTATTTATAATTTGGGTCGAGTACAGATTAGTATCCCTGCCGCCATCTTTGATTTTATTTCATAAATTTGCATTCAGTTTAATGCTAAACGTAAGTTAACTTTTTACTATAATTATATAACTATTGGGCCCCATCAGTGGCCGAGCGCATAGCGCTCTGAACTGGGAGACGGAAGGTGCCTGGTTCGAAACCAGGTTGCGTCCGCCGACCTAATCGTTCGGAGTTTTCCGTGGTTTCCTCCAAAACGTAGCGTAATTACGGGTTAGGACCCCTTAGAAAGACACCCACGGAGGGCACCCCACGTCTCGGCTTAGAGCCTACGTGTAGCTAATCGGCCGTAATTCTAGAACAACAACAACAACAACAATATATAACTATTGGTTCTATTGTTTTAATGCATTGCATTCAGTTTAACGATAACCGTAAGTTAAGTTTCGTTAAAATTATTAATTTAATAATCTCGTTCTTAATTAATGATAATCTAGTTACTCGTTCTATTATTTTAATGCAATGTAATCTATTAATGCAATGTTTGCTTTCAGTTTAAAGCTATCTCTAAGTTAAATTTTAACTATATTATGATACACTATAAGTTTTTAACTAAGTTAATGATCTATCTCAAAATTGTTGATTAAATTAATTAATGACTATAGGGGAACCTGGGGAGCCTTGACCTTAAGGGAGGCTTGACCCACCCTTGAATTTCAGTATTTAAAAATATTTTAGCTTTCCCTCACTAGATGGCAGTCAAAGCTACTGATGTAATCAGACACCCATCATAGTTTCATCCAGTCAGTTCATAGTGGAGTGGAAATAAACAAGAAAGAAAGTTTTTCTGCCTAAAAAGTAAGTATTTTAAACACACTTTGTAAGAGTTTTTCAAAGAAAGTAATTGAATTTACTTTGAGCTAGTGGGATTTTATAAATACTGTCATATTAAGCTATTATTAAAGTAAAAAAGTTTATAGAAAGAATCAGGTTTCAAATCACCATGCACCATTCTTTAGAAAATGGTGTGATGGGGAGGCTTGACCCACTGTATGTAAGGGAGGGTTGACCACTGGGTCACGGCTCCCTTAGTTAAATAGTTCTGAAAATATAGCAATACTGCTTTTCAAACATTGTCATAATTAAAATAATACCTAGATATGAATATAAATAATTTTATATGTTTACAATAGGATAGGTGATTGACAACGATGTGAACAATCGACGATGTGAACAATCGGCGAGGTTACGACGATGTGAACAATCATACACTTTTGTATATCCTGATAATGAAGACTCATCTGTAGTGTATTTAACAGACATGACTAAATTGCCATGTCCTATGTCATCTGGTGGTACTGAAAGAGTGATTATGAAAGTTCAGTTTGTTTTGATTTTTCCCAATTTATTCCATTAAGATAAATGTAAAATTTAAACCAATATTGTTGCATTGTGTGCATTTTAATGTGTGTTCAATTTAAATAAAATATATCTTAACATAAATAAGTTGCAGGACTACTTACTTGGTTGTATGAACAGTGTTCTTTATTATTTTTAAAATGTAGTTCAATATAATTATGCTCTAAATATTCATAATGGTAGAAAATATGATCTTTAAGTGTTTTTCAGAGTGTTCAATTATCATACTGAATATTTTATACTTTATGCTTATATCTCTACTTATTATAAAAGAAGGTGTCTGTGTGTGTGTGTGTGTGTGTGTGTGTGTGTGTGTCTGTCGGCAGCGTTACGGACAAACGGCTACACCTAGAAACGCCAAATTTGGTACTCTGGAAGATGTAAATATGTAGTTGTGCACCTCGAAGCGATTTTTTCAAAATTCGACCTAGATTTTTTTTTATTTTATGTTTTTTGCGATTTTTGGCATTTTTTCTCACCTAATTCGTAATGACGGCGGAAATTACGCTTGCAGCAAAACGGCATTTGTATCATCGGATAGAGGAGAAAATTTTCTTATAAAAACAGTTTGTTTTGAATACGTAACATGATTTACCGATTTTTAGGAATTTTTTTACTAACCATGTGTTTCGACAAATTTTTCGTAAAATAATTTTAAAACTGTCGCATCTTGAATTCTATCCGTCATAACTTTTTGATATTTTGACAAATCGTGAAACATTCTTTTCTCTCTCTTTTAAAACAAAAACGAAAAATCGAAAAATTTATGTAAATTAGATGATTTTTTACGAATTTTAATGCAGCCCAATGTTTAGAATTTAATAGCATCAACGCGATCTTACGCCATTCATTACATTGCGATCACGGCACGAGAATTTATGTTCAGTTGTTGCCACAGAAAGGATTAGAAAAAAGGGTTTTTTCAACCAATCGAGTTTTTAAATGGGATATCGGAATTTCAATTCGCAAGTGAGGATCTATGACGTCAAATGCAATAAGATACGTAAAAAATACGCCATAATTTTAAAACATTTTAAAACTTACTTTAGAAATAAACTGAGAAATTCATGAATATTATTATTATTATAAGTGGCATTTTAATCCGTGCTTACTTAAAAATTGAAATATTTTAACGCGGCTGAAAATGTTCTTTATTTTAAAAGCTACAAAATTCATTTTAAAGCGGGATATATTAAAAATTTTCTATTTACTTTTTTATTTTTCGCATTTAATTATGTTGCAGGGATATATGTTTCCTAACATATGCATGTTGCGAGTATAGTTTAATTTTAACGTTGGATTACGTTCCTCCATAGTGTCCTATTCTAAATTTCAATGTCGTTGTAAATTTTAATATGATACCTTTTGAAAGCTATTGAGCAAAATATCCAGATTAACTCCCTCAACCAACCGGGGTATCTTTTACGGTAGTTAAACAGTGACGTCATAAATTTTAAAAAACGCCTGAAATTTGTAAACTCTGCAACTCTAACGCCCTGTCACAGTTATAGCGATTCTAAATCGCTCCTCGAGATTACAAAATTTGATGGGTACTTACGTATTATCCCAGCGGTCCGCCAAGACAAGCGAATTTTTGACAAGATAAATGCCGGGCACGTGAAATTATTAATGGTTTTGAATACGATTGGCGACAATTTAGCAACTCATTTGACTAAAAAATAGTTTGGCGAGAATGACCGCCGGGATAATACGTAAGTACCGTTTGATGTTTTCAGTAGACAGAACTATGAAGGATTTATAAGATATCTTTATATTGGATACATGGATATTTAAGTTGGCACTGCTTGAATATTTTTCACCACGGTGAGATTAAATGTTTGCGGTGCTAAATACGTCAATCTTACAAAACTATGCATAAATTAAACATGTATGGAGAGCTTCCTTAATAGCAACTATTATGTAAATGAATAATGTTAATGGTAATGCGTAAATTGCAAAGAATCGCCATAGAATAAAAAAGTCCCATTTGTGCGAAATAATGTAAGCTGTTTCGTTAAATTGAGCATTAATGAGGGAGAAGCGAAGATAGATAGTATTAATATGCGTAATAGGTAGTATTATTAGATTTGTAAGGGTAATATGAATAAATCACAATATAGTACGTTTATAAATGTTTCATGATATTAAAAGTGTTCTGTTTATCTTTTTTCAAGGGTTGTTTTACAACCAACTGAACGATAAGTAATTCTAATTTGCGTTGATATATCCCGCAGTAATTTCAACAGAGGAGATTACTTGACCTTTTTTTAAAGTGAAATTCTGTTTTGTCACATGCAGATATGATTTTAGTGAAATATTCGCTTCTTCCCGTATGAAGAGTGGGTACTCAGCTGTTTTAAAATAAACAGTTGTCCATTTCATGTAGTGTCTGAGGTATTTAATGCTACAACTTGAACCTAAAAACAGTATGATGTAGAAATAACACATTTTGAAAGTCAGGAGTTCTCTGCAAACCACCAAGCTTTTCACTTTTCTGATCGCGAATGACACTGACGTAGTTTTTTGAGTCATTATATTGCAATGATGCCAGGTTAGTACTCATGACGCTAACTTTACATCATAAGTCAAATAATTTTGCTTTTATTTTAGATTCACATCACTGGAATTAATTGGAATTACACATGTAAGGAAAATTTTCGTTTCCTACCGTGCGAAGAACGGGCACGCAGCTAGTAACTAATAAAAAAGATTTACTTTTATCTTATTTTAAAATTATACATTATTGCCTGGGCCAAGCCTCCCATGCCATGGGTCTGAGCTCCCTTATAAAGGGAGCCTTGACCCACTTTCCAACGTTTAAAAAAATATTAAATTCAGAAAAGAAGAAATGCACAATTTATAGTATCAAATATATTCTTAATGCCAATAAAATTTCCTTTAAATTGCACTATAATAGGATTATTTTGCTGCCAAAATAAAATTTACAAAAATGTTTTTCTGAAAATGTGGTCAAGGCTCCCCAGGTTCCCCTAATCATTAATAAAATAGAAAAGTACTCAAAAAATTATTGTTTATGATTGGTTTTATGTCGCTTTTTAGAAAACTAACTTCATACTATATTTGTTTGTTTTTTTATCAGTTGATAATTTCATTTTTTTAGCGAACGTTTAGATGAACTACCAGTTTAAGAATTTGCGCAAAAAATTATTTATTTAAAAAATTAAAATATGAATCAAAATAGAATTATTCTCAAACCCCCCTGAAAGAAAAAGAAGTTTAAAATAAAATTTCCTTAAGGCTGTCGGTCTAAAAATCGAAACCTACTTCACATTCCTTGAGTAGAAACGAAAATAAACTAATTTAGTAAAGGTTCACCTTCACCCACCCTCGAAAAAAAAAAAAGACCAGTGTCAGAAGAAGGCAGTTGTAACTAAATACATATATGTTTTCTCCAGTGTCAGAAGAATTTCGTATGTCCGCGAGATCGGTAATGCGCATGCTGTAGGTGGAAAAGAGACTGGGCGTGCTGACTTAACCCGGGTGTATAAAGCTCCGTTTCTACTTGTGTCTTTGCTGTCCCTAATTCTTTACTGACTCAAATGTCATAACGCTAAAGTAGAATTCCGTTTCCACTGGCTTTGTTATCTCTTTTAGAATCGTACGCTTCCCCCAATGGCTATTAGTGATTTCGCGCATGCGTGTTTAAACTTTTATCTGTTTCCCGTTTTTCTTTTGAATAAATCCCCTTTTGTTATTTTTAAATACAGAAGAATTTCTTAAATTTGGACTGCTAATTTACGGAATTTGAATTATCAAGACGAAATTAGACCTTAAAATAGCAATAAATCCGTATTCGAACGAAAATGTTTTAGATTTTATTAAAAATGTTTAAAAGAATAGCATCTTTCTAATGAGCAATTTTTCTAATTATAACGATTTTTTTATAACCATTTATAACGATTATAACGATTTTTTTTAAAAATAATATTACAGGATTTTTATGATCTGGAATTTTGTGTTATGCAGAATCGGTAGAACTTTTAAGTCCCGTCGAATTTGAATTTGAAAAATTCTACTGTATTTATTTAAGGTACTTTCTTAGTTAGCACATATTATATTTATTTTAGGATGATTTAAAAAAAAAACCTTGGTGTCAATGATTCCCATAAATTGAGGCTTAAAATACTAAATTAATTGAGCAGTTTTGATAGATTTAAATGGCAGCCACATTTTTGATAAATTTACGTACTGCATGTTGTCTTTCACCAAGTAAGTAATTAATAGAATATTGATATCTGCTTTTTGTGTGTTTTATAAATTTAAGAAATACATTATGTTATTAATTTAATTGCAGTTTTTTCTAACATACACTAAAAGCATATAACTATTTCTGAAAAGGTTGTATTGTATTGTGTTATGGTAAATCTACACGAGTAGTATTTCGTATTGCTTATGTAAGGGGGGGGGGTCTTGCGCGCTTGACTTTCTTAGTGCTTCTGAAGCGTATTTACGTTACATCGTGAGAAAAACCGTCCAAAACTCCGAATTTTTAGATTATCAGTCATCCGGTAGACAAGAACCCTGGACCTTCACACTTCAGTCATCTACCATCTTCAGTATCTTATCAACTCGGCTCGAGTGGGCACAAAATCTTGTTTTAGATGCCATCTCCGGCCTTTAAATGTCTAATAAAAAATATAGTGCATGTATAAATTCAGATTAATTAATCAAATTTCTATCTGAAAAGTATTTAACAAAATTTTAAATCTGGTACTTAAAGGAATACAAAATAAAAGCGAGAAAACCTAAGATTTGGAAAAAATATTGGTCTTAAAATTATAGTTCAATAATTTCTATAAATTTTATATATACATGAAGAGTAAAAAAATTATTATTAAAACTAGTTAGTATGTAAAACTACTACTTATTTTCCTTTGAATACTAAATAATAATTATTATTAATTAATTATGTGAGCTTTCTGAAGAAAAAAAAATTCATTGAAATATTAATTACATATTGAATTTTCCAAATAGAGTTAATAATATTAGAAAAGTAAAGATTAAATTTAATTAGAAATATCTATCAAAATACTAGAGAAACGAAATACTTAAAGAAAAAGTTAGGAAGGAGTTTTACTAAAAAATACTTAAATTAATTATTTTTTAATTCAAAGTCTTAACTATTTTTAATTATTAATTATAGCAAAATAAATCACAGAAAAAATAAGTAAAGTATATAATAATCTGTTATTATTTTTTAAAATGAAATAAAACAAAAACGACAGTAACACAAAGCTAATCTCGCAAAATTGCGACGTAGGGGACAGAACTCAAGTCATCTGGTCAGAAATCGGAAGCGAAACATAGTAGCTGTGCCGTAGTAGTAAACGTAGTAGCTGTAGTAGCTAAGACCAAACTGATTTACGATATAAGTTAACTTACAAATCTTGTCAAGGATCTACTGACATCTGGGATAGTTGAGAGCAAAAAGCAAAAGGAAACAAAATATTATTAAAAGAGTGACTAATTTAAAATATAAGGGATAACATATTGAAAAGGAAGAATGAACGGAATTATTATGTGTGTATGAAATCATGGATTGAGATTGAGCGCCAAGTCATTTCCCTTTAGATTTTTTAGGTCAATTCTTTGCATCAATTTTGTCCAGAGCATATTTATAACAATTTTTAATACTGTGATGAAAATTGATGATTAATTGAGCTCCCCCCCCCAAAAAAAAAATATTAAGAGCCTACTTATCCTTAAAAAAATATTTTCTTTTCACGTCCGGCAACAGCACTGTATTCATACTCCCTGCGAAGTTTACCGCCTCTGACACAAGATCATTTTCCGTATTTTCTTACGCGGGTTAAATAGTTCCCTCTTTGAACTGGATTAAATAAAAAAAACGAGTTTTCCTAGCTTAACCGGCGACGTCACTCATCGAATGTGGCACGGATTAAAATCGTATATTAATTGAAAACAATTCGTTAGAGCAGATTCCGAGATCCAGAAGAGAACTTTTAAAAATGGAAAAGTTAGCTGTATATATAAGTGCCGCGAAGTTTTACGATTGGTTGTTTGGGGCTGGCTGCGTCACTCGTAGAACTGTCGTTCTACATGATAGACTCAGTGAAAGTGTGATATATTTGACAGTGTATTTCATAATTAAAAGCATTGCTTAAATGCGTAAATCTTCTTTAGAAAATAAAACGAAAGTAACTGTAATGGAATTTAAAAACAAATTTTTAAAATTCCCAGCAGGGCGTCACTCAAAATTTGATATCATTATTTTTAAGACCCATATTTAAAATTCATAGATCTATAAAGTAAAATGCTGCGTCACAAATTTTTACCAGTTAAGGGTTTTCGCATGGGGATAACATTACTTTTTAAGAGTATGGTGTCAGAAGATAATGAATTAGTTTCAAGGGCGAATTTCGGAAGTTTGCTTGACACTAAGTTATGTAAATAAATATACAAACCTCTTTTCATGCAGTATCAGAGTATTTGATTAAAAAAGTCACAGCAAGTTCTTTTGTATAATGTAACAGAAAATTGACATATTTTTGTTAGAATTTAATAATAAGAGACATAATACTGATTATAATCAATAATTTTTTGAGTAATTTTCTATTTATAATTTGGGTCGAATACAGATTAGTATTCCTGCCACCATCTTTGATTTTATTTCATAAATTTGCATTCAGTTTAATGCTGAACGTAAGTTAACTTTTTTATTATAATTATATAACTATTGGGCCCCATCAGTGACCGAGCGCATAGCGCTCTGAACTGGGAGACGGAAGGTGTCTGGTTCGAAACCAGGTTGCGTCCGCCGACCTATTCGTTCGGAGTTTTCCGTGGTTTCCTCCAAAACAGTGTAAATACGGGTTAGGACCCCTTAGAAAGACCCCCACGCAGGGCACCCCACGTCTCGGCTTAGAGCCTACGTGTAGCTAATCGCCCGTAATTCTGGAATAACCACAACAATATATAACTATTGGTTCTATTGTTTTAATGCATTGTGATTCATTAATTTGCATTCAGTTTAACGATAACCGTAAGTTAAGTTTCGTTAAAATTATTGATTTAATAATCTCGTTCTTAATTAATGATAATCTAGTTACTCGTTCTATTATTTTAATGTAATGTAATCTATTAATGCAATGTTTGCTTTCAGTTTAAAGCTATCTCTAAGTTAAATTTTTACCTATATTATGATACACTAAGTTTTTAACTAAGTTAATGATACATCTCAAAATTGTTGAATAAATTAATTACTGACTATAATCATTAATAAAATAGAAAATTACTCAAAAGATTATTGTTTATAATTGGTTTTATGTCGCTTTTTAGAAAACTAACTTCATACTATGTTTGTTTGCTTTTTTATCAGTTGATAATTTCTTTTTTTTAGAGAACGTTTAGATGAACTACCAGTTTAAGAATAAGGGTCTTGCGCGGTAGACTTTCTTAGTGCTTCTGAAGCGTATTTACGTTACATCGTGAGAAAAACCGTCCAAAACTCCGAATTTTTAGATTATCAGCCCTCCGGTAGACCAGAACCCTGGACATTTATACTTCAGTTATCTACCATCTTCAGTATCTCATCAACTCGGCTCGGGTGGGCACAACATCTTGTTTTAGATGCATCTCCGGCCTTCAAATGTCTAATACAAAATACATAGTACATGTATAAATTTAGATTAGTTAATCAAATTTCTATCTGAAAAGTATTGAACCAAATTTTAAATCTGGTATTTAAAGGAATACAAAATAAAAGTGAGAAAAACCTAAGATTTGGAAAAAATATTGGTTTTAAAATTATAATTCAATAATTTCAATAACTTTTATATATACATGAAGAGTAAAAGAATTATTATTAAAACTAGTTAGTATGTAAAACTACTATTTATATTCCTTTGAATACTAAATAATTATTATTAATTAATTATGTGAGCTTTCTGAAGAGAAAAAAAAATTCATTGAAATATTAATTACATATTGAATTTTCCAAATAGAATTAATAATATTAGAAAAATAAAGACTTAATTTAATTAGAAATAGCTACCAAAATACTAGGGAAACGAAATACTTAAAGAAAAAGTTAGGAAGGAGTTTTACCAAAAAATACTTATTATTATTTTTTAATTCAAAGTTTTAACTATTTTTAATTATTAATTATAGCAAAATAAATTACAGAAAAAATAAGTAAAGTATATAATAATGTGTTATTATTTTTTAAAATGAAATAAAACAAAAACGACAGTAACACAAAGCTCATCTCGCAAAAGTGCGACATCGAGTACAGAACCTAAGTTTTCTGGTCAGAAAGCGGAAGCGCATCGTACCAGCTTTCTACGACCAAACTGGTTTGGGATATAAGGTAACTTGTGCAAATCTTGTCACGGATCTACAGCACTTTATTCCTACTCCCTGTCTTGTGTACCGCCTTTGAAACAAGATCATTTTCCGTATTTCCTTACGCGGGTTAAATAGTTTCCTCTTTCAGCTGGATTAAATAAAAAAACGAGTTTTCCTAGCTTAACCGGCGACGTCATTCATCGAATTTGGCACCGATTAAAATCATATATTAATTGTAAAAAATTCGTTAGAGCGGATTCCGAGATCCAGGAGAGAACAACAAAAAAATTGGAAAGTTACCTGTATATATAAGTGCGGCGAAGTTTTACGTTTGGTTGGTTGGGGCTGGCTGCGTCACTCGTAGAACTGCCGTTCTACATGATTTCTCGATCACCGGCAAAAGTAGAAGCCATAACACAAATGCAACAACCAAAGAATGTTCAAGAATTATGGCAATTATTACGTATGGTTACTTATTATTCTCGATTCATACCAAATATTTCTACTATTGCATTCCCTTTACGCAAGCTGCTGCGTAAGCATACGAAATTTGTATGGAATAAATAATGTGAAAAGAGAGAATTATCCAGTGACAGAGTACTAGTACCTTTAGATCCAGAACTTAATGTTACGCTGGCGACAGGTGCTAGTCCGTTTGGCGTTGCAGACGTATTATCGCATTCTTTTAACCCTTTAACGCGCAGTGTCCCCGCTCTGGGAACACCAAACTCTGACGTTTTGACTGTTGCCAGTCACGAAGAATAATCTGATTTCTATAAAAATAGTTGCGGGTGACATAGCTCCACGAGAATCCTTTACTTTTTAGCACGTCATTTCCCGGAAAAAATTTGTCACGATTATTTATGCACAGCACTGACATCTGCTGAAAAATGGAAGAATGCGAGAACAGCTGGATACATTGCCCAATGCTGGAAAAAGAGCAACCGTTGCCATCGCTCGACTTAACTACCAGCAAGGCTGTGCCACAACCAGCTGTCGTAAAAAAAAGGGTCTCTAGATCTGTGGCACGCGATGAACGTTTCGATCGTCCGCCATATTGCTGGTAGTTAAGTCGAGTGATGGCAACGGCTGCCCTTTTTTCAGCATTGGGAAAGAGTTGCGCCTCAAAGGGTTAACAACGAAGATTGGCCAATTGCCTTTGCTTCCCGTTCCCTGTCAGAATCTGAAAGAAGTTACTCCCAACTGGATCGAGAAGTCCTAGCAATCATATTTGGAGTTTGTAATTTTTATGATTACCTATACGGTCGACACTTTGTTCTCATAACCGAAAATCAGCCCTTATCCAAAATATTTCATAGGAAAACAGCTCTTCCAAAAATGACCTCAGCTCGAATTCTACGATATGCCTCTTATTTAGCAGGGTTTGATTACACAGTCAAATTCAGAGAAGGAGTAGAAAACCAAAATGTAGATTATTTATACAGAGCACCTTTTGATCCAAAATACGTATCTCAGTACATATTTATCAAAGATGAAGTCCATCAAGTCTGTGCAGAAAGTGTTTTCGAGATATCAAGTGACACATTGATTGCGAATGCCATCGTGCAAGAAACAGAAAAAGACGAGGAATTGGCAAAAATCAAAAGAGAACTTCAATCAAGTCTTGTCAATAGCGACTACACTTTAGATTGTGGAGCCTTATTTAAAAGTAACCAAATCGTTATTCAAAGTCCCTTCATTCCGAGGTCTTGAAAGAATTGCATTCGACGCATATTGGAATAACAAAAATGAAACAGTTGGCTCGACGCTACTGCATCTGGAAAAATCTTGACGAGGATATAGAAAAGCTGGTGAAATCTTCTCAAAGTTTCTCTTCAGTAAAAACATATTCCTGCAAAAGCATCTCTTTATCACTGGGATGTACCATCGGGTTCATATCGAGTACGCAGGTCCCTTTCAAAGGTTTTAATTTCTACTCCTGTTAGATGCTAAATCCCGTTGGGTAGAAAATAAAATATTGCAGAAAGCACCAATTTCGGAAAGTACAATAAAGTTACTCAATGCAGTTTTTGCTAATCATGGATACCCAATAGTTATGGTCTCTGATAATGCTTCAATTTTTACGAATGAAACATTAAAATTTTTTTATAAATCAAATGGAATTTAAAAAAAGTTTATTGCACCAGGACATCCAGCAATAAATGGACTCTCTGAAAGTGATGTCCAAACATTGAAAGATCGACTGAAAACAAAGACATCTGCAGGTATTCCTATTGAATTAAAAATCCAAAGAATCCTCTTTCGATATCGAGCAGCACCTTTAGCGAATGGATTATCACCAGCAGAAATGTATTTAAATCGCAAAATACGAATAAAACTTTATGCAATGTTTCCACATTACGGAGAAAAAAAAATCAGAGCAACATATTAAACCTCAAACTCCTCAAAAAATCCAACTGGAGGAGAGAGTACGAACTAAATTTTCATAAACAATGAAACTACGTGCAAATTTGGTACTGTAACACGAAAATTTGGTCATCTGCATTACATGGTAAAATTAGATGAAGAACGAGAAGTCAAACGTCACATTGCTCCGTGGATGATGAAATAGACTGGCTCCGGTCGTGAAATATTACATCACCCTGTGTGGGTGAATTTCGAATTTTCAATCGCTTTAAAAATCTGGTCTGAAATGTACAGTGTTCATGTTTTTAATCTTTGTGTATACTAAGTTTGTCGTTCTGTGTATTATTATTTGTAAGAAAAAGAAGTTATTTAATTTTGTTCTCTACAATTTACATTTGAAAGTTGTGTTCATTTAAAACATTCATCTACTTTGAAAATTCCTCGGATGTTCAGTGTGTAATCGCGGTAGTTGCTTAGGAAATCTGTTCGTGTTCTGAAATGCACAGTGTTATGTTTTTAATATTTGTGCATACAAAGTTTGTCGTTCTGTGTATTATTATTTGCTTGAAAAACATGTTATTTTATCGTGTTTTCTACAATTTATATTTGAAAGCTGCGTTCATTTAAAACATTCATCTACATTGAAACTGCCTCGTATCTGCAGTGTTTATGGATGTTGATCGAATTACAGAGGATGTCAATACGTTCGGTTTACAAAAGGTCCAGAACTAAAACAAAAATAGCTAAGAGCCATTACTACTGATTAAAAGTAGTCTTCAAGATGCATATCCAAATATAGCGACATCTTTAAGAATTTTTTCCACAATGCCAGTCTCAGTCGTTTCAAATGAAAGGAGCTTCAGTAAACTGAAACTCATCAAAACGCACCTCCAAAACACAATATATCAGCAGCGATTGACTAATTTAAGTATAATCTCAATCGAACATGAACTGGCTTCAAAACTTTCCTATGATGATATATATCATAGTTTGCAGCTAAGAAGGCTCGAAAAAAAATTTTTTTTTAATTGAGACATAGCTTCAAATCATAAATGTAATTAAAAAGAAATTTATTATTGTATATTAATTATGTAAAACGTCATGTATATAATCGAAACTGTAAAAAGTTAAAAACTTTATTTTCCTTTCAAGAAAAAAATCCTATAAAAGGACAATGAATATTACATATATGCACCTAAATGAATGTAAGCAGTATTGGGTATTTTATTGCGTTTCGAGGACTTGGAACATAATGAATTATATCGGAAATTTGCTTCATGACAAGATATTGGACTTCTTTCGTTTCAAGAATAGGGACAAATGCTACTTAATTTATATTTATCCAGCTATTTTTACAACTTTTTCTTTTTTATTTGATTAATGTTTTCAGTTACTGCATTATTAACAATTTTAGGATTTAAGAATTAATATTGTATTGGGCATTTAGGGAAATCTACTCGAAGGCTGTCTACCTTAGAAGGAGAACTTTTAAAGGGGTTCTAGCTCCCATTCACTTTACATCTAGGTAAAACTGCCCCAAACACCAGACCGTTAGATCGATGGCCGAGAGATAGACCCGAACGCGGAACCTTCACATTTCAGCTATCTACCATATTCAATGATTTTATACACTCGGCCACGGTGGGGCTTGAAAATTCCCTTTTTATAATAGCCTTATGACTTTCATATGTATTTATAAAAGTGCAATTAATGTGTATTGTATAATTCGTACTTTCCGAACATGTACTACGTCAGGAAAATATTGTTGTCCTGAAAAACTTGGACTATGAAATTTAAATGTATGTACACCTTTCGGGGTATTCTGAATTCGTTTTGTGACTTTGAAAAATAAGCAAATTCAAAGACAGAAAAAAAAAGCCTTCATTGATCAGTTCATTGTGAAAATCACTTTTTCATACTTTTTTATCGTGATCACTCATTCAAAAATAGTAGGGGAAGGAGGGGAGCGACGAATACATTCTTCACCCCGGGCGACAAATATGGTAGCTACGCCCCTGTATGAGCGCCCCTGCAAAAGAACTATTTATGATATATGGAGGATATGTTTGTGATATATGCAGGATAAGTTAATTTTCAATACTACGTCAGTCGATTAAACTTCTTAAAGTAACGCGGAAATGCCCCATGCGTGTCAGTGGAATTGTCCAAATAGGGAGGTAATTTTTGGGAATTTTCTTGGAAGCAATTGTACCTTCAAAAAAATTTTTTTTCATAATATGAAATTACTATGTTGATACTACATCTCCATGTCAATAGTTCTCATGTGGGATGTCGGCGCCAGTTGTACCAATCCTTCGAAATTGCATGAATTGGCGTTAAGGACCATGTTTGATGCCCCGTACCAAGGGGCTCTGGGGCCTTCAAAATTTTTTAACATTGGATTCACTAGTTAAAATTTTTTATTTGGGAATACCTTATTCCCCCGTACACGATATATATTTCGGTTACACACATAACCATCTTCAGTCGTTTCTGGACCTCTCACTAATGGCGGCTTCTTTTTATATCTTCTTCGTTCTTCTTCTTGAAAGTTCGATGCATGACGTCATCCCATGATTGGTCAATTGTATGAAGCGTATCGTTGATGCTGCCCTCTGTCGTCAATATTTCTAAGCTCTCACGAATGTAGGCATATATACCATTTTTAAAGTTGGCTATTTTTTTAATATTTTTAAAATCAATGGTAATGGGCTCTTTCAAAGCAAGGCGGGCTAGAGCGGTACTTTGTTTCTGGAGGTTAATGTCTTTAAAATGTTCGTTTTTTCGCCCTTTAATTTTCCTTTTTGTAACGCCGATGTAGCAATTTTCTTTATTAGTATCGTTTGACATAAAATTAATTTTATAGATCCCTGCGGTTTCGATGGGGTTGATTGGGTCTTTTTCGATCTAATACGCTGAAAGATTGTTTTATTAGGTTTAATTGGAATACGCAAGTTCTTTTTACTGGTGATATTAGAAAGTTTATTGGCTATCCCTCGGCTAAAGGGGATAGCGGTAGTAAAACGTGGTTTATCTTTTTGATAAACCACGTTTTGATTTAAATAATGTTTTATGTGTTTTTATTATTGGATTCACTTTATATGAAAATGTATAACTGCACTGTGCAAAAAAGTTTTCTGTATCACGTCAGAGCCAAGGTTTAAAGCGTTTTTAAAAACTGTATATTTTATGAAATTGGGGGTATTTGGGGGTCCTTATTTGGGGGCTTTGACTATTTTCGAATGAATTTTCAATCTGAGATGTTAATATTCAAGGTATATTATCAGATAGGAAAAAAGTTTCTGAAGCACCTCATAGCCAGTCAAGTAGAGACAGTAAAGTGAAAAAAATGGCTCTAAATTACTTCTACGTCACTCATCTATTGTACTCTGACCCCCCATAACTCCAAATCTAAAAGAGGTAAATCAAAAATATTTGATTTGTTCTTTCCTTTGGTAAGGCAACACAACAAAAAAAAAATTCATAAAAATCTGAGATCGTGATGGAAACTTTTTTTTTTTTTTTTGCCTGATTTGCTCTTGCAATGCCTCTTAAACATTTGCACGAAAATGAAATTATTCTGGTTGACAAGATAATCTACAAAGGTGAGATGAAAGAATATCTAAATGAAAGGGCAGAACTTTCTGCAAATGCTATGCTTAGCATTTTTGCGAATACTCCCAAAGATTTAACAAACAGTAGCAATAGTTGCAGACAACTAGTTTCGAGAATCACGCCCCTAATCTGAAGAGAAATACATTATCCTGTTTAGATGACGTTTGTGATTGCCCTGAAGAAAATGGATAATTATCAGAAACAATGGATGTACAGGGTGGCCATAATTAAACTGCAAGTGTTCAAGGGGTGATGGAGAGAAAACTACCGAGAATATTCCAGTAAAATTTGGTATCTACACGTTTCAGAACATGCGCAAGTCAAATATGAAAAAAAAAATCGTTATTTTCACCCGATAAATGGCGCTATACCGTATTTCAAAGCTCACCAGTGGCTTATGCAACTTCCAAAACCGATAGACAGAGCACAGTGACATTCTAAGAGGCATATAAACAATATAAAACATCATTTACAGTTTATCAAAATTCCATACAATTAGCTTCAGTAATTAAATTTTTACAGTAACATGTAATCAAAAATTAACGTAAATTAAGATCACAAATAAAAAAATTCATAAATACGCTTTAGAAAACAATTAAACCATTATTTATTCTCATTGACACTCATTGGACCTCTTCTTAATCGTTTCATACGCCGCCGGTATTCTTTCAGAGTAGCTGAATAATTGCTACCATTCAGATAGCATATCTACACTAACATTGCCCGTTCCTTCTTATTCAGAGTCATGATTGACCATTACTCAATGTGGTCTTGTTTTTACACTGTTCGATGGGCTTAAAATTTGCCTATATGACGTCCATAAGCATTGAAACCCGCTATAGCGCCATCTATCGGGTGAAAAGGGCGATTTTTTTTAAATTGCATATTTGACTTGCGCATGTTCTGAAACGTGTAGATACCAAGTTTCACTGGAATATTCCTGGTAGTTTTCTCTCCAGCACCCCTTGAACACTTGCAGTTTAATTATGGCCACCCTGTACATAAGGGATAACATTAAAGTAACTAATTTTTTGTAAATATTAATGATAATCCGTCATAAGTTAATGATTTTATTGTTATTTTTCTATATTTGGTTTATAACATGCTTATTAATAATGCTAAAATGTCTAATGTTGATAAAATTTTAAAATGTAATTGTGTTGACTCTACAAACTTGTCAGAAAAATTATTTTTTCAAAAATGCAATTTAAAGCAAACTATTGAAATATATTACCTGGGTTAAATATGGGTCATAAATTTTTCTTGTCTAATAGTTATCTGAATTTCAACCTTTCTAGATTGTTTGTTGATGATTGATTAAAAATAGAAATTTCTAGAGGTAGATTATTTACATTACATAACGCATATGAACCAAATGATTTTTAACAAACAAAAATTTTAATATTATATGCACTTTCAAGAAGGAATGGAATAACATTTAATTAACTCTGGAAAATGACTGAAAGTGTCTCCATGATCATAACATTAATAGGCATACAAAAAGTATGCATGTTTGATATTTATCAATATGTTTTTAAAATTTGCTTGTATTTAATTTTGTAGTATCCTTCTAAAAGATATTGATAGCATGTATTCTTTATTTTACTCTTATAAAAGTTGGATTACTTTATTTGTACTTAAAAATAATTTATGTACTTCATTAGAAATAGATTCAGAGATTCTTATTGCTGAGTCATTATTACTGATATGCTCCTTAAATTTATTTATATTGAAAACTAAATTTAAGAAAAAAAAAGGTTTATCTGATAAGGTTATATTCATTTTTATCAAGTTCCTATGGGTATTAGTACTTAAAGTGAAGAAAATATAAGTAAATGCTTTTTTATAGAATTAAAAGGGTAAATTTACTCATCTCTTTTGTGTTTATCTTCTTTCTTTCTTTTGTATCAAATATTTAAGTTATTTTGTATTTATAGGAAATTTTAGCAAAAAAATTTCTTTCTAAAACTGGGACAATCAGCAAAATAAGCAATGTGGGGATATATTAAAATAATTGAAAAGAAGTGTTCATTTTATTAGTGAGATTAGATAATCTTTATTCTTACAAAAATACGAATGTTTTAACAAAGGTAAGTCTAAGAATAAATTGTTTTAAAGCATTATTTGTGTGTGCATGTATTTCTCCGAGTAAGCGCAAGTGTATGAAAAGAGCAGATCCTCATTTTCTCAGAGTCACGTGACTTCAAAAGTAGGCGTGATCACCCGAGCCTGTCTATTTCGTCAGCAACGCATTGACCAGATGCAAAAATCAGAAACACAAAAAAACGTAATATCTACTGAATCTGCATTAAACCCAGCATCAGTTCAAAATGAAAACTACGCTCCCGAACACTATCATATTGTGAACTCCGAGATGCAGCAACGGAGCACAGTTACCACAAACCAAGATAAAGAAAGAGAAGACCAGCGTCAGATTTCTACATCTCAAGTTCGATGATCTGGAAGAATCATACGTCCATAAGCATACCTTCAAGATTATATTCTAAATTGAAAATCAAGAAACAATTACATTATATCAACCATGTTGTCAAGTGGGGGAGAGTTGTTATATCCGTCATAATTTTAAAAAAGTTACATTCCAGTTGTTGGCAACTTCTAAAAACTTCATTATTAAAAGATCTACCTACCATCGATGCGTGTACGAAAATATCTACCCTTACATCTACTATCCAACTGTTGTAGCGCGTATCAATGTCTTATATACACTGCTCAAAACAATTAAAGGATATTGCGGTTTTAGGTGGATCTTGTGGCTGGGAAACATTTTAGCTGATTGATACATGGTCGACAGACGTAGTAGGTTATATGAGAATAAATTACACATGTTTGGCAGAAAAAAATGCATTTTATTGCGCATTTGTGTAGAAAAGGAAAAAAACACAATTTGTGCATATGAGAAAAAAAGAATAAGAAAAGGTGTTTTCTTCAAAGGAAATCATTTTCTGTAGGGGTTATGGTTTCCACGGACGGCCAGCAACGTTGAACATCTTTGATGCATGGAGTCAATGAGGCTATTAATCAAGAGTTGGGGTAGTCTGTCCCACTCTTCCAGAAGAGCTCTTCTAAAACCAGTTCTTGGAGAGTTTGTGGGGGTGGTTGGCGGCCAGCAACTCGTCTTCCTAGAGCGTCCCAAACGTGCTCTATTGGATTCATGTCTGGAGAACACGCTGGACATTCCATTCGTACGATTCCTTCCTCGAAAAGGAAATCCTCCACCAGGTTAGCACGATGTGGCCTGCAGTTATCGTCCATTAAAATGAAGTCATCTCCGATTGCCGCAGCGTAAGGGACTACAATAGGTCTGAGGATCTCATCCCTATATCGGCGACCAGTCAGAGGTCCATCTCGAATGATGTAGAGGTCTGTGCGCCTGTCAATGGAGATGCCACCATACACCAACACTCCCCCACCGCCAAAGCTGACACTTTCATGCACGAACGCAGGATTATTCCTACTGCTACGGTCCCTCCAGATGAAAATACGCCTATTCTCAGGATGAACTGAAAAACGGGACTTGTCAGAAAAAAGAACATTGCTCCATTCATTTCTCCTCCAGTTCACATGCTCTGTTGCCCACACCCTGTGGTCGCGACGATGCCTTGATGTTAGTCTAACACATACCATCGGTCGGCGAGCATACAGACCTACACCATGGAGCCGGTTTCGGACAGTCTGAGTTGAAACCGTGGTGCCAGTAGCCGAGCGAAGGTGTTGTTGGAGAAGAGTAGCGTTCATATTCCGGTGTCTCCGAGCCGTTAACACTAAATAACGATCTTCATTGGGCGTTGTTGCCCGTCTACAACCTTGCCCTGGTCTTCGGCCTGCACTTCCAGTCGCCAAAAACCAGTTCGAAATCCTGGAAATAACACTTTGTGACACTCCAATGGCTTGCGCTACTTCGGCTTGAGTTTGGCCCCCTTCTAACCTACCGACAACTCTCCAAGCTTCTGAATCGGTTAAATGACTTCGCTGAGACATCGTACTCATCGAAACAAAGCAGTCACTGAATGCCGATCATCCTTGTCTTCATTATCTTTTATTCAGTTGAAAGTCCAATTTCATTCGCTGCCGCTGAAGCGACGTTTTTGACGTCGAACTCAAAATTAGCATACTCCACAGTTTGAAAATCAGAAAAATTTGCATTTGTGATCCTCTTCTTCCATTTTCGGCAAAAAAAAAATTCGCTTATATCTTTATTTTATATAAAACTTACAATATCCTTTAATTGTTTTGAGCAGTGTATATCCTTGAAAATACCTGTAAATATGTAATATATTCTACATTTTTAAGATGAGTATAATAAAAAGTTTTTCGACCATGTTTTAATGTCTACATAATTACGCGCCTGGGCCACCACGGTCACAACAATTTTCATCACAATTTCGTGTAAACTTCATCAAAATAAATTATCTCGGAGGGGCTGCGGTTGCTTTTCCACGCTTTTCAGATGAAAAAAAAATTGAAAAAAAAAAGATAGGCCCGTTAACATGTGAAAATGGAAAATCCCGGGTAAAAGCAAGTACAGGAAAAACGCGCAATGCATCATGAGAAGGCGCAGTCGTCCCTGCATTTACCATAGAGGTATGAATACAAGGAGATGACATTAGCTACCTTCAGCATTGGACGAAAGGAAGTAATTGTGTTGGTTTAAGTATGGCCGATCATTTTGTTTGTTTCTTTTTAAATGGCAGTGAAAGATGCTCTATTTTACGGATTAAAAAGTAAAGGTACACAATTATATGTTACAATAATTCTAAATACAAAATCTCAGCATTTTGCACTTAAAAGTTTTACAGTTATCTCAATTACGTAATTATTCTTGGCGCCAACATTACTTCTATAAAATTGGAAGTGTCACCATGCAATAACATATTGCAATGTGGTCTAAGCAATATGGCAGTCGGCTACAGTTTCGGCTTCAGTATCAGATAGCTAATTCCCTGTCCTTGTATTCATATCTCTATGGCATTTACCCTGACTAGGAATCTTTCTACACTGCACTTTTTTCCCTATGTAGGAGAAGCGTGGTAAAAAGCAGAGAAAGTTCAGGCATTTACCCAGCATTTTTGTGCGTGTAAACGGACCCGATGTGAGTCATATCAGTTCCGTAATGCGCGAAACAAAATTCTTTAGTCACCGCAAGGATTGCAGCTCTTTCTTTTTTAATCTGCTGAGGATAATTTATTTATCTTTGATAGATTTCCTTTCAAATTCGTGCAATTAGCAAGTTCACCGTTTTCCCACCTGATTGACCGTGATTTAAAAGATGGTGTTCTGAATTTCATTAAAGAGTCCAAACTTAGTAAAACGCCAGCTACTAGCCTTAAAATTGAATATTTTTTAAAAGACGATATTCCCATTACACAGCGACCTCGACGGATCTCTTACTCGGAAATAATTATTATTAACAAGCAAGTTGATGAGTGGTTAAAGGACGAGATCATAAAACTTTCCTGTTCAGAATATTCCGTGCTTTGAAATGTACTTCTCAAATGTGTGTTGATTTCAGAAAGTTAAATAAAAAACTTATTAAGGATTCATTTACTATGCCGTTAATGGAAAAAGTTTTAGATCAATTAAGGGAAGCCAACGTGTTTTCCAACGTTAAATTTTACAACGTTCATCAACCTTTTTAAAAACTCGTATGAAATGGTACCCGAAGAGGAAAAGTTTACAAAATTTCGACCATTTACCACAGGCAATGGTCTTTGGGAATTCCTAAAAACAATATTCGATTTGTGCACTTGCCAAGCGTATTTCATAAATTTATTCACAATTTTTTTTGAGTGTCACTTCTGGTATGGATGTATCCACTTCTGGTATGGATGGACGAGAGAGGAGAAACAGGGCTGTCTCGTCTTGTATCGCAAACACTTTTTCTCGTCTCTCGTCTCGTGTCGAGTCTCGCGAGTCTCGCAAAATTAAGGACTGCGATTTTGTTACCATATTTTTAGTAAAATTAATACCTATTTATTGAAAATTAATATTAATAATAACAATTAGTTATATATTACCATATTAGTACATATATTAGTTACCATATTAACTCATATGTACATGTGAAGTGATAAAAAATCAGATTTAATCCGTATATATAATGTGACATGACACGGAAAAAATATTTGTTTTTATTTATTTGCTTCCGAAACTGCGTAAATGTTATATGTATGGTTGATGGGAGTTTCATTTGCTTTTAAAAGTATATAAAGCTTCGAATTTTGTTAGAAATGATGCAGTACTCAGGACATGTTGCGCAAATAAAATTTTAAGGCGGTAGTTCGAAGAAAAAAACTCTGTTTTTAGTCTTGGTACACAAATTGAAATAAACTAATATAACATGGTCTCAAAAAAAATTCCAGGTGGCTCTTCATAAGCTGCTTTATATACTGTAATAAGCGATAAAGCTGTGCCTTTCGTGAAATTTTCAGAAAAAATTCTTAAATATGGATCTGAGCTGCAAGATTTTTCGAAAATTTCAGATTTTTAAGAATTTTTTCTAAAAGTTTTAAAACTGATACAGGTTTATCGTTTATTTCAGTATGTAATATAGCTTGTGAAGAGACAGTTTCAAAATTTTGAAGTGCCTGACCTAATTAGTTTAATCTTAGTTATGTACCAAAATCACATGATTTTTTCGAACTACACCGTTAAACTAACTAAGCGGCCCCAGTGTACGGAATAGTGAATTCATAAAAATTTCAATGGGGGAGGGGATAATCATAGTGAAACCTGCTTATCCCTCCTCTCGTTTTAGTGTATGAGATATGGGTTTCATATTTAATCGTGAACCCGGGTTTAACCGGTTCATTCACACCTTAAAAAAGAAGAGACAACAGAGAAGACTTGCGACCAGGGTTATTCCTCAGCATGGATCTTTGAATGCTCCTCTGAGACCCAGCGTGATATTAGCGAAATCGCTCCGGTAGATCTTTCATTTACGTTCACATAGCTTGGCTTATGGTGAAAGAAGCATTTTTAATAACTGATAAAACATTTTATTTATAAATATTAATTTATTTAAGAAAATTTTTGAAATATTCATAAGATTTAATTGCATACGTATTCATCCATTTTGGTGAAATGTAGCCAGTATTATAAGTAAACAAACAGTCACAATTATTAAGTACATAATTAGAGCATAAAATATCAAAGTGAACATACTTACATCAACTATCTTTTTAAAACTGTAATAATTATAACCAAACATTCTAAATAAGTTTGAAATTTTTTCCATGAAAAAATAATGATACTGTTGAGAGATACGCCTGGCCACTGTGTAAAGAGGGCGCTGTTGTAACCAGCGCAGGTGTAGCGATGAAAACTTTTGTATCAGAGTTGTGAGAGAGTGTGTGTGCGAAGGAGCGAGCATGCCTCACGGAGAAAATAAATGTATACAGTCCATTTGAGTTATTTTTTTTTTAGTATAAAAAGAGCACACATACAACAGAGAGCTATCGACAGGGCCAAAACATGGTATGCTCCTAGGTAGCTGGAGAGTACTATAGCTTTAGTGTCGAGTAATTGCGAAATGGGTTCCTGGTCTCGTGTGACATCAGTCCCAAAATAGAGGTAAGAGCTTTTGTCCTCTTGAGTTAAATTTAGTAATTAATTATTAGATTTGAGAGTAATTTCGTGTTTAACGGTGAGAGCAATTTCCCTTTCGAAAATGGCTATATTACAAAAACTTAGGAAAGATGATCTTAAACTCGCGGCTGAAGAATTGGGTTTGAAGATTCCGGAGGGAGCTAAAGTAGTGGACTTGAAGAATTTAATTGAGACAAGTGATATTTATAAAAATAACCCAACTTTGGTCGAAAGTGTAGTAGAAGGGATTTTAGAAGAAAAGAAAAACAAGTTCGATGAGTTAGAAAGGGAAAGGTTAAATAATGAATTTAAATTAGAGATGTTGCGGCTTAAGCTTGCGCAGTTGGAAATGGAGATAGCGTTAGCTAATGTTAAGAAGGATCAAAATCAATCTAAATCGGAAGTATCCATTGTGCAAGAATCATCAACTAATGATCTAGAGAATTTAATTAAAAGCATTAAGACGTTAACCATTCCCGTACCCACTAGAGCAGAGTCGTTTAATTTATTTTTAATTCGCTCGAGAAAGCGTTTAAAACAAAAAATGTATCGAAAGAGTTAAAACCGAAAATCCTCTTAAATATTCTAGGAGAAAAAGCAAGAAACTTAATGGTTTATGTATCAGAAGAGGATATGAACAATTATGAAAAACTTAAAGATATAATTTTAAGAGAATTTCAACCTACGCCACGAGAATGCATAAAACACAAAAATTGCCTAACGAAAATTATGCACAATTTGCATCGCGCTTAAGTGCGTCATTTGAGTACTATTGCGAACTACGAAAGGTTAGTGATTTTAAATCGCTTTGTGAATTAATTGTTTCGGATAGATTGTTTAATTCTCTTGGCCGCGAATTAATGACACATATTAGTTGCAAACAAGGGGAATCATTTTTCAAACCGCACGAATTAGGCAGAGAATGCGACATTTTTCAGTCCACAAGAGTAAAACCGAAAACTGATGTAAATAATGTGCATAAGTCGCGAGAGTCTCGTTTCAATAATAAGGGAGGGTCTAGTGTGTTTTTATCTGAGGTAAAATATTCTAAATGTTTTCTGTGTTCAAATAATCATGCATTATATTTGTGTCCGAAATTTAAAAATCTATCTGTTAATGAAAGCTTAGAGGTCGTGAAGGCAAACAATTTATGCTTTAAGTGTTTAGCCCAAGGCTGCTTTGCATCAAAATGTCGCGGTAAGAATTGTTTTTGTAACAAACCACATAACCGTCTCTTGCACATATCCAGAGAATCAAGAGAGACGAGCGTTGTAGTGATGGCCAATGAGTCGATGAGTCGAATCAGAGATTCGAATCTTGGTACTGAGTGGCTCAGTCTTTACACTCACTCTCTACTGATTCGAATCTCAAGCCCTCAAGGGAAATACATTCCAAGTGCGAAGGGAAGGAAAACTTATTTTCCCTTTGCCGTTCCCAGAGATTTTCCCTTACTCTTTCAACTCTTTTCGACTCTTTACGACTCTTTTCGACTCTTTACGTTTCTTTACGACTCTGAGTCGATAGATGATTTGAAACAGTAAATGAGTGGGTGTGGGTGAGTTGGTCACTGAGTTGGTGCAGCAACGAATCTTTACTGATTCAGTGTTTCGCTCTGTTTCGGTGATTGTATACGATCGTTGAGATTCGTTAGTTTTTCGAATCTTCTATCGACTCAGAGTCGAAAGGAGCCGAAAAGAGTTGAAAGGATGTTTCATTTAATTGGAGGGTTTTTTTCGAATCTTCTATCGACTAAGAGTCGAAAGGAGTCGAAAAGAGTTGAAAGGATGTTTCATTTAATTGAAGTTTCTTTTTCGAATCTTTGGTGTTTCATTTCTTGGTTGGTGGTCGGATTTAAAGTTTTATCTGTCTGTGGGTGTGGAGTGGGTCGAACATCGTTTGCTTTTGGCGGGGGGCATAGGCGTTACTTCCTAAGGGCAAGAGGGGTCAATCCACCCCCCCCCGAAAAAAAATTAAGAAAATTCAAGTATCAGAGCTATTTATAATAATGATATTTTATACAATCGAAAACATTTTGTCACCCCATCCAAATATTACATGCCAATTTACGCCAATGCTCGTGGAAGAGCGGGGGGGGGGGGTGTCTCAAAGTTGTTTAAACCTTTTTCCCTCGGGGGGACTCCCTCCTTCCAACTTGCCTGGCTGATTTAATATTTGTTTAAAATTTAATGAAACATCCCTTTTCTACTTTTAACTTCAATCAATATATGTCCCCCTGCCCCCACCCTCAAAAAAAAAAAAAAAAAAAAAAACCGAACGTTAAGTTTACTTGGTGGCGGGTTTTCATGTGAAGGGAAATAGAATGAAATAAAGTTAGGATTGTGCTTGTCACTTTTAATGAAGGATACAGGGGCGGTATTAAGCGCTCTCACAAAAGGACTTTGTAGTAAGCAAAATAACATTTCGCTTTATTGCTGCAGATTTCGTTTAAGATATTTTTTTTACCTTGTTTTTCGTTTAAGGGGAATGATTTTAGTTTCTTTCGTAATTCAGAGAAATACAAAATAGGGTCTAAAGCAGGGGCGTAGTTAGTGTTATTGACAGTGGCGTAGCCAGGATTTTATTTCGGGGTGGGCTGGGTATCAAATTTAAAGATAAAGTTCAATTGTAAGCTAAGTAAAGGGTCCCATTTTTTGGGGGGGGCAGCAGCCCCTCAGTAGGGCTGGGCCAAAAATCGATAAATATCGACATATCGGTTTTATTTCAACATCAAATATCCGATATTCCCATTTTCATTTCAGTGGAATCTCGAATTCGATAAAGGTCAAAAATACAGGCCGGTCAGGGGCGTAGCCAGAAATTTATCATGGGGGGGGTTATGACTACTGCAACTCATATATATGTATACGTGTGTGTGATAATGTAGTGAAGAATATACATTTTGTATGGCAAAAAATTCCTCATGGGGGGGGGGTTATGACCCCCCTAACCCCCTCCCCTTGGCTACGCCTCTGAGGCCGGCGATAAAAAAATCCTGAGATCAATACCAGCTTGTGATGCTTTTACTACTGCTTTCTCTTCGTTGATGACGATGCCGGATCGCGGAAAAAACAGCTCCATGGTTTATTAGTCTAATTACCATAATTAATTAACTTATATCTCGGAAACTATCCACCGGAGCGCGTTTTTATTGATTCTCGGCCCCCCCTAGACTCAACACCCCACCGATACTTAAAATTTCGGAAACTTTGACACCGAACTTAACCTTTTAATCTTACAGGCCCAGGGGGTCATACGAAGCTCCCCTATATTTTCAATTTGGGCATTTTAAACACTAGCCTCCTCCCGCAGCATCTCCAAAGTCTGGAAACCATCCCAGAGCCAATTTCTACATGTTTGCAGTCCTTTTAAGCCTCAATCATGGTTAATTAGTCTAATTACCATAATTAATTAACGTATATCTCGGAAACTATCCATCGGAGCGCGTTTTTATTGATTCTCGACCCCCCCTAGACGTACACCCCCATCGATTCATAAAATTTCGAATACTTTGACACCAAACTTTCGAATACTAGACTAATTAAACATGATTGAGGCTGAAAAGGACTGCAAACATGTAGAAATTGGCTCTGGGATGGTTTCCAGACTTTGGAGATGCTGCCGTAGGAGGCGAGTGTTTAAAATGCCCAAATTGAAAATATAGGGGAGCTTCGTATGACCCCCTGGGCCTGTAAGATTAAAAGGTTAAGTTTGGTGTCAAAGTATTCAAAATTTTATGTATCGATGGGGATGTACATCTAGGGGGGGGGGGTCGAGAATCAATAAAAAAGCGCTCCGATGGATAGTTTCCGAGATATACGTTAATTACTTATTGTAATTACACTAATTAACCATGATTGAGGCTTAAAAGGACTGCAAACATGTGGAAATTGGCTCTGGGATGGTTTCCAGACTTTGGAGATGCCGCCGGAGGAGGCTAGTGTTTAAAATGCCCAAATTGAAAATATAGGGGAGCTTCGTATGACACCCCTGGGCCTGTAAAATTAAAAGGTTAAGTTTGGTGTCAAAGTATTCGAAATTTTATGTATCGATGGGAGTATACGTCTACGGGGGGTCGAGAATCAATAAAAATGCTCTCCGGTCGTTAGTTTCCCAGATATACGTTACTTAATTATGGTAATTAGACTAATAAACCATGGAGCTGTTTTTTCCGCGATCCGGCATCGTCATCAACGGAGAGAAAGCAGTAGCAAAAGCATCACAAGCTGGTATTGATTTCAGAATTTTCTTATCGCCGGCCTGTATTTTTGACCTTTATCGAATTCGATATTTCACTGAAATGAAAATGGGAATATCGGATATTTGAAGTTGAAATAAAACCGATGTGTCGATATTTATCGATTTTTGGCCCGTCCTACTGAGGGGCTGCTGCCCCCCCCAAAAAATGGGACCCTTTACTTAGCTTACAATTGAACTTTATCTTTAAATTTGATACCCAGCCCACCCCGAAATAAAATCCTGGCTACGCCACTGTGAATAACACTAACTACGCCCCTGCTTTAGACCCTATTTTGTATTTCTCTGAATTACGAAAGAAAATAAAATCATTCTCAAATACAGAACTGCAGTTCTGATTGATATGTAATTCGTATCGTAAATTTATGCGAGACGAGAAATTCACGCGAGAAATCTCGCGTGAGAAAAGACTCTGTCTCGTCTCGCGTCTCGTCTCGCAAAAAAATTGCCTGTCTTGTCGCTGTGCGAGACAATGCAAGATTTCTCGCGTGTCGCGTCCATACCTAACTGCTGGACTCACAGCGCAACCTGAAACGAAAACATTTTTGTCCTCTCAGAACAGAGAGCTGAACACAGAACGGGCACCTGAACAGACAAAATAGTTCATCAATGTGATTAAGAGTTAACGCAGCTAATCACATTAATTGTCAGCTATATACCCTTTCCCAAAAAAGTATTCAAGTAAAAGACGAATTGTTTCGTATATTAAAAATTATTTATTATAAAATATGAATACGATTATGCATAATTAAAGTTTTTTCATATTTCTGTAAAATTGTGTGTTTTTCATAAACTAATTAACTAGCCACAAAGCCAAAAGAAGAAATTTCGCTTATACTCGAATACTTTTTTGAGAGGGTGTATGTATTAATCTGTAGATATCCTTCTGCCTTTAGTAAACAAGATGCGATAAAAATAATTCAAACGAAAAAAAATGCATGCAATGAGTTAGCCGAAAAGAAAACATAACAGATCTTCGGGCCCTCATAGAAGATAAGTGGCTTTTCACTTCCCTATTTAATGTTTAAAAGAGGGGGAATTCCTGTTTTAAGATGGCTCCCGAACAGGGACTGCCAATGCTTCCCTGCACGGGCGTCGGTGCGTTTGATCATCACGTGTCATCGGTTCGTTAGACTGACGTTACACCGATGTTAGTGTCATCGGTGCGATAGACAAAAACACGTCAGTAGACAATGATTAGTAAGGTTAATATGCGGATTATGTTATCTCGCATTCATGTGCATTAGAAAAGAAAAAATCAAAAATGAAGAGAATAAAGAAGATCTTAGTGCAATTAGGCGTTGACGAATAATTCCAATAATGAAAAGTGATCCTGCAAACACTAATTGTGTTCGCTAAAAAAGGTTTTGTTGAATTCAACATAACGTCTTTGGTTAAACAGTTTAGTAGCTTCATTTTGTTGATTCAACAAAAGTTTGTTTAACTCAAATAAATAGATTTAACAAAACGCTTCTTTGAATCAAAGCTTTAACAAAAACTTTTTTGTTGGCACTCAGAGGCAATGCAATTGAAATTGTTGAACAGATTATTTACTCATGCTTCAGTACGCATGTGCATTAGAGCTTCTATCCAGAGACAGAGGAGAGACCAGTACGTCCATAATCTTAGGAGCCAGCAAAAATTTGTAGGAGCCAGATATACCGGGTGAGATCCAAAAGTCAGGACAAACTTTAAAAATTAATAATTCGAAAACGAATCAAGATACAAAGATACGGTTTGCACCAAACGGATGGAAAAGAAACCGGGTTTTGTGTGGCAATAAGACGAAAATATTTCTGTTGGCGAACAACAGATGGCGCTATAGTGTTTTATTTCACCAAAAGATGATTTACAAATGAAAAAATGTTGACAACTTACAAGTCAGCTTAATTACAGTTAATTGGTACTACAGTAAATTTTCAATGTGCTGCCCATCATTCAGAAGTATAGTTGTCAGACGAGTCACCACACCGTTCACAGCATTTAGTAGCATTTCTTGCGTTACAGCAGACACATTTTGGCGGATGCCATCTTTCAGTGCTGCTAGTGATGCCGGTTGGTCGCGGTACTCTTTTGACTTCAAGAATCCCCACAGTCAAAAGTCACAGGGCGTAAGATCGGGAGATCTTGGAGGCCATGATTGATTAAAGCAGCGACTGATAATGCGATCCTCCCCAAATGTAAACCGCAGCAGATGTTGCACAGGCAGAGCAATAGGAGGTGGTGCTCCATCTTGCATAAAGGTGACTGATTGAAGTGCCTTTCGCGCTTGCAGTTCAGGAATAATGTTGTTCTGTAACAGTGCGGTATATCGCTTACCAGTGACAGAAACTGTTTTGAAACCCATCTGTGTGACTTCCTCGAAAAAAAAATGGACCAATTATGAAATCAGCAGTGAAGCCACACCAGACTGTCACTTAAGGCTGTTGCAAGAGTACCTCAACAAATGCATGTGGATTTTCTGTGGTCCACACTCGACAATTGTGGGTGTTAACAGCGCCAGTAAGTGTGAAATGCGCCTCATCTGTCCAAAGCACAGTGTGAAGCCAGTTGTGCTGCTCTTCCATTTTATTGAATACCCAAATGGCAAAATCTTGACGAGAGTCAAGTCAGGAGGTTTCAGTTCTTGGTTATGTTGCAACTTCAGAGGTATTTGCAGTGCTCTCCACACACTTCCGTACGACACTCCTGTCTGCCTCGAAACTTCTCGGGCACTGCTCTCCCCATGTGCAGAAATCGCCGATATGGATTGCACCGTCTGCTCCACTGTCGTGACAACAGCAGCGGCTGTTTAGGGACGACCACTTCTTGCACGTGACGCCAAAGATCCGGTAGATTCAAATTTCTTCATCATTTTGATCAATATGCAGAAGGTATATCATCAATATGCTATAATGCAGAAGGCGTTATTGGTCCTTTTCTGCCTCGCATGCCCTTCATGGAGCGATATGCTCGCAATGCCGCTGTGGCACTTTCCGCATTCTTATAATAAAGTTTGACTAAGAGGGCTTTCTCAACTATGGACAGCATTTCCATGCATATAAGCTTCGACTACCATTACCTGCTCCAGTTGCTCCCTTTTATATCGCTTGTCGCTTTGCATAATCCTATATCAGACATCCGACAGCGCCATCTGTTGGACACCAAGAGAACTATTTTCGTTTTATTGCCACACAAAACCCGGTTTATTTTCCATCCGTTTGGTGCAAACCGTATCTTTTTATCTTGCTTCCTTTTCGAATTATTAATTGTTAAAGTTTGTCCTGACTTTTGGATCACCCGGTATATTGAATTATATTAATGAAATTAATAAGCTAGCCGCAAGGGACAATTTTTAGTCACCTGGGGCAACCGGGTTCTTTCGAATCCTGTTCATTAGACGAAAACAGAGTTATTAACAGTAATGCATGCAAACACATTTGCGTATGTGCGATATGAAATACAAAACTATTCAATTGGATTTTTCTGAGTTTATTGAAGACTGCAGACGGAAGGGGGGCAGGGAGCGGCAATAGATAGAGATGGCAGCCGAAATAATTTGTTTTCACTATCGATTGTGATAGCGAACTTGTACTTGTAGCATTAATCTAAATCTAGAACTGCGCGCAGAATTTAATGTATCTCCACACATGTATTTAAAAGGAGACAACTCTATTAAAAATAACACTAAGAAGTAAGCATTGTTTAACACTTTTGTTTTAATTAAATTGCAGTCTTGGGTATCATACAGGGTGTAGCATAAATACCGCCCATACTCTGCACTGTCAGATTCCTTGCTGGAAGTACATAAAAATGCCCAAAGAACTGTACCTGTGCGATCCATATTTTTCGAGAAAAATAGGGAAAACAAAATATGACGTTACATCCGGTGCGAGGAAAAACAACTAGAAACATTAAACCGGATACTGGATTACATATGGGAGACTAGGTGTTGTGGCCGCTACAATCTGGCACCTATGGATTGCTTTCAATGAAAACCATTGAAAGAATACGTGTATCCCCTAGTAACAATAACCGATCTGTCGATGAGAGGCGGGTGAGTTTAATCCGAGGAGAAGGAGCAATGGCCGATCACAGCTTTTAATCCAAAAAAGGGGAAATTTCATCGGCAACTGGTACAAAATGTCCGCTCGGGGACCGCTCATAAAGCCGATCATCGTTTCCCGATGACACCGATGAAATAACTAAAAGGAACACGCTTAAATCTATTGATTAAAACTAACACTCCTTTATTGATTAAATTTCTTATCGGCTGATTTAAATCCTTTTATTTAAAACAGTAATTTGCAAAATCCTCAATTCGCCTCAATGCTCACGATTCGCTAGATTCTAAACTCCATTTTTCAAATAACTCTTGTCTATTTGAGTATTCTGACATCCCACGAAAAGAAAAACATGGTAGGTATCGTATTGCTATCACGTGACCAACGCTCTTCAACGGATTCTCGTAGTCTCTCATAGTCACCTCGCGGGCATCGAAGGACAAGCATGTTGTTATCAAAATATGAAGTAAAAGAATTTCTGAAGAGGATATTGGATGCACTTATTTCAAGTCCTTTTGTTGTGGATGCTTAGTTGTGTGTGTATTCGCTTCTGATAATTTTGTTTTATATCCGAATACCAAATGCATCTTTTTCATATTCGGAGTTGTGATATAAATTCAGCCTAGATATGAAGTCAAAAATTGAGTAAAAATATACTCCTTTTTATTATTATTTTGCTCAATAGATTTAAGCGTGAACCGATGAGAAACCGATAAACTGTTTAAAATATATTTGTTAATAAAAAATAAACGACTGGCAGCAAAATTTTCAAAAAAATGTCCGTTCTATTCATTATGTTTTCGTTTTTTGGATGCTAACTTTCCATTTTTCTGAAAAAAAAAAGGAAAAAATTCCTCCACCGTACCCGAGCGTGCGGAGTCAAAGCCTAGCGCGCTACCACAAGGCCATCCAGACTTATCATGCATAAGCCAAACATTGAAGTACCGGTTATTTTAGTCACAGATTGGGACTTGGATGAAATTTTGATAAAATGCTGTTCAGCTGTTATTAATAATAGTCAAGTTATTCGATTGGTAAGAAATTAATTTCACTTTTTACCAATGTATGTAAGTAGCAACAACTTTCAAATTTAATAATTAAAAAACAATATTGCAAATTGTATCGGAATTTTAGTGTGATTTTAACTTTCATATTTCTTGGGTAACTTTAAAAAATTAACTGATTTCTCTTCTTGCTGTTTACATTAAGGAGGTTTCAAAGGAGTTGCTCATTTTAATGGAGTTTCCGTTATTCTTATAATGCAGCTGAAGCTCAAACAGATTTTCTTTTCTTTTTTTTAAACACATTTTTTAATTACTTAAATATTACAAACGATTTTACATAATAAACACTTACTTTTTTTGTAAATATTTCTTTTCAAATTTAAATTTTGTTCAAAGTAGGTATCGATTTCACCCCCCTGCCCCGTCCCAACCCCAATTTAAGAAATTTGAACTAAATTATGTCATTAATTCAAGAATTGTTCAAAATTTCCCTCAGATTAGCAAAGGCACATAAACCACTGGGACACCTGCAAGGCCCGATGACTATAGAACTGCAGTTTCGGATAAGATATTGTTTGTCCGTTTCCCATCGGCGAAACTGCTCGTCTAGATCACTTCTATCCATGAATAAAAATTCATCCATTCCAGAAAAACAAAAGTGCACTTGCCGATGACTGAATTCGATGCGTCGATGAGTAAGAAATGAGTCGATGAACGACCGAGCAGAAAACAAGCAGTCATTGCTACTAGGGTCGAATCCTATTTGCAACAAACAGTGATTTAGTCCCTCCCCTTCTTGCTGGTGTATTTATGTGGGTACCAGATGGAACGTAAGCAGTTGGCCATTACACTGCGCACGCATGCAAGCCTCGATATGCACGGTGGACATTTTGAGCATTATTTTATGAAAGCATATGCAAAAAAAACCATGTTCATGATTCCAATAAATTCTCTTTTAGTGCACCGGAAATGACGTTTCTGCATTTTCTCGCACTTTTCTTGAAAACTACGGGCCGCACAGTTACGGTTCTTGGAACACTTTTTATGTACTCCTAACGAGAAATCTGGCTGTGCAGAATTTGGGCGATTTTTATGGGACACACTGTATAGTATTAAAAATACATATTTGTTTTACCATGAACCGAACAACGATTCTGGCTGTATAACTGTGGTATGAACAAGAACGAAAAAGAAAGTGACTTGAATTTCTTCAAATTAAAATTGCAGATATATAAAAACACTAAATAAAAATGTGAATTTTGATGAATAAATAAATTAATTAGTCTTACCTCAGAAAATTTCGACCAACTGTTTGGTGGGTTAAAAAAATAACATAGTAAATTCAACAGAATTGCTTTGTTAATTGAGATATGAACACAAAAATTAACAAAGAAATTTTGTGTATTCAAACAAATAATTTAGTAACAAACAAATAATTTCAAACAAACAAATAATTCAAACAAATAATTTAGTAATAATAATTCAGTAATTTAGTAATAGTAATTCAAACAAACGTTTAGTTGGTTGTAACGAAATAAACGATTTAAACAAACAGTTTAGTTGAACTAAAATTAACATTTGTTTATTTACCAAATGGTTCTAGCATTTCCTTACTTTTTCTAGCATTTCTAGCATTTTCTTACTTTTTCTATAGTATTTGCTATTAGGTTTTTCCTGCAAAATTAATTCCTCTAATGTTTCTCCAAAATATTCCATAAAAATTTCTTCCTCCAAGTTCCCATTTAAATAAGCTGTGGTTACTTCGAATTGGTGAATTTGTATTCCCAAATTTACTGATAAGGTAGCCATAAGGCGAATAGACCCTTATCTTTCAACAGGCGCAAAAGTTTCATTAAAATCTATCCCCGGTTTCTGATTGAAACCTTTCGCAATTAGTCGCGCCTTGCATTTTAAATGCGTTCCATCTGTGTTATATTTGTTATTAAGAATAAATCGACTACCAATACATTTTCCAGATTTGGATCGATCTACCAATTCAAACGTCTCATTTTTTATTATGCTCTTTATTTCCCTAACTAAGGCTTCGAACCTTAACTTCGCCTCCGAACCCTTTAGTGCATCACTTATAGGAATTTCTGAACTACAGTTGTAAACAACACCTGCAATTTCCCCCTCATTCGGCTCCATCACGCGCACAACATCTCGATTTCGGAACGATAAGAATTTTCTTTTGCCTCTGGTTTTTCCTTGCTAGGGATAGGGGATTCGGACATTGGCTCATCACTAACCTGGGGTTGGATTTAGGTTTCAAATGTCCCCTCTCGTTCATGTTTACCCGTAGGGTCTTGGCTGGAGAACTCATTTTCAAAAATTATGGGGATGTTTTCCTCGGATATGATTTCATCTACAACAGAAGGAGAACCACTACTATCAAACGTTTCAAAAAATTTAACGCTTCGCGAAATAATTACTTTTCTCTCATCAGGTAAATAAATGCGGAACGCTTTAGAATTATCAGAATAACCTACAAATATGCCTTTCCTTGATCTAGCTGAAAATTTGTGTTTTGGTTTATCATTTAAACAGTATGCTGCACAACCAAATATTTTAAAGTAACTGGCATTGGGGGTTACCTCATTCCATAACTCATACGGAGTTTTTCCATTAATTCTATTTCTAACATAATTAGTGTTTATAGCTTCTGCCCATAAATAAAGCGGTGAATTAGCTTGCGATAAAATGCATCTGGCTGTTTCAACCAACGATCTATTTTTTTCGCTCAGCTATGCCAGATTGTTCTGGGCAATACGGAACAGACAACCTATGTTGAATTCCACGCAATTTCAAGAAATTTTCAAATTCACTGTTTATAAATTCTCCTCCATTATCACTCATAAAAACTCCCTAGACTTTCGATTTTCCCAAAGACATTTAATTTCCTTGAGTGCTGATAGAGCTTCGCTTTAATTTTCCAAAAATTATACTCATCAATATTCAGAAGTTCAACATGTTCAACATTGTTCAGAAGTTATAAAACAAACAGATTTAACTAATGAAGGAATCCGAAATGGCCCACAAAGATCTGAATGTATAATTTCTAACAAATTACTAACTCTCTCTGACTTTTTAGGGAAAGGCGCGCAATTTGTTTAATGCACACACTTCGCAATTAAATTCATCTGATGGTTTCGAAATATTTAAACCCCTAATATTACCTTTACTTGCCAAATCTATCAGATCTTTCAAATTAAGGTGTCCCATTCTACAATGCCACCTTGTTATATCACAAACCTTGCTTTTCGTATCAATGGATGCACTTACATGATTTTCATTCTCATTACATACTCTTAGATAATAAAGATTGTCTTTCCGATCTGCTATAAATTTAGAGTCAGAATTTTCAATCGTTGCACCAGTATTGGTGAAAGTCACTGTAAATCCTTTATCGCAAAGCTTTGCAACGAATAACAAGTTAGTTCTCAAGTCAGGTATAAGCAAACTGTCGTGAACGATGATATCTTCCACTTTCCCGTCGATCTTGGTTTTCACTGCAACATTTCCTGTTCCAGTCACTTTAGTTGTCGATTATTAGCTAGTTTTAGCTCGGCAACTTCAGATTTTTCAATGTAAACAAATTAAGATTCATCATTGCACAAGTGAGCTGTGCACCCGCTTTCGAGGCACCACATTTCTTTTGACTCACCGTTAGAGAAAGTTCTCCTATCTGCAGTATTTGATATTAAATCCGTCATAAAACCCGTTGCTTGTTTCTTTGCAGAATAACACTGCGATGCCCGATGTCCAATTTTTTCGCAAGGGAAACAGCTTATTTTGGATGAATCATTTTTCACAACTTTAGTGGTTTTCCATGTCGGTTTTTGCTTTAGATGTTTCGCCGCGAACGCGCCAACTTCCGCTCGGTCAGTATGTGGTCGTCTGGCGTCGTCCTCTTCCACGATCTTGAACCGTAGGTTTTCTGGTTTAGGTAACTCATCTCGGGACTCAATGGCACACCGGAAATTTTCAAAAATCGATGGTAAACTGTATAGCATCATCCCTGATAACAAGACTTGTTATCAGAGATGATGCTATACAGTCTGCGTTTATTTATTTTGTAATGTCACCATCTGGTACTGTTACATTATTTAATACATAGTATAATCCGTATTTCCATCTCTGAAAGTTTATCAACAATGTCGAAGAATTTTTCTAAGTGTCCTCGAACATCTTTTGATCCATCTGGCATCTTTAGCTGAATGAGAGATTTTAGCAGTGACGCTTTTCTAGCGGAACCTTTTCACATATATTTCCTCTAACTTTTTCCATGTGTCGTTCGAACTTTCACAGTTCTTGATTTGCTTCAACATTGAACAGGAGATACTTAATATGATGTCAGAGTTCGCTTTTTCGTCATTTTCTATCCATAAATCATAGGCTTCTTTTGTTTTCGGATCTGCGGTATCAACTACTGGTTTCTTGGGTGTCCCATTCACGTATTTCCATGTTCCATTCTTGATCAGTAGAGCTTTCATTAAAATTCTCCACGTTTCGTAATTGTCTGTATTCAAAAGCTCAATTCCCGACGTTCAGAACGAAGCCATTTCCAAGCGTGTTCTCCACGGACAAAGAAAATTAGTTTTGTCTATTTTGCGCAGTGGAAGCGTGCTGGGCCCATAACCTGTGAGATACTGAAAATAATCACTGAAGGAACACAGATCCATGTTTGGAGAACACACACTTTAATAAAGATACGCCACGAAACAATTAGCATACATAATAATAAAAAAACATTCAGTAGGCTTTCAGCAAAGCTACTCTCACCATCACGCATCAGCCAGGAGAAGAAGAAGTGAGAAGAAAAAATACATACACAACCTTCTCCTACGCTGGGAGAGAAGGGGGAGGGGGTGACGTCACATGCTCCAAAATGAACCAGTAGTGAGAGCTTGCACTCTCCCGCTGCAGTGCTTCACAGGAGAGAATAGGTGGCATTGTAGATATGGAAAAAAATACTTTATATTCTAACATTTTCCGCTTTCTTTCTTCCTTTTTTTTCTCTCTGGCTGTTGGACTTATTATTTTTTATCTCAGCAGTGCTCATAGCAAGGCAGTTGATCACAGGCCTCTGTGAATATTTACATAAATATATAACTTTTTTCATCTTTTTTCTTTCCTTCGATCTACTATTATTACTATTATTATTTTAATTTCTTTCTTATTGTATTTAACTCTTCTCCTGAACGTACGAGTTTTCCCGTTTAAGCTGATGGACCAATAGTTCGTCCCCATTCCAGTCCGTTTATCTTCGAATCTAGCCGTTACTGAGAAGTGTTTATCCCTGTCCTTTATCTTTTTGCATTCATTTAACTGTAAAAGAGCCTAAGTGTAATATTATGTCAGTGCACACAGCCATTCTGTTTAATTTTGCATTGAGTTCAACAGAGTAAGCGTGTTTTTTATTGAACATAGTGAGAATATTAGAGTATTATATTTATAGTACAGAAGTGTTTTATTGGAAGCTTATTAGAAATTAATAAATCAGAGTTTTAGTGTAGTATATAAGAGCAACATTGATAAGTAACTTAGTATACTATTCATCTAGTTTGCTATTGTATTAACGAATTCAGAGCGTAGCTGTAATATTGTATTAATACATTTGTGTCTTAGTGAATTAGTATATTAGTGCACACAGTTATTTTTGTATATAAACGAACAGTCTATTCTTGCTTTAAGTTCAACAGAATAATTGTGTATTTTACTGAAACACAGCGAGAAGGTATTATATAGTAACTAGCTGCGTGCCCGATCTCCACACGGTGGGAAACGAATATTCTCTTAACACATATAATTCGAATTAAACCAATGCGGAATCTCAAAACGTGAGAAAATACTTGAATCGTGTCTAAAAGTTGACGAAATGAGTACAAATTTTAGACGATTGCAATATGACACAAAAACTACGTCACTGTGACTGGTGATCAAAAAAGAGAGAACTTTACGGTATGCAGACGAAACTTTTCTCTTTCGAAAAATGCCTGATTTCTACATCATTTAATTTTCTTTGTGAGGTTTAAATTATAGCATTAATATATAGTATATACTATATAAATAACATTACATGATGTTGACAACAATTTTATCTTGCATTTCGCAAAGCGTGGACAATGTATTAGCGCAGTTATGTTACACAAGACTTTATTAAATTTTACCTAAATTGAAAAGCCTACATGAAACAATAGATGCATCATTTACGTTTAAAAGCCAGAAATGCACCCTGCTCCGGTGAAAATCATGTCGCTTTTGTAAATGAAAATGTTCGTGATGTAACTTCTAAGAATAAGCTTATTACCCTTATTGAACTCTTAATGCAGTATCACACATGTTACATAAAACTGACGTTGATCTCACTGTCAATTCGCCCTAAATAAATAACTAATTTCATATTTTATTTTTAACAGATTACAGTTGACCCCTTTATAACACGGGTCTACAACACGAATTCTTAGAAACAGAGAAAACATTACGATCGTTTTCGTGTAACACGTTAAAGGAGACTCGTACAGCACGGTAAAATGAGACATATGCTCTGATATTATGAAGCTTTAGCTCCTGTAATTAACATAACTTATGAATGGCAACACCAAGCATCATTCTATTCCTACGGAGCGAAAATAAGTTTCGCCGCGATTATACCGTGCAATCCGCACTCCAGGTGGAGTATAGCGCAGGACTCGTACAACACGGATTCCTATAACACGGAACGTATCTACAGTGTTATAGGGAATCTACTGTAGTTGCATAGTGTCAAATTCAATAGTTAAGAAAATTCTGAGTTGCCGTATTTACTAATATTTCATCTCACCTGGGTGGCAAATATCCCAACTGTATCAAAAGTAAACTTTACTAAAAGTAAGATTTTTAATTCTGTATAACCCTCAAAATAACTTCGGTGTTTGCTGGGATAAATTGCGAGAGATTTATCCCAGCCCTTCCTCCACCTTGGGTGAGCTAATCTCTAGGTTTTGTGCGATAGTAAAATAAAACACAACTTTTACGAATTTTCTTGATTCAAAATGAGCAAATTTGAGTTAAAACTAGACAAATCAATTTCTCCAAGTAAATTGGTGTACGGAAAAAATGCCCGTCAAAATAAACGTTATTTTCGGGGGGGGGGGGAGGGAGGACTAAATAGATAGTGAGACTGATGAAGTTATTTATACCTACAACTCAGGGTTTTTTTAATGAATGTTAATGTTCATGGATATATATTTGGAATTTCTAAAACTTCCCACCTTTCCCATATGCAAACAATATAACTAGACAAAGTTTACACACATAAAATAATAATTGTTTCTGTAAAATTTTTAAAACCATCGAAAACAATATGTACTTTAAACTGTGCCTTTAAACACAATTTTTTACACTGTAAAAATACATGCTTGTAAAATTATTCCATTATCTGGACGGTCTTTACTAATAATAGGTTACATATTTTTAACTTCTGTTAATTTATTTAATGGGTTAATTCATAAAAAATCGAACTGAAGATAGATAGATCTAGCACAATAATACCTCCGCTATTCAAAATACACTGCATGAACGGAAGGCATTTAAACTGCACATGCTTGTACAGTGGGACTGTTACTTCCACATACCGCTTGGAACACTTCTAAAGGTCATTTGGTTCGTGTTCTACAAGCATATGTACACTAATTTTCAACTTATCCTCGTTAAAAGGATATAAAATATATCTTAATAAGAGGATTGTATCTTTTTTAAATAGAATAATCTATATAACAAATAATTAAAAAATTCGGATAAAACATTCATTATAGTATTACGTTCAAATGTTTTTGCAGGATATAATATTCTTAAATGTGATCAAGTAATTTGTGAGTTTCTTTGTGGATCAAGAGTATCCGAAAATTCTCTTTGTTTTCAGTTTGCCTGGGGTTATGGCTTCTCGGATACCCAGACTGTCTTGTCTTTGAGTGAAGATCCTCTCAGTTCTAATTATTTTATTTGAACGAACGTACTGGCATTCGTGCCCTTCACCTATGATTTCGACCGGCCAAAACTAATTCTTTCATATTTAACGTGGTTAATTTCCGTGATTAATAAGATAATTTATCGTAATTCAGGATTCCCCAATTATAAAAAAAATGGCTTAAATTCTATATATTATTATTGTTTCAAAAAATAATTTGCCTTTGTTTAAATATTGTAAAACGTAAAATAAATAATTAAATAAAAACAAATCAAGCCAACTACCAAAAGCCTTCTTGTTATGTTGGCAGATGGCTTACACCCTACTCTGTACACCAAATTTCGACAAAGCCATCCGCCTTTACTCTAAAACAAAAGAGCTTTGGGGCTGCCGAACATCCGATTAAAATACCATTCTCATTAACCCGATTAAAATACTATTTACTGCAAAACAAAATAAGTTTTGTCCAATATTTAAATAAAAATTATTGTTCCGGGGGGGGGGGGGAATATCTTTATTATGGGGCGCGTTTTTCTTACAATCCTATGGATCTCAGCTCTCGGGGAAATGCAGAAGGTCAACTCGCTCTCCAGAGAACATCTTCAGAAATAGCCACAAATATTTCCGTTCTATTATTGAGTCATTTTGAAAAGTTTGATTACAACTTCATTAAAAAATTCATTCGAATTGTTACTGAAAAGCCCCTGAAATGATCGGGATAGATAGGCTACAGCCTAATGAATAATCCGGCCCACTGACGGATTTATACAATTTTGTTGGGGAGGCTTGGATGGAAGATTCACATACATATCCATTTTATGGAAGTAAGTTCGGATTGTTTACATTAATTTCATTTTTTCTTTGGAGCGGCGGTCACCTCCTCCGACCCCCTTCCCTTTATCCACCCTTGATCAGACCCTGAGTCTGTTCTTTTGTTTTGGCACTTAGTTTTCTTTCTATATTTTCTTTATTTCTGGATTCATTCTTCAAATAAAGACACACATGTAACATTATTGGTAAGGAATACATTTTCTAAAGGCCATAGGTGGGTGATCCAAGGATCTGGATACCCCCTCCTCCGTTTGTCCGAGTTCCGCTTTTAGGCTTTAGATAATGATACAGCCTTTCTTTCTGTCTTTCTTTTATTTAAAATTCAGTCTTTCCCACCTTTTGGACGCTCTCGACACTTTTTTCTGAGTACTGTGTTTTTGTTCCACAGTATTGTTAAATATACTATTGTGTGTGTCCTCATTGCTGAATTGAGAATACTCATTCAGTTTCGCCTAGGTAACGAGTTTACTAAATAATGCAGGCATGCAACAGCCACATTAAATATATATATATATATATATATATATATATTTTCAATGAGTTGTCTACAACTGATTTACAGTTCCACTATACAGCCAGAACTTGACTATTACCAACAGGGTCCCGGGCATTGATAAATTTGGGGGGCCCATCTATGAAATTTGTTTCATTTTTCATAAAATGTTGTTATAAAAAAGAATATTTCAGAACAACATTTGGGGGTCCTTTCGAGCCGGGGGCCCTGGACAAAGTCCCGATTTGCCAATGCGATAATAAGGCTCTGTATACAGCTTCAAAAATTGTCTTATCCAAAAAATAAATAAAGAAAGAAAGAAAGAAATACAAGATTTATCTGTTGCCTTAAAAAACAAGAAAGATATATCATGCCAAGCATATAGATTATAAAAACTTTCCAATACAAAAGTATTTTTGCAACAAATTTGCCGATGCATTTTCCTTAAAACTGGCGAGATTCATAGATAAGAAAATGTTATATTATCACTATAAATGCAATTTTATGAGACCCTGTAAAATACCTTTAATTTCTTTTTAACCTTTAACTGAAGAATATAAAAATTTCATACACATTGTCTTGTGCTAGAAATGTCTTAGTGTCTCTCAAATGCCATAGACTGTAATGTATTGGAATTCTTTCGAGTGCTCCTGTAGAATAAATTAGAAGAAGGACGTTATTCTCAATGAGCAGCATTATTTTGAGAGCCTTAGTAATATATATGCCAACTTTGTTTTCTTTCAAAAACCGAATATATCTGAAATACGTTTTCAAGAATGACTGTCCATAGAGTGCGATTCATTGGATTTTTTTTTTTTTTTTTTCCTGCAAAAGAACTATAAATGCTACTCACACCATTTTCGATAAGGCACATTGTACTGTACATAGAAAAAAACCTAAATTTCGCACAAATCGATGTATATTTACAGCAGTTAGAACACTGGACGGGTGGACATCAGAACAGACAAATAACCGAAATCATAAGGAACTCTTAAACTTGCTGGTAAGTTAAAAATGTATTAATATTCCTTTTATACAACATAACGGTATCGGACGAACACAGAGAGCGAGAAATTTATTCTTTTAAGGGTTAACAGTCTCAACTAATTTTCCACGCGCTAAAGAATCAAAGTTAGCAATTCTGTTCCGTGTAAATCCGTTAACCCGTTTTGGGTAGTTATGCATTAACGGATTTTCGCCGGTCAGAGACCCCCTCCTACTCCTAGGCAGATAGCCTTTATCCATTCCTTAACAAAACACAATACACTAAATCGGTTAATTACAGTGAGAGTAACGAATTTTTAAAATTCCCAAAGAAATCGTTATAGCTTAATATAATCAAATTCGACATTTTTCGAGGTACTTACATATTATCCCGGCGATCCGCCCAGACGAGCAACATTTTCGCCAAGATAAATCCTGGACACGTGAAATTATTGATGGTTAAGAATACGATTGCCAACAGTTTGCCAACAAATTTGAGGAAAAAATAGTTTGGCGTTTATGACCGCCGGGATAATACGTAAATGCTTTTTACAATTTATCGCCAAACAATGAAAATATCGCCCAGTTCGGTTCATTTCTTAAAGCATTTTTTTAACCCTATTTGGCAAATTATCGCAAAAGTCGTCAACATTGGCGGCTTTTGGCGCAACTTTTGAGGGAGGCACACGATCGTCGTCAGATTATTAGCTAATCCCAGGGCCGATCCTAGCGGGGGGCAAGATGGTGCACGGCACGTGGGCGGCCAAACTTAAGGGGCGGCGAAATGATTATCAAACAACGTAGAAAAAATGAAAACCTTACATGAATGTTTAAAAAAAAAATCTTTGAGTGAAGAATACTTTAAACCCTAATTAGCCTGCTCTAACTAAAATTTTGAAGATTTTTTTATTAGAAATTTTAAATCATACATTATGACAGGATTTAACAACACATTTTCCCAATTTATCTATAGCACTCACGATATTTTTGACTATACCAATCAGTGATGCTTCAGGTGAAAGAAGCTTTTCAAAATTACGGAAGATCAACAATCTCACAAGAAAGGCTTATGAATTTGGCTATTATTTCAATTGAAAGGGTTACCTGTAAGGCGGTAGACATTTCAAGTATTATAGATTAACTAGCTGAACTCGCTAGTTAATCTATAATACTTGATACTATAATACTTCTATAATACATCTATAATAAATCTATAATATTTGCGTTATGTACACCCTCCAAAAAAAGTATTCGAGCAAGAGAGAACTTTCCTATTTTAGATTCGCGAATAATAATTGAGTTTTTGAAAAACGCACAACTTGATAGAAATATGGAAAGTCATATTTATACATAGCCTAATTCATATTCTATGATAAATAATTTTTAATATACGAAACCAACGTAGGAAATTTCTCTCTTGCTCGAATACTTTTTTTGTAGGGTGTACTAACTCGTCGTTGACGAGTTAGTACATAACGCAAATTTTCAAAAAGCTTGAATCTTTGTCAGCATTGTAGGTATGGAAATAGTACATTAGCAATAGTATAGAAATAAAAACTATATCTTCTGTATGTTGGTAAAATATTACAGGTTTGGGAGCAACAAAGTGATCAGTAAATTGGACTATTATAGAGCTTTTCATTAAAAAAAAATAAATTTTATTCTGGTTGAATGAGTTTTACAGACAAGAGGTCATTTCTAACATGCAACTAAATTTTGTTTGATTCACTGTAAATATTAACATTATTCCTTGAAAATATTTTGCGCAATTTTCACAAAAATCTAAAAAAGCAAATAAACATTTTAAAAAATTATATAACTTTTTCAAAAAAATCCCATTTTTGTTGTTTTAGCCATTGCTGATGATGTTACTAAACTTCAGCGTATTCTCTTACTCCATTTTTACGGAATATGAAAACAAATATTTATAAGATTTTCACAAAATTCCAAAAATCTCTGAAATATTTAAAACTGTTTCGGCATTTGGAGTTCAAATTAACTTGCATCTAACATAATTCCACATATTATTGTATTCCATTCCCACTTTTCAGGAATAGCGCAAGCATGCACTGAATTTTCTCAAAATCTCAAAACCTATAAAAAAATATTTAAAACACTTTGACGCAAAGAGTTCAAGCGACTACCAGTGACGATACTAAATTTTATTTCACTCGCTTCAGTGGTTTCTACGTAATCGATAAATATTTTCGCAAAATCTCAAAATTTAATCGATTTTAAAAAAATGCGATACTTGTATTTTAAATTGAATGACCACGTATCATGTCACCAAATTTTATTTCATTCGCTTTAGTCGTTATTACGCGATGCTCGAACAAAAATTTACGGAGTTTGAAACGATTTTCGCAAAATCTCGAAATGTAATCCAGATTTTTAAAAAATTCGACGCCTATTTTTTAAGTTGAGTGACCATCTATCATATCACCAAACTTTATTTCATTCGCTTCTGTCGTTTTTACATGATGCTCGAACAACAACAACAACAAAAAAAAAAGTCACGGACAGAATTACAGTCAAACTGCTTTTTGAGGGTCGTACTGGATTCTCAAGTGCCCCAGACAGCACAGCAAACTTGCAGCAAGTTTGATTTATCAAGTCAATAAACTTGAATTAAGCTTGAACATTTCAAGCATGTAAGCTTAATGCAAGCTTGAATCAAGTGTTCTAGTTTACACTTGCCCAGCTTGCATTAAGCTTGACATAGCAAGCTTGAATCAAGCTTGATATAGCAAGCTTAAATCAAGCTTGACATAGCAAGCTTAAATCAAGCTTGACATAGCAAGCTTAATTTCAAGCTTCAAAAATTTTCCTAAAAAAAAAAAAATCCTAAATACACGGGGCGCCCGTCGGTGAACTCGCCCCACATATTTTATTTTTCCACGCATTTTCCCCTCTTCGCTGATATTTCATGTTATTTTAATCTGTTTCCATCAAGCATCCGCGGCTGGGATCGAACTCGGTATCTATGGGTTGGGAATCCAGCGTCCCAACCACTCGGCCAACCTGACTTGCGCTTAAATGACTAAAGTTTGAAGTGGCTGTTATCGTTATCACGCCGTTTTCTGGCGAGATCGATCAGTGGCCGATGTGTTGATCTGTTTCTTTTATTTTTCCATGGAATGAATCAAAATTAAAATAATGTTATGTGTGATTTAGAGACTGTACTAATACGGAAATAAGCCTAATATAAACTTAAAAGCAGCACACGTTTTTAAACTTTCAATATCGCGACACTCGTGTTGGACAATACTGGCGAAAATCGAGACAAACGACTGATTTTGAAATCAATTTCGTAGTATAATTGTATTTTATTTTGAAGAATTTCAATATTTGGAAATATAGAATCTTTTTTTTTTTATTCTATGGTCAAGTACATTTATGACTGATGATAAATTATTTGTTATATGGATGTGGCTTTCCAAATCGAGCAGTAATCAAGTTGTATTCAAGCTTGAGAGTTCAAATGCCTTCTCCTTGCTGCAAGCTTAAAATGAATTGAACTGTCAAACTTGTATTAATACGTTAAATTCAAAGAAATGTCAAGCTTGATCTAAGCTTATGTGCTGTCTGGGGCCGTAAACGGATAGAAGTCACAAAATTTTTGAATTTCAAGTAATGTACGACAAACGTCTAATTTTATGTATAGATTCGACTTTAAGAAAGCTCTAAAAATGTTGTTATAAGTTTTTTGAAAGATCAGAAATATTTATTGTAGTTATAGATTGTATTTTTCTGAAAATAAATTGCGTACTTTAATATGTTTCTCTCTTTGATTTTCATCCATTCCATACTTATATTTAGACGATTTTTTCATAGTGCTTAATAGTAATTTATTTAAACGTTTAAACCGTAATGTTTGTAAAAAAGGGGCGGCCAATTTTAATTTGCACGTGGGCGGCCGAAGGTCTAGGATCGGCACTGGCTAATCCTATTGTAGGATAGTATCATATGCTTGAAATAGATGCCTGTCTCTAAACTGCCATTGACCATATTGTATTGAACTTATTTTGAGTGCTCCCGTAGAAAGACTTTTTACTATACAGACACTATTTTCGATGGAAAGCTTCATTTTCTAATCCTTAATCACATCCAATTTTGAAACTTTATAAGGTTAAAAAATGCACAGTAAAATCCTTTGGTAGCAGCTTTCGATGGCATGCCACCACCTTCTTCAGCCTTCGTCGTTTCTTGCTTTCACTGATCTCTTCCTCATACTACCGTAAGCTGCTACCGAAGGATTTTATTGTGTAATTTTTAACCTTTTAAAGTTTTAAAGCAAGTCCTTCATACTACTTTTAATCAAACATCCAATTTTGTTTCATTTCAAAGAGCAGAATATCTCTAAAACTAGAAATCAAAGCCTTTTGTGGAGGCAATTACAACGGGCACAGAAAAAACATTTTACGAAAATATGTCTCCATTCAATATATTTAATTTTCATCCACCTACAATAAATAAGTTCATATTCAATTTTTATTACAGACTCAAATCGAATTTCATTCTCTCCTGGAAACGCGCGGAATCTTTTCGCAGTCGAAAGCTTTCGTTTCGTGTATACAAACATTCGAATATCCAGCAGACGATTTATTTGTAGAGTAAAAAATTATAATAAACTGTGCAATCTGGAAAAATTATTTTAAGCGCATTGGAATCCCCAATTGCATGACGTAATTTTCACTTGAAAAAGGTAATTTTGCCACGCAAATGATTCACCTTTTTTGACTCTCGGAAACAAAATAGTGCTGAAAGTAGTGAAAAATCGCTTAAAATGGGGAAACGGGTGGATTTTCAGATTATTAAAGTAGACAGATTGTTTTCTATGTTTTTTTACATAGTTGTGAAAAATTTCAAGCGGATCGTACAAACGGTATAGAAGTTATTAGGCTCTTTGCCCGTGACATTGTAATCTTATTGCAGTAATGGCGAAAAATTTTTTATCTTGAAGTCAGTGTTCAGCGCATCTATATAGTAGGATGATACGCTTTAAAGAATAACTTCCCATAGAGCGCAATGTATTGGGGATATTTTGAGTGTTCCTGTAGAAAAACTATAAACGCTACATAGATCATTTACAATAGGGTAGATGGTACTGTAGATAAGAATTACATGTATAAATTTCGTAGAAATCAATGCATATTTACGCAAGTTAGAGCAAGGACTGTCAGACAAACTGAAATCATCAACACTTTTCTACCTTGTTGGAAAGTGTTAAAAAAGATCTTGGGGGGGGGGGGAGCGAGAACGAAAACTTTCAAGGTAAAGGCGCGGGGCCCCCAAAAACGCGGGGCCCGTAGCATTTGCTACTTCTGCTATATTGTTAATCCGGCACTGCTTGTATCTTAAGTGGGGACACTTTATGACACAGGCCCCCTGCGAGGAAAATCCGTGCCCGACCTTCCCAGCTATATTTTGTAAAAATCCTTTTTTTTTTATTTTTTCTTTCTTTTTCCCAATAAACTCCGCAGATTGCCGCTAAAGGCTTGAAGGTCCTCTCCGCCGACCAAGCCAGCAAACCTGTGGCATTCAAATTCAAATTAAAATTCTACTTTCTGCTCCACATCCACTTCCGTCTTGGCTTGTCCAGCTTCGATTTTCTATCATATCCATGAGCTTTTGAAGTTGTTCTTCCATTTTTCCTCTTGTCAAAATAATGAACTCAAAAATTAAAGTCTTTCTGTAGAATCCAGATTCTGACACCAAATGTTGCAGAATACTCTGCTTGTTTCTGGGTTCGTCGTTCTAAAGTCCAGTAGGTGCAGAAAGTTCTAGAAAGAGTCCACTTGTCTGGATGGAATACAAACTTTATTGCTTCTAGAAATTCGTCGAACATTCAGCTGTACAAAATTTCCACGCGCAATCAGCCAGTAACGTGCTTTTAACAGTCCGCTTTGTACAGAAACTTTCACAAATGCTGTATTTCTCACACAAAATAAAACACTTTCACAAGTAAAAAGTCAATGGAAATATACGAGGGACTTCGTAAACAGTCCCCCAAGACTCAGCAAAGAAGAATTTACACACAGCACTTAAAAGCTACGTTTCACAAACAAGCGAAAACACCGCTTCTATAGCGTCAATAAAAAGCCTTAAGCTTTCACGGACATCTGCTCTTGACGGAAGAAGAAGCAAGACTGAGACTGAACTGAGGGATCCCGCTGCTTTTATCGTCTTCGTCGAACACCGTGGAAGGTTCCAGAAGAAACCATCCGTGGAATGTACCAGAACAAGCTCGATTTTGATTGAGTAATAGAAGAGTAATAATAGGCTATTATGCATATTAATACAGAAAAACTAATTTTACAAGTCCCATTAGGAAAATTCCGCCCAATTACGAAAATACCGCTAAGCTTGGCGACTTTTCACGAACTATCGCCAAATTTGGTGCCAAAAATAAGTCACCAAAAGAAGGGTTACCAAAGGCCTAGGACCAATATTTCTCGAGATTTCTAGAAACTCCATACTAATCAAAGGGAAAACACAAACCTTCGTATCTCCGGTTCTATTTTACCGATTTTCATACAATAAAAAGCAAAATTTAATTATTTGACGCGTAGAATACGAATTTTAAACTATTTTAAACCACTGAACAGCGGGCTGCCCCGAAAGTTCACAACAATATAACAGTAAAGTATAACATAGTAAATATTAATATTATTTATACAAAAATCAATAAATAAATACACCTAAAATATAAATATCACTGACAAAGATTTACCCCAGTGACCAATAATTACTTCCAGTAAACTGGGGTATAAATCGGCGTAATTTAAAATTAGTTTAAAAGTAATGAAGAAAAAGTACAGGGTGGCCATAATTAAACTGCAAGTGTTCAAGGGTTGCTGGAGATAAAACTACCAGGAATATTCCAGTGAAACTTGGTATCTACACGTTTCAGAACATGCGTAAGTCAAATATGCAATTTTAAAAAATCGCCATTTTCACCCGATAGATGGCGCTATACCGTGTTTCAATGCTTATGGACATCATATAGGCAAATTTTAAGCCCATCGAACAGTGTAAAAACAAGACCACATTGAGTAATGGTCAATCATGACTCTGAATAAGAAGAAACGTGCAATGTTGGTGAAGATATTCTTTCAGAATGGTAGCAATTATTCAGCTACTCTGAAAGAATACCGGCGTTTGATTAAGAAGAGGTCCAATGAGTGTCAATGAGAATAAATAATGGTTTAATTGTTTTCCTAAGCATCTGTATGAATTGTTCAATTTGTGATCTTAATTTACGTTAATTTTTGATTACATGTTACTGTAAAAATTTAATTAGTGAAGCGAATTGTATGGAATTTTGATAAACTGTAAATGATGTTTTATATTGTTTGTATGCATCTTAGAATGTCACTATGCTCTGCTATCGATTTTGTTAGTTGCATATGCCACCGGTGAGCTTTGAAATACGGTACAGCGCCATCTATCGGGTTAAAATGACGATTTTTTTTGCACATTTGACTTGCGCATGTTCTGAAACGTGTAGATACCAAATTTCACTGGAATATTCTCGGTAGTTTTCTCTCCAGCATCCCTGGAACACTTGCAGTTTAATTATGGCCACCCTGTATATGTATGTGTGAAAAGCTTAGAAAATCTGCAAGTAAAAAACAGCAACAACATAATTGTTTTATCAAAAATGATCTAAAAAAGTCATGATTTTCAGAGACGATCCTTTTGTAGATGTTTTTATAGTAGTGTAAAAAAGTCTTTCTTTTTCGCTTATTTGCTTCACAGTTACATTCTTTTTTAACTTAATATAAAAAATAGAGCGTATACGATGACTTGACATAATTTAGCTGTTTTATAAAAATAATTTTTAATGCTATAAAGTTAGTGACCATTATTTACCCCAGAAACAGAGTGAGCCGTAATTTCACATATGACCCTATAAACTGCATGAAACAAACTTATTTCATGTTGTCGTGTAATGCTGTTTCACCCTTATATTCCATGTATGGAACACTTGATAAATTATTACTTAGTTTCGGTGCAGCTTAAGATTTAATAGAAATTACAATCGCAACGAATAATGAAAAATATTTGACCCATGAGAAAATACGGAACATTTTTTATTTTAAACAAGGCATACGCTGATTAATCAGCAGGGAGACATTTTTGGAGAGAAGCATATAAACAACCTAAAGTAAAATCGAAGTAAAATCGAAATAAAAAATAAAACAGATCATTCGTGATAAGCGCAAAACGAATGAAGTGTATAGTAGTGCAAACACTGAAAACGTCTATTGAACCAAACAAGCATTTCGTTATCTGAGCTATCAATTTTAAATATATATTTATTTTATCAAAGGCAGATGTGTTTCTGACGCTTTACTTCGTCGTATAAATTTGACATTTACTTGTTTTAAATAATGTAGATACTAATAAAAGAATTAAAACGAAAATGTAAATTTTAATGAAGAGGTAAAATCATTAGACTTACTACAGAAACTTTCGACTAACTCAGCAATCCTAGTCGATTAGTATATTTTGTATTTGTTGTTTTTGGTGTGGTCTGGGGCTTCTACCCAGCCACCCACGATACATCGAACTAACGTCGACTTCGACGTAGCTCCAACGTAATTATCGACGTTAAAAATCATTGTATATGTCCACCTGTTTGCCCCTCGAGCGCTGAACTTACAGGCGACGTATTAACCCGTTAGCGCCCGACTTTGTTCAGCATATACTCCAATTTATGTTGATGCCAGAAGTGATAAATAAATTTCCCACATTTGTTGGGTATGAACAATACATTTTTTTCTAAATATATTAATGAACAATGGAATACTAACATTTTACTTTGTTGTCACTGAGTATTTTGTGAAAAATCAGATTTTTTATCCGAGAAATGAAAATTTTAAAAAATGAATGTTTGAATATTTTTGCGACTTACACTTTTTGCGACCTTCCTAAAAATAGGATTCTGGGCGTTAATGGGTTAATCGCGAGGGGTGACCGTAAGAGATAGTTACAAAAATTGAGCGTAGCAACCAGTTTAATGTGGTTAGTAATACGGAAAAGGAAGACGGATTCTCAGAATTCTTCCATAAAATTCAGCTCATAATGGCTGATAATTCGTTATGCATCGACGAATTGCTCCAGACCAGATCAGAGAAAACCGGCTTATATTCGTGTAATAGAAATCGTTCCTTAACGACTTCGCAGAATTTCTCGAATCCTGACCGTTTATAAACGTAGTAATTATGCCACAATTCTAGACATTTAAAGAATGTGTGAGGCACATACGACTCTCATACGTCGGGAAAGAACAGAAATTTAAACAGTTCTGATCTTGTGCACATGCCGTTTAACTCATTTGTGCCCAGATATTTTTGCGACTTTCTTCGATTTTTGCTAATACCAGCAATAATAGATACATTTCTGATGTCAACTTCTTGAACAAGGGATGATTTATTTAAAAATCACTATGCATAAAAATTGAGAGGACAACACCCTACTTGGTCATGTTAAAATATTTTGTGTAGTTTGAGGTTCAATACTCGGAATAAAGGCTAGGGAAAAAAATAACGTTTTCGACGTTTGCGAAAATGCCGTCCCAAAAAAGGGACGCTAGGCATAAATGGGTTAAAAGAAACCTTACATTTCTAAATATAATACATTTTGTATTTGTTGTTTTGTTTTGTTACTACTGGTTGTTATCAAATAAAAAGTAATTTTTAATTAAATGTGCAGAAATAACGAGTTTAAAATTAATTTCTGATCCTGTAGATGAGGTTATAAACTATACATTAAAAAAATTTGAACATTAAAAATATATATTAAAAAAATAATCTTGATTTTGAGTTTAATTGATAATAACTAGCATGAATAGCTTATGTCGCTATTTTTTACTTTAAAGGGTTTAATATTTTTACCAATACACTTTATGAATCTTTTTATCTGTATTAGATATATTTAACAAAAGGGGGGGGGAACATAATTTAATTCAATGTCATAGACAATCTAAATACTTTCATATACTGATGAAAGATGCTGAACAAGTTTACTAACAGCAAATATAATTTACTCATATTATATAAAAAAAACTTACTTTGTCCCCTTTTATTAAAAATACCTAATACAGATAAAAAAAATGATAAAGTGTGTTGGGAAAAAATGTAAACCTTTTAAAATGTAAAATAGCGACGTAGACATTTATGCGAGTTACTTACCAGTTAAATTAAAAATCAAGATTACATTTTTAACTTAATATATTTTTTGCATGTTCAAATTTTTATGGATACATTTTTTATAACTTTATCTAAACTATCAGAAGTTAATTTAAAACTTGTTATTTCTGCACATTTAATTCAAAAATGATTTTTATAGCTAACAACCAGTAGTAAATGGTATGTGCCTCACATGTTCTCAAAATGTCAAGAACTGCCGCGTTTATAAACTGTCAGGATTCGACGAAATTTTTAAGGAATGACTTCTATTAGACGAATAAGCCTTTTTTTAAATCTGCTTAGATTATTACATTTTTCATCTAAAGAAATATAAACACTCTATAAACAAATGTAAGAAATCTCGCTCATTTTAATCATTACTGTACTACTTATTGACAGTCATAGTTAAAAGTTGAAAATAGTTTTCATTTGTGAATTTATTATGATTATTTTTTAATTAATATTACAGTTAAAAAACAGATTATCATTAGAATAATTTCTTAATTTATTTTTTAACATGTCATTCAGTATGGTTGTGAGACTTATCCAAAACTCTGAAAATCGCATAAAATTGTACTTTACTGAGAAAGTAAATCTTTTAACTAGGCACAGCTTAAAATAAGCTACAGAAATAATTTAACTGGTCTTCATTTTTGATTTGATATAACAAAAAGAAAAACAAAACAAAAAGAAAATGGTTGATCTACAAAAATAAAGAAAAAAGAAGGACTATACGACAAAAGTTAGAATAAAAATGAATACATATTTATTATGCTAAAAATAATCTTACATTTATTTTTCTATGATGTTTTAGATCCTTAAGTATACATGCAATATTTAAAATGCCATAGGGTTCAACAGTAATCCAAAGATTATTCCTCCATTTTCTTTATTCCATCATCTCCTTTTTAACACATTACCTGAAAAGAAAATTATTAAAATAAATAGATTGAATAGGATAAACATTAAATGTACTAACTAGTAAATTTCTAATATTGCTTTTTTAATTATGATTAACTTTTAAAGTTAGTTTTCTTTTTCATTAGTTGACAGCCTTGAATATGATATTCATTTTTTTAAGTAGTCTATATTTAAAATCAATAAGTTTTTATAAATTTACATTCTAACACCAGTTTTTATCAAATTTTTTCCGCATAAAAAAAAAAAATCTTAAGCTATGTCAAAAGACATTCAATTTTGCCACTTCTTGTTGAAACAGGGAACGTTTACAAATATGTAGCGCAGTTACAGAACTGCAATATATTTTTTCAAAAATCGCATTCCCTGATCAAAATTAATTTTACGATTTCTCCAAGTAAAACATGTTTATCATTCAGAGATTACTTTGCCTTTTTTTAAGCTCATCCTCAACCCCCCTCTAATATTCAAGTACTGAGTGGCATTATCATACCCAGGGGTGATTGATATCGGGATATGTCACACACACCCCTTTCCCGAAATTTACGAATCAGTTAGTATAAAATTTATATCATGCAGAAATTCCATTTATTCATTCACAATTCATTTCCTATACCCCAGCCCCTGGAACCGGACGCAAGGCTGTCGATTTAACGGTCTGTAGTTTTTGTCAGTTTTATCCAAATGTAACGTGAGTACGCGTTAGAACCCCTGAAAAATTTCTCAGCCAAGACACACCGTATAGATGCTCCGAGAGAGATACGACATGCAGATGCCTCTCGTTTGGGCTTGCTATAACACAGAAACCTAACCTCAACCCACCCCCCGAAAACTTTTCCTAGCAACCAGGATTCTAAATTAAGTCGCGGCAACTACGACAAATGTCTCGAGATTATCTAAAATAGCCGCGATGATCTACAGATGATCGACAGTTCTCAAGGCAAGTTTTACAACGAATACTTAAAACTTTATAACCGGAGTATTTCTTTCCATCTCATGTGTCTAAAAGTTACATATAAAATTGCAGAATGCTTACAAAAAAGTTTTATTTTATTTTTATTTATTTTTTAAATTCTTTTTAACATACTATTAATTATTTTGTTAATAGTTAAGTGAGAAAACTGCAACTGGAAATTCGCCGTCATCAGAAAAATTTTAAGGTTTGCCCTGAGCTGTATAGCTCTTGCTGGCACCTTCAAAATCTTATTTCGAGCCTTGATGGAAACACTCTTGCCTGTACCATCGAATACATTTATTAAGAGGAGAGTTCACTATTTTGAAGCATGAAATCATAAAAAAATGCACTCTCTTTAGAAAGTTTTGACAAACAAAAAATATGTTAAAGGAACTAAAATAGCTTCTTCAGGGTAACTGCATTAGTTACTCTTTAGTATAGTTAAAAATAACAGTAGAAAGGAACTGTATCAACATACAGTTTCCTTACTACTTAAAAACATATAAATATATATAATACATAAGTTTCATGTCTCCAAAATTGTTATAATGTGCTTCGCGCAAGGTAACAGAAAAAGTTTTCGAAATTTTCTAACATATTTCACCTTATATTAAATAAAATACTCCTAATAATAAACTGCAATCAGCTATTTAAAAATATAAGAACAATAATTAATTTTTATTAAGAAAAAACAAACTGGCAGATTTTTTGTGGCCTTTTTGTTTATAAATATTTTTATACCTAATTTACTTATAGTTTATTTTATGCATATAAATACAAAATGTTAAGTTTGGAATATTTTAAGGCATTATGCTGAAGCATTCTAAAGATATCTTGTGCGGAATACTGAAATTTGCTATTTTAAGATAAATTTAAAGATTAAATTCTTAATTTTTGTTCGCTATATCTCTTGGAATGAAGGTCATGTGAATGGAATTTTGGTATCAAATTGTTCACAATGAAATAAGCAATGCTTTAATATAAAAATATAAAATATTGTTTTTTGACCGAATTTAAGTGAACTCTCCTCCTAAAATAATAAATATACTAGATTCCTTAAATACATATTGCTGCTTTTATTGGTATTGTTAGGAATTTTCAGGGCAACCCGCTGTTCTGTGGTTTAAAATGGTTTAAAATTCGTATTCTACGCTTCAACTAGTTAAATTTTGCTTTTTGTTGCATAAAAATCGGATAATTAGACAGCGAAATATGGAGTTTTATGATTCTCGATTGGTTTCTCTAGCATTTTCTAGAAATCTCGAGAAATATGGGTCGTAGGCCTTCGCTAACATCACTTTTGGGAACTTATTTTTGGCGCCAAATTTGGCGATATTTCGCCTAAAGTCGCCAAGCTTGGCGACATTTTGGTAATTTGGCGCTATTTTCCTATGGGGCCGGTAAAGTTCGTTTTTCTGCATTAGCATGCATACTAGCCTAATATTTCTCTTCTGTGACGTAATCAAAAGTCCCGCCTTATGTGGAATCTTCGAGAGATACATTCTCCTAAAAGCTCCTTGTAGCTTCTGCGGCACCTATAAATGCAGGCATGACAGACGCCCAGTTCAGTGTGTGGATCGAGCTTCCGATGAGTACGCTGCTATGCTCTGTGAACTGTGTGATAGAAGCGGTATTTTCGCTTGCCTTTTTGAAGCTTTGTTTTTTAAGTGCTGTGTGTAAATTCTTCATTGCTATGTCTTAAAGGGCTCTGTACCATATCCCGTGTATATTTCCACTGAATTTTTGCCTGTGGATGTGCTTTATTTTGTGTGAGAAATACAGCATCTGTGAAAGCTTCTGACTAAGCCTACTGTTAAAAGTACATTACTGTCTGATTCTGCTTGTGAATTCTGTATAGCTGATTGTTCGGCGAAGTTCTAGGAGCAATAAAGTTCGTGTTCTATCTTGATGATTGGGCTCTTTACTAGAACTTTCTACACCAACTGGATTTTAGAAAGACGAACCCAGGAATTAGCAGAGTTTTCTGAAACATTTTGTGTCAGGAGTGGGGTTCTAAAGAAAGACTAATTTTCCAGTGAATGGTGTAGACCAGAGAAATTAACGAACAATTTCAACAAAAGTTCATGGATGCAAGGCAAGACGAGATGAAATTCGTACAAGAACAGTTGAAAGCCGATTTGGAAAAGAAAATTGAAACCAGATTGGACGAGATAAAAATCACTCAAGACGCGATGAAAACCTTTTTGGAAGAGTTAAAGTCGCACACGAAGAGATGAAAACCGGGTTGGAGAAAGTTGAGCAAAATCAAGAGGAAATGGAGAAAAGAGTCGCTCCCAGAAGGAAGTCAAGTGAAAAACGTGGAAGAATTACAAGAGAATATGAAAAGTTTGAAAGCAAATGTAGCTACGAAATTAAGTGAAAGTGAAGCTAAATTGAAGCTAAAATTGTGAAGCTAAAATTGAAGAAAAACTGGACTCTCTCGTCTAGCTGGGAAAGATATCGGTAAAAATCCAGCTATCTTATGCCGCCCATCTGTGAAACAACGACCTATGGCCGACAGACTCCCTCGGAACGGAAGCGTACAAGACGCAATTTTTGATTGTCGCCAAAGCCAATGGTAGGAGCGAGTCCGAGAAAGCGAACCAACTGGCCGCTTCCCTTAGCGGAGACGCAATTAACGTTTTGCAAACCATTGTAGCGACAAGGATAGGAGATTTTGACGCCCTTACCAGGGCCTTGAAGCTGAAATTCGGAGAGAAGTGTCAGAAAGAGTACAGCAGAATACAACTGAAGTCAAGGATGCAAAAATCTGGTGAGCAGGGCCGGCCCTAACAGTTTTGCCGCCCAGGACAAAAAATATAAAATGCCGCCCCCCACAGTAAAATTACTATTAAAAGAAATAAATTGGTCACAGATACTGTTTTCATGCCTATAAAACTGGAATAGCTCTTTAAACATAACACAGCGTAAGAAAAACCATATTTATTAAAAACCGCACATTAAGCTAAAAACCATAAGAAAGAGAGTAAAATAAAGAGGTTTTTTTCTGACTTTTAATTCCGCAAAATTCCTGACTTTCTCAAATCAATTTTTCAACTAATTCATGTTCGATAGCCAATGTAGTTAAATTATTTAACCAATGTCCAACTGCTCCTCCCCCGGGTTATCATAATCAGACCCTATGACTAGCTCATTATAGGTGGGCAGCTGCCCCCCATGTCCGCCGCTGGCTACGCCCATGCAACTGGAGCGAATGAAATGAAATTTACAGCAACACCAAAAGTGGCAGCTTAATTTGAATGCAGTTGCTAAAATATTTCTAATTCGTTTAAAAGTTTTGAGATTTAAAAAAGTTTGAAAACTGTGTGTAAATGTATGTTCGCCCATTGTTAAAAAATGGCTCTATGGAATAGACTGAAATTTGGAATTATGTTGAATGGTAAGTTAATTGAAACAATAGATTACCAAAATTGTTTTAAACAATAGATACCAAAATTGTTTTAATAATTCATAAACTTTGAGATTTTGTAAAAATCGCTTTAAAAGTTTGTTCTGGCATCAATAAAAACGGATTAAGAGAACAGAATGAAATCAGGCCATATGATGGGTTACAAAGCATCATCGAAATTTTTAAAAGATTTGACTAAATTGAAAGGGTTTGCAAAATTTGTATTTTATTTTTTTCTTTTCTTTTTTAGGAGGGCAGGGAGAGATGGGGAGGGCGTCATTTTAAGGCGTCAGTTGTCAGACAAAAGGGAATGAAATGAAATTTTGTTAAATAGTTGGCGGTTAGTAAATTAAAATTTCAGGGTTTTAATTTTCTACAAATTTGAATTATTTTTGAGGTATGACATAAACTTTGAGGTATGATAAGTTTTTCGCGCATCAAGTAAAATCATTGAAATATAATTCAATCAGACATTGCAGTGTTAAATAGCGGCTACTTGCTATTACTAAGAATTTTCCAGATATTCTCTTTTCAGTTTAATATTCATTACTAGCATCTTCTTTTGCAACTTCAAATGACTTCTTGATGTAGGAAGCTCATCCACTGACAGAAAACGCTAATTTTGAATGTAAAATACTTTCTCTATTGACAGTTTGTCTCAGTAATTTGTTACTCTCTAACCAGTAATCTTTGAACTATACACAAGAGTTATAGCTTTGCTTTCTATATTTCTGCCAGTATGTTAATTCCATTTTTTGTACTACTACAATACAAACGAAAGCTAGTAAAGTTATATAGAATGATATTCTTTGGAATATTTTTTAACAATTCTTTGGAATATTACTAATACGAAATGTATTTTTCAAATTCGAGCCAAAATGCCGCCCCTAAAATTTGCCGCCCCGGACAGGGGTCCGGTTTGTCCGGCCTTAGGGCCGCCCCTGCTGGTGAGACCCTTCAAGAGCTGGCTTCGGACCAGTGGCGTAGCTAGGGGGTCATGGGTAGACATCTGTCCCCGGGTGCAGCACCAAAGGGGCGCGAAATTGATGTAACAAAATTTTAGAAAAAATTAAATGTATTCGTATTTTTATTTGTTGACAGAAAAGCACAAAAATAGAACAACCACAAATGAATTTTTTAATGAATGTAATGAATGTAATGTAATCAAACTTTTCAAAATGACATGTACAGGAAATTTTTGTAGCTATCTCTGAAGATTTTCTTTGGAAAGCGAGTTGAGCTTCTCGATTCCCCCGAGGGCTGAGGACAGGAGGTCAGGAAGACTCCTGGTGCTTTTTTCATCTTTCTTGTGGGCTTCTGGGGGGGGGGGGGAGAAAGACATAAAGGCACTACAGGTTGGATGAAATCGCGGACGCCGAAGAGTGAAGCAGTGACGATGTACAGAGAACTGCAGATGGGACGAAGAACATAGACTACCGGAGGAAGGGGGAGCTAGGCAATAAGAGCTTCAAAAATTCTGTCTTGCAACTGCGTTTTTTATGTTTTACCATTTTTGTCCCCTGACTAAATTCTTAGAATGTTCCAAAATTCTTGTTTACAGTATTTTATGAAGGTCAAAACATAATTCTAATTTTCCCAGTTAACTTTTAGAATGGTCTTGGAGGATTTAGTTTTTGATATTTACGGTGTTACAAATCAAACTTTTATGCATTAGTCATGGGGAAAAAAAGCCTATATCTGATTCATCGGTAATACATAATGGCATTCTCAAACCCAAAGTAGCCCTCTTGAACTCCGCATGCGGTGGAGGGGCGGTCGAACAGGTGCCCGTACACAATGCATTATTTTTTTAATAAAATGAAATACTTTCAGATTCTTATGTTTCTTTTCGGTTTTTAAAGAAAAGGCGGAATGAGAGCTGGACCAATTCTCAGGTAGCTGGCGCCCCTCGGCAAGCTCATTTTTGGCTCCTTTTTTAAACAAGTCTAACTCGCTTATACCGAGCTCTTATTTAAGAAGAGCATGGATTTAATTTGGAAATCGGAAATACTTGCTCAGTACAATGTTAAGTCTACTAGAGTATAACTTGTTTTTAACGAGTAAAGCCCGGTTATATCGAGGATTAATTTCGTGATTTGTAAGATTTCTATTGACTCCCACCTTTCGAGCTCAGGCAATCCTTTCTAAGAAAAAATCTTTTAACATTCCCAAATCTATAAAAACGACGAGGATAACGAAGACTATGAAGGAGCTACAAAGGGGGGTCACCTGACCATGGTCAGGTGGGACAGTCAGACCTTGGATAAACCTTAAAAGGAAAAAAAAACAGTTCCCATTTTCAAAGATCATGCTTTGATGTGATGGCGCCACCTAAACACATGGCGCACTGGGAAGTTGCCCGAGTTGCCGCTACCTTGAGCCGACACTAAATATGAGAAGTGAAAAATTTTACATTTTAACACCTTACAAAGAACAGGCCTAGAAGTAGCTAACTCTTGTAACTTGATCTAAGGGCTAGAAGGCTTATTCAAAAAATTAGCTGAGTAAATTTTTCCTCGCACTTTTTTCCCATGAAACTTCCCAGTCTCCCAACTTCAAACAATTGCAAAGCTGTTTTTAATAAGTGGGACACATTACTACACTTTCACACTGTAGTAGATACAGGGAAGGGACTAGGGGGCTTCAGCCCCTTCCAAAACAGATTCCTACAGAACATTCTCCTTTATCATACACTTTATATGGTAAAATAACCTTTTTTTTATATAGCTTATCACCTCCCTCCAAAAAATTTTTCACCCTAGCACTGGTTTCCCACAGTAGTAGTAGAAAAATGGGGGTTCACCTCAGCCGGAGCCATGTTGATTTGCCGGAGCCTCCGAGCTGCATCTTAAGAGAAGATTGCATCTTAAGAGAAGAAGTAGCGAGAGAGGAAGGGCGCTGAATGTGAGACCGAATGGGGAGCGGAAGTAGACCGGATGTTGGAAGGGGTGATAAGAATTTTTTTTTCCTTTCAGAGGAATTTTTTCAAATAAGGGGACTTAGAAAATTTTCAGAATTTAACATATTTTTTTAATTAAATGTAGGGACTTAGAAAATTTTATGGGATTGGGTTTCATAAACTACAAATTTTGACTGTGCCTTTCCCCATCACGCTAGCCTCGCATAAATGGAAACACGGCGTAGCACAGAAGATGCGTTGTTGTTTTTGTTTCTTTAAATAATAATAAACTATGTGGAGCAAAGAAACGTACAACATCCCCAGTAGGCCTACAAACTTTAATTTTAAGTTAACAATTAATTTTACAACAAATATTTTTTTAATCAAGAGTTAATTATTTTTTTAACCAAGAGATTTAATTTTACAACAAATATTTTTTTTTTAACCAAGAGTTAATTTATTTTTATTTTTTTTAACCAAGTTTTAATTTTAAGTTAAATAATTTTAAAACAAATTTTTTTTAATCAAGTGTTTTTAATGTATCAAGAAAAAAAATTTTAATCAAGTGTTTTAATTTTTAGCTAATTTTTGTATAGTCCATATTTAATAAGTAATTTTACTAGAATATTAAAGTAAGGTTTTTAAACATTTCTTCTACTGTTAGGGAAGTGAGAAAATTATACCATAGAGAGATTTTCATACCTATCGTTTTTACAAATAATGATTTAGGTAGTGTATTAAACTCTTTTATCTAAACATTTTTTCTTTAGAGATTACCAACACTTTTTTGATAGATTTTAGGCAGTGATTATACTAGTTTATATTTTCTATAGATCAATTAGAGAAAAAATTGAATTTTTAGTAATCCTACAAAACTTTTTTATTGTATATCCCAAGTAGAGTAACTTGATTTATAGAGTTTCAATACGATACGAGTTAGATATTTTTAACTTTATGTGCAACACTAATTTCAGTTTGACTATAAAACGATCGTTTTATACATGCATCAACCTTTTGAGTGATATTTTATTGATGCACTTAATCAACATTTTGAGTGATATTTTATTGATGCTCTTAACATATTTTATAGAAAGGTGGGTATAGGTTTAACTAGCAGAAGCTTTTAGACTGGATAGTACTATTGTTAGAAACTTGAACTATTGAAGATAAAAATTGAAGATCTGTTTTAGCATAATTGCATGTACATAAATATCTTTCAAATATTAGATAAAATGATAGTTCTAATCGCAAAGAATTATGATACATACAAATTACTTGAACTAAAAAATACAAGGTTTTTTACTAACGTGAAGGTACATTGTGTTAAATCTTTACGGGAAGTTTCTTGCATCAGCACCTTTAAGGCTAGCAAGGCCGGAAAATAGAGTAATGATTTAAAATACATTAACCCTACTTCCCGGTCCAGCTGACCAATTTTAGGATATTCATTCTTAACACCCTCATATGCTGAAAATAGGTATATTATTTTGACACTAAAAATAAAATAACACATTTGAATATATTAAACGCTTTAAAAGTAATTTTTTCTTCTTATAACAATTTATCAGATTCACAATACCATTTTATGTAGGATGAAATTAGTTAGCAAGCGAAAATTTAATCTTAGAATTTACTGAAATATAGATACCATACAGACATTATTTTCTATTAGGAGAATTCCCTTAACCATATATCCCTCAAACCCCAGTTTTCATATACAAATAGCATGAATACTTAAAGTACTTCGGTTGATAATGCTATTAATATTAATTACACTCTTTGGATTATCAACGTAAAATTTTGCAAAACACCAAAATACAGGAAAACATTCAAAAATCTTTTAACAGTAACAAAAAAAAAATCACACTTAAAATTACAACATGTCATAAGGGGAAAATATAATTACCAAACTATAATAACCACATAATTATTTTCAATTAAAGCAGTTTTAATAAATGTAAGAAAGAGATAATCAACTGTGATAATCAGCCAAAGCAAATTAGAATTATAGTATCCTCCTATTTGTAACTAAAATAATACATAGAAATTGTTAAACTTACCTTGGACTTGCACACGCGAGAGGTGAAATAATAATAATTATAATAATAATAATAATACTTAAATTACGCACAAATATATGCACTGCAGAAAAAACCCACGTGTATACAATATAAGTTTGTAACGTGCTACTGATAAGGAATTGAGATAAGAAAGTGTGTTGAGACCCGATAAAACCGGTTAAATAACACTGGAGAAGTTTGTAGATACGATAAAACCAAGGAGTTAGGGCAATACGTCACAGTACAGAATTGGGAACATGTGTTTCATTCTACGTTCAAAAATGGGGACTTCCTACACCCATTTCAATGTTTCAAAAAAAAAAAAACCTATACCTTTAGTAAACAAGTATCTGATCGGCATTATATTCTAAAATAAAATTAAAATATCAAATTTAACCTACAAAGATTAATATATTTTAAATCGTTTAGGAAAATAGTGAGTCATTAAATTAACTTCTGTGAAACAATTAGCAAAGATCATTATACTAAAGCATTAAAACAAAGTATTTTTCTGCAGTTTTGATGAACCAGTGCAGTTAGAAATTATATGCATTGTACTAAGATTAATGAATATTTATTTATAAAATAGGTATTTACTACTGAAAAGCATGATCTAATTTTGACAAATGCATAGGAATTTTGTATAGGATATCTATTGAACACGTACTAAATATATTATGATTATTCTAATATTAAAAATAGGGTTAGATTCTTCACTTGCGATGAAAGGCAATATTTTTTTTTATATACTTAAATTTTACAAACATATACACACACTTTTAATAAATTCATAATCTAAAATTATCGTTTAAAACAATTTTTACAATAATAAATTAATAAACTAAAATTTTTATTGAATAAAATCATAAACTAAAATTATTAATTAAAACTTGCTAATAAATTAAACATATCAAAAAATTTTTATGCTCAATTTTTTTTTTATATACTTAAATTTTGCAAAGATGTAGACATCCTATTAATAAATTCATAAACTAAAATTGTTTTTAACAATTTTTACAATAATAAATTAATAAACTAAAATTTTTACTTAATAAAGTCATGAACTTATATTATTAATTAAAACCTGATGAGAAATTAAACACATCAAAATTTTTACACTCAGTTTTTTTTATATACTTAAATTTTACATAGGCATCCTTTTAATAAATTCATAAACTAAAACAATTTTTACAATAATAAAGTCATAAACTGAAATTATTAATGAAAACTTGCTAATAAATTAAACATATCAAAATTTTTACTCTAAAAGATAGCTAATCACAACATATATCAGAAAAAATATAAGCAATTATAATACCTGAAAAATACCGCACAACACTTTTGTTACATGCGGACAAAACCTGTCTTTGCTCGGCTAAAGAATTCTTAGGTACCCATTGCAGGACAGTTTACCTACATCCAACCTACAAACTCTAGAAATTTAACGGCAACTGAAAAACTGGTTTTCTCTTATCAGGCATCACAGATCATATGAGAGATAAGGAATTGACATGCACAGAAGACACTTGATAGTGACGTGTGCAAATCTGTGATGATTCAATATCCGGTAGGTTTGTTGGCAGGATGTACTATTTACATTTAGTGGTAACTCTCTCTAACAGGCTAAGACAATTTAGATGATGCAATATCTACAGGGTTGACAAAGTTTTAAGGTAGAGGGCGCTTGGGTGATCACGTGATTTTAGAACCGGTATGAAGACATTTTAGTTAGATAAAGTAGGCAGGTGTTTGTTGCGAGACTCCCTTTAAACTGTGTGCGCCTATACTTCAGACGTTTGAATTGTTTTTTCACCGAGTTTCAAAAATGTCTTTGCCTGAATCGATCGAAAATAACTTTAACATTGAATACACCCTCGAGTTTTATACTCAAAGTGACGCCGATGTGTTGCTGCAAGAACTGATGCAATTGCCTTTAGACGCAAAGCATCTGCAAAAGCAGTGAAAATAAAATTACTTTGACCCGGAAAGTAATTACTTTTGCAGATGAAGGAATAAATTATAGTTTTTCGAGAACAACAGTCTCTGTTTCCTCTTGGCTACCCATTTTACAAAAACTACGTGAGGATCTACAGAAAGCAACAAATTATGAATTTAATTTGGTACAAGTGAACTTATCCTCTGACGGGCAACCTTCAATTGAAGACGGTAACTACGAAGATTTTTCTCTGGACCTATCATCATGTGTATGCATTCTAAGTTTTGGATCTAAACGAACTTTGGATTTTAAACCAGCGAACTGTGAAACCACTACCATTAAATTAGAACATGGTTCAATGTGTAAGATATATCCCCAACCAAAAAAATTTTAACGCATGGTATTCCTTCTGAACCTCATGTGACAGACCCGCACATTAACCTAACATTTGCCAAAATGTACATTTATGAGCCTTCCCCGAAAAGGGCAAATTTGGACGATCGGATGGACAATCTTTACCATAGCTTATATGCTTCTGTAAATAGTACATGGCATTTGGAAAGACTTATCTACCTTTCACTTCACGATGAAAAAACTGACTTGAAGATTCATATTAGAAAATTTATTCAGAACGCCCAATTAGACTATATACCAACCACTCAGGGAGTGATGATGCACCCTTCTACATGGATGGAACTTTGCGGAAAACTTTTGAATTTTAATCTGTGTTATAACGATAGCTCGTTTATTTGTGATAATCAATTATATGTATTTAATGATGATGGAAAATGTATCTTACAACAAATTTACAAAACCGGAGATCAACCGGAGATTACAGAACCGGTTCATTTACGTTAAATCCAATTTCCTTGATACTTTTAAATGATCAAGTAAAAAAACTTTGTGAAATAAGAAGTGAAATATGAGAACGCATTCTAAAAATGCAATCTGAGACAACATTACCACATTTAATATTAAAATTAAAGCCGCAAAAATGTAACCGTAAACCGCATTGTGAATATGAAATGGCTAAAGATCTATTAATCCGTAAACCGCATTGTGAATATGAAATGGCTAAAGATCTATTAATGGATATAGTATCTTATGAAATTCTTAAAAGCGTAAAAAAATTATTTAAATGCATAGGATGTATTGAAGATCATCCTTCACAAAGACATGCTTGTTTAAATACTACGGATGCTGTAAAGTATCTTTCTGTATGTAACAAAGTTTGGTTCGTGATCGACATACCTTACATAGCAAGAGAAATACGCAAGAAAAAGTGTACATGCATTTATGATGGAAACATTTTTACAAACATTTTCTTAGACGACTATAGAGAGTATATTCAAATTGTGCTATTTAATTCATTTTTTCAATTAAAACCTCCTGATTATTTTAATGTAAATGACACCCAATGTGCTATCGCATGATGGATATCTGTTGTGCATAATTATTGCTTAGTTATAGAATACTCTTTGAAAATTTGTTAGTTTCTTCATTGTGTAAATAGTTTGTGTAATTTAATATACATTTTTGTAAATAAATCAGTTTATATATGAAAAAAAATTCTGTGTTTTCTTTTTGATTTAGTAACATTTTACAGATTTTTATATTGCACGTAATTAGTGCTCACAAAAAGAGTCATAATCAGTTTATATATCAGTTTATATATGAAAAAAAATTCTGTGTTTTCTTTTTGTGAGCACTAATTACTTGCAAAATAAAAATCTAAAATTTTACGAAATCAAAAAGAAAACACGGAATTTTTTTCATATATAAACTGATTTATTTACAAAAATGTATATTAAATTACACAAACTATTTACACAATTAAGAAACTAACAACTTTTCAATGAGTATTCTATAACTAAACATCCATAAGTCAGCAAAATCTTATGGCAGTAGAAAACTTACAGCTCTACATAATTATGCACAACATATATACATCATGCGATAGCACATTGGGTGTCATTTACATTAAAATAATCGGGAGGTTTTAATTGAAAAAATGAATTAAATAGCACATTTTGAAGATACTCTCTATAGTCTTCTAAGAAAATGTTTATAAAAAAGTTTCCATCATAAATGCATGTACATTTTTTCTCGCATATTTCTCTTGCTATGTAAGGTATGTCGATCACGAACCATACTTTGTTACATACAGAAAGACACTTTTCAGCATTCGTAGTATTTAAACAAGCATGTCTTTCTGAATTATGATCTTCAATACATCCTATGCATTTAAATAATTTTTTTACGCTTTTAAGAATTTCATAAGATACTATATCCATTAATAGATCTTTAGCTATTTCATATTCACAATGCGGTTTACGGATACATTTTTGCGGCTTTAATTTTAATATTAAATGTGGTAATATTGTCTCAAATTGCATTTTTAGAATGCGTTCTCATATTTCACTTCTTATTTCACAAAGCTTTTTTACTTGATCATTTAAATGTATCAAGGAGATTGGATTTAACGTAAATGAATCTCCGGTTTTGTAAATTTGTTGTAAGATACATTTTCCATCATCATTAAATACAGATAATTGATTATCACAAATAAACGAGCTATCGTTATAACACAGATTAAAATTCAAAAATTTTTTGCAAAGTTCCATCCATGTAGAAGGGTGCATCATCATTTCCTGTCTGGTTGGTATATAGTCTAATTAGGCGTTCTGTATAAATTGTCTAATATGAATCTTCAAGTCAGTTTTTTCATCGTGAAGTGAAAGGTAGATAAGTCTTTCCAAGTGCCATGTACTAGTTACAGAAGCATATAAGCTATGGTAAAGATTGTCCATCCGATCGTCCAACTTTGCCCTTTTCAGGAAAGGCTCATAAATGTACATTTTGGCAAATGTTAGGTTAATGTGCGGGTCTGTCACATGAGGTTCACAAGGAATACCATGCGTTAAATTTTTTTTGGTTGGGGGATATATCTTACACATTGAACCATGTTCTAATTTAATGGTAGTGGTTTCACAGTTCGCTGGTTTAAAATCCAAAGTTCGTTTAGATCCAAAACGTAGAATGCATACACATGATGATAGGTCCAGAGAAAAATCTTCGTAGTTACCGTCTTCAATTGAAGGTTGCCCGTCAGAGGATAAGTTCACTTGTACCAAATTAAATTCATAATTTGTTGCTTTCTGTAGATCATCACGTAGTTTTTGTAAAATGGGTAGCCAAGACGAAACAGAGACTGTTGCTCCCGAAAAACTATAATTTATTCCTTCATCTGCAAAAGTAATTACTTTCCGGGTCAAAGTAATTTTATTTTCACTGCTTTGCAGAGGCTTTGCGTCTAAAGGCAATTGCATCAATTCTTGCAGCAACACATCGGCATCACTTTGAGTATAAAACTCGAGGGTGTATTCAATGTTAAATTTATTTTCGATCGATTCACGCAAAGACATTTTTGAAACTCGGTGAAAAAGCAATTCAAACAAACGTCTGAAGTATAGACGCACACAGTTTAAAGGGAGTCTCGCAACAAACACCTGCCTACTTTATCTAACTAAAATGTCTTCATACTGGTTCTAAAAATCCGGTGATCACCCAAGCGCCCTCTACCTTAAAACTTTCTCAACCCTGTAGATATTGCATCATCTAACTTGTCTTAGCCTGTTAGAGAGAGTTACCACTAAATGTAAATAGTTCATCCTGCCAACAAACCTACCGGATATTGGATCATCACAGATTTGCACACGTCACTATCAAGTGTCTTCTGTGCATGTCACTTCCTTATCTCTCATCTGATCTGTGATGCCTGATAAGAGAAAACCAGTTTTTCAGTTGCCATTAAATTTCTAGAGTTTGTAGGTTGGATGTAGGTAAACTGTCCTGCAATGGGTACCTAAGAATTCTTTAGCCGAGCAAGGAGATGTTTTGTCCGCATGTAACAAAAGTGTTGTGCGGTATTTTTCAGGTATTATAATTGCTTATATTTTTTCTGATATATGTTGTGATTAGCTATCTTTTAGAGTAAAAATTTTGATATGTTTAATTTATTAGCAGGTTTTCATTAACAATTTCAGTTTATGACTTTATTAATGTAAAAATTGTTTTAGTTTATGAATTTATTAAAAGGATGCCTATGTAAAATTTAAGTATATAAAAAAAACTGAGTGTAAAAATTTTGATGTGTTTAATTTCTTATCAGGTTTTAATTAATAATATAAGTTCATGACTTTATTAAATAAAAATTTTAGTTTATTAATTTATTATTGTAAAAATTGTTTTAAACAATAATTTTAGTTTATGAATTTATTAAAAGGATGTCTACATCTTTGTAAAATTTAAGTATATAAAAAAAATTAAGCGTAAAACTTTTTTGATATGTTTAATTTATTAGCAAGTTTTAATTAATAATTTTATTTTATGACTTTATTCAATAAAAATTTTAGTTTATTAATTTATTATTGTAAAAATTGTTTTAAACGATAATTTTAGATTATGAATTTATTAAAAGTGTGTGTATATGTTTGTAAAATTTAAGTATATAAAAAAAATAGTGCCTTTCATCGCAAGTGAAGAATCTAACCCTATTTTTAATATTAGAATAATCATAATATATTTAGTACGTGTTCAATAGATATCCTATACAAAATTCCTATGCATTTGTCAAAATTAGATCATGTTTTTCAGTAGTAAATACCTATTTTATAAATAAATACTCATTAATCTTAGTACAATGCATATAATTTCTAACTGCACTGGTTCATCAAAACTGCAGAAAAATACTTTGTTTTAATGCTTTAATATAATGAACTTTGCTAATTGTTTCACAGAAATTAATTTAATGATTCATTATTTTCCTAAACTATGTAAAATATATTAATCGTTGTAGCTTAACTTGATATTTTAATTTTATTTTAGAATATAATGCCGATCAGATACATATTTACTAAAAGGATAGGGTTTTTTTTCTGAAACATTGAAATGGGTTAAGGAAGTCTCCATTTTTGAACGTTGAATGAAACACATGTTCCCAATTCTGTACTGTGGCGTATTCCCCTAACTCCTTGGTTTTATCGTATCGACAAACTAGTCCAGTGTTATTTAACCGGTTCTATCTGGTCAACACACTTTCTTATCTCAATTCCTTATCAGTAGCATGTTACAAACTTGGGATATCGTATACACGTAGGGTTTTTTTCTGCTTTAATTGAAAATAATTATGTGGTTATTATAGTTTGGTAATTATATTTTCCATTTTGGAGGTGTTGTAATTTTAAGTATGATTTTTGTTACTGTTAAAAGATTTTTGCATGTTTTCCTGTATTTTGGTGTTTTGCAAAATTTTAAGTTTATAATCCAAAGAGTGTAATTAATATTAATAGCATTATCAACCGAAGTACTTTAAGTATTCATGCTATTTGTATACGAAAACTGGGGTTTGAGGGATATATGGTTAAGGGAATTCTCCTAATAGAAAATAAAGTCTGTATGGTATCTATATTTCAGTAAATTCTAAGATTAAATTTTCGCTTGCTAACTAATTTCATCCTACATAAAATGGTATTGTGAATCTGATAAATTGTTATAAGAAAAAAAAATTACTTTTAAAGCGTTTAATATCTTCAAATGTGTTATTTTATTTTTAGTGTCAAAATAATATACCTATTTTCAGCATATGAGGGTGTTAAGAATGAATATCCTAAAATTGGTCAGCTGGACCGGGAAGTAGGGTTAATGTATTTTGAATCATTACTCTATTCTCCGGACTTGCTAGCCTTAAAGGTGCGGATGCAAGAAACTTCACGTAGAAGATTTAACACAATGTACCTTCACGTAAGTAAAAAACCTTGTATTTTTTAGTTCAAGTAATTTGTATGTATGATAATTCTTTGCGATAAGAACTATCATTCTATCTAAGTATTTGAAAGATATTTATGTACATGCAATTATGCTAAAACGGATCTTCAATTTTTATCTTCAATAGTTCAAGTTTCTAAAAATAGTTCTATCCAGTCTAAAAGCTTGTGCTAGTTAAACCTATATACACCTTCATCAATAAAATATCACTCAAAAGGTTGATGCATGTATAAAACGATGGTTTTATAGTCAAACTGAAATTAGTGTTGCACATAAAGTTAAAAATATCTAACTCGTATCGTATTGAAACTCTATAAATCAAGTTACTCTACTTGGGATATACAATAAAAAAGTTTTGTAGGATTACTAAAAATTCAATTTTTTCTCTAATTGATCTATAGAAAATATAAACTAGTATAATCACTGCCTAAAATCTATCAAAAAAGTGTTGGTAATCTCTAAAGAAAAAATGTTTAGATAAAAGAGTTTAATACACTACCTAAATCATTATTTGTAAAAACGATAGGTATGAAAATCTCTCTATGGTATAATTTTCTCACTTCCCTAACAGTAGAAGAAATGTTTAAAAACCTTACTTTAATATTCTAGTAAAATTACTTATTAAATATGGACTATACAAAAATTAGCTAAAAATTAAAACACTTGATTAAAATTTTTTTTCTTGATACATTAAAAACACTTGATTAAAAAAAATTTGTTTTAAAATTGTTTAACTTAAAATTAAAACTTGGTTAAAAAAAATAAAAGTAAATTAACTCTTGGTTAAAAAAAAATATTTGTTGTAAAATTAAATCTCTTGGTTAAAAAAAAATAATTAACTCTTGATTAAAAAAATATTTGTTGTAAAATTAATTGTTAACTTAAAATTAAAGTTCGTAGGCCTACTGGGGATGTTGTACGTTTCTTTGCTCCACATAGTTTATTATTATTTAAAGAAACAAAAACAACAACGCATCTTCTGTGCTACGCCGTGTTTCCATTTATGCGAGGCTAGCGTGATGGGGAAAGGCACAGTCAAAATTTGTAGTTTATGAAACCCAATCCCATAAAATTTTCTAAGTCCCTATATTTAATTAAAAAAATATGTTAAATTCTGAAAATTTTCTAAGTCCCCTTATTTGAAAAAATTCCTCTGAAAGGAAAAAAAAATTCTTATCACCCCTTCCAACATCCGGTCTACTTCCGCTCCCCATTCGGTCTCACATTCAGCGCCCTTCCTCTCTCGCTACTTCTTCTCTTAAGATGCAGCTCGGAGGCTCCGGCAAATCAACATGGCTCCGGCTGAGGTGAATCCCCATTTTTCTACTACTACTGATGGAAACCAGTGCTAGGGTGAAAAATCCCTAATAGCACAGATGGTCACAAAAGAGTCGCTGTGACGTCACTGAGGGTCACAATTGTCACAGGACTGTCACATACTACTCACATTGTGACTTGTGAGTGACCAGTCACCAGGTGACGTCGCCGTGAAGTCACCATGTGACTAGTATGTGATCGGTCGCTAAGTGACTCCACTTTGAAGTCACCATGTGACTAGTATGTGATTGGTCGCTCAGTGACTCCACTGTGAAGTCACTGTGTGACTATTTTGGGACTACTGATTTTTTTGGACTTCAAAATGACGTCACACAGCCGCTTTTCACTCATTTTTTCTAATATTTTGTGGCAATTTCTTTCGTGAAACATTTAATAAATAAATCCGAAAATAGTAATTCAATAAAACCTCCCAGTTATGTAGTAATGGAATTTAGTTTAATTTATTAATTTTAAAGTTATTTCGTTTAAACAAGACAATATTATTTATAAAAAAAAAAATATTATTCTTAAAAATATTAGAATTAAGAGTTCTAATCACAATGGTGAAAACTAAGTATCTCTGAGTAAAATTAACATCTTCTTTCATATCCCCATGGCATATATGTTTCGATAGCGTAATGTAAGATTTAAATTTCGGATGGGGGGGGGGGCTATCCGGTATTTTCAACCTTAATGTTACTAGAGTAAATACAAATATCTCAAAATTGCTGTTTTTTAATAATAGCTTTAAGTTTTCAGATCCCCCCCACTTTAAATACGTCACTCGTATGTTTGAAAGTTCCATTACGAAAAATTTGAGGTAAAACTATGGGTCTAAATCAAAAATACTTTATTTATTTTATCTAATGCATGTTTTTCCAATTAATTTTATTTATTTTTATATGAAGTCCCTTTTAGGCAAAATATAGCAAAAATATAAATCTTATCCATCCCTCATACCTTAATATATATCAAACCTCACGTGTCGCACATTAGAAATTTATTTCATAACTGAATAAAAAAATTCAATAAATCATTAGTTTTTTCGGATGAATACTTAAATAAAACAGCACGTTATCTCCTGAAAATAATTTATGTGGAAAAAGAAAGATTTCCAAGATTTTTAATTTATATTTATTAATTATGATATTTTTTATATTATTTATAAAATACTCACAGAATATAAAATTTATTTATAAAATAAATATATATATTTATATATAAAACTTATTTATAAAATACTCACAGAAAAATTTTAAATTTCAAAAAGAAGCCGTCAGAGCTAGCTTTTGCAGCAATCAGTTTACTTTTAAAGGATCCTGGGCAATGTAATCACAGCGTTGCGCTAAGATGCTGGCCTATTAACCATTAGCTCCAGGGTTCGATTCTGGACCTCAACTGCTACTTGCCAGAGAGTTTGGTGCTGCCATCTGGTGTATATTTTCGGCAACTCTTTTTCCCCGAATTTTTTCGCTGTCGCAAAACTGTCCCATCGTGACTTCTCTGAACAGTAACAAAGCGACTACACAGCAAGAGGACATAGGGACTCTGGCGTGACTTTGCTGCGGAGTCGCGGCGACTGTTTGTAACTCTATTGTGACAGTATTGTGTGGTCGCATTTCAGTCACAGGGGACTGTTGTGCTATTAGGGATTTTTTGGGGGGAGGTGATAAGCTATATAAAGAAAAGGTTATTTTACCATATAAAGTGTATGATAAAGGAGAATGTTCTGTAGGAATCTGTTTTGGAAGGGGCTGAAGCCCCCTAGTCCCTTCCCTGTATCTACTACAGTATGAAAGTGTAGTAATATGTCCCACTTATTAAAAATAGCTTTGCAATTGTTTGAAGTTGGGAGACTGGGAAGTTTCATGGGATAAAAGCGCGAGGAAAAATTTACTCAGCTAATTTTCTAAATTCTGAAAAATTTTCTAAGTCCCCTTATTTGAAAAAATTCCTCTGAAAGGAAAAAAAAAATATTCTTATCACCCCTTCCAAAATCCGGTCTACTTCCACTCCCCATCCGGTCTCACACAAAGACATTTATATTTTAATGTCTTTGGTCTCACATTTAGCCCCTTCCTCTCTCACTACTTCTTCTCTTAAGATGCAGCTCGGAGGCTCCGGCAAATTAACATGGCTCCGGCTGAGGTGAACCCCCCATTTTTCTACTACTCACAGTTCCCTGATGCACGATCAGGGGCGGCCCTGGGTTATCTGGCGTCCCGTACAAACGTAAAAAAGGTGCCCTCTTTTATGCTCAAAATTTTCTCAGTTTTTGAGTTCAAAATGCCGCCCCGATGCCATGCTCACCTCGCTTACGGTGTCGATCCGCCTTGGTTACGATCCACCCATTTGGAAATTAATAACGCAACTTTTAATATAGCTCTTATTAATATAATAAAATATAGTATTATTTCTAATAAGAACATATAAAAAATCAAACGATCACTTTACTTTTGTAAAATAATTCTTTTTAAATTCTTTATACAATCTACGTATTTTAGATAAATTTAAGCTCGAATTTAACATTCATTAATAAAAATTTATTCTTGATCTTTACGCAATCACCATTAAAGCTCTGGGCCAAAATTCAGTCTTCAAACACAACACGAGGCAAAATATTTTTTCAAAATCCCGTATGTTTATTTAGAAAGTGTAATAAATCAGTCGTAAATTTTTTGTCTCCGGAAGACTAATAACCAGAGGCTTTTGTGTATTCGTTAAGGCCATTACCCACACCCAGCGAGTGTCGCGGCTACACTGTATTTGAATGGGGATATCTGGACGCGGCGACGCCATGGGCTGTTCTCCACCGAACAATAGATGGGGTGTGAAACCACAAGTGTAAAAACCGCAATATTATCCACGGTCCCCAATTACCTATTGTCCGGAGTATCTCCCTCTTTCTCAGAGGTGCGAAAAATTTATTGCTTACAAGTGATAATTGGCCAAGCGGCACGCGACTCCCTCCCGATCTGGAAAGCGGCCTTTATGTCTACGCTTAGACCACCTACTAAGTACTGTCGTACTATAATCCGGCACTTGAGTCATAAATTAACGCTCTGGATGCTGAATCGTAATTCCAGGAAATTTGGGGAAAACTGAATGTCCACAACAGGTGTTTTTTTTTTTCTCATGCTCCTACTTGGTCTCATTCTCATTCCTTGTGTAGTAATACTCCGTTGTGCTTGTCTTTTTAAAATGTTGTATATTTGTACTGTAGAAACTGCTTTAAAGTCTGCGTTTCTGGTTCTCTTCGGCAAGAGAATCTTCAAGTTAAGGTAAGAAATATTGTACTTTTGCAATTTTCTATATTGTTGAATTCTAATTATGATTTTTTAAAATAAGAAATCTTCTTTAAAATTTTTCAGTGCTTAAGGTTGTTCTTTTAATAATATGTTTACACAGTGGGGTACACCCAGCATTTTAGTTTAGAGGAGGAGGGGGCTGGGCTACATACAAATACTGCTGAACTCGGTTGTAGTGACTAATTAGTTATAACTCTCTGATAACATCAAAATATTCGGTACCACTTGACTGTCCCATAGAACACAATCTCACAAGCAATGTAACTCGTTATAAAGTAATAAATAATTCTGATCTTGTCAGTGACGTTGTAACCGAGTTTAACAGCGTTTCAAAAATTAACTGTAAGCATTTATTTAAAAACTTTTTTTCAATAAATGTCTTTTTTGGTTAGAAATAATTTGTAGACAATTGAATAAAGAAAGAAAGAAAGAAAAAATTAATTCATTAGCGACTATTTTCATTTTTTAAAGCTCTTCACTTCTAATTTTCTAACTTTAGGGGAGGAGGGGGGGTTTCAGCCCTCATAGTCTTTTCCATGGGTGCGCCTATGCGTTTACAAGTAATACAAGAAATAATACAGTGGTCGCCGCTTATTTCGGTCAATGGTTTATCCGGTGAGCCACTTATTTCGGTGAAAATCGGCATGAACAGAACGAAATAGTCAAATTGCTATGGTTTTCCGCCGGTTACCCCGGTAGTGAGTGCCGCTTTATCTGGTCAGATAATCTTTGAAGATTATGAAAATTTCGACGTAATTAGCTTTTTGGGTGAATTGAAAGTCAAAGATGACTCATATTTATGTGGAGGTGTTACGATAATTCAATCAAAACAGTTGTTAATACACTTAACAGAATTTGAATGAAAGTGATGATCAGTCCTACACCCGTAACCAGTGAGACACCTGATGATGATAACGCAGGCGATGTTCACCCGAACTGGTTACGTGTCACAAGAGTAGATTTTCTGAACGCTATAGACATTTTACGTAGAGTATTTGACGAGAAAAATGTAAATGATTGCATCACCCCTTTTCAACATTAAGTGAGATTCAATTTGCTATGCCCCTAGAACAGCCTTTAATTTCAAATTTTCCTTCCAAGAATTTTTTTTTTTTCAGATAAATATGTATTTTTTCACTTGCTCAATTCTTCATTCTTTAATAAATATGTGCATACGTTAAACTATTTACTAATATAGTTCATATTTATGATATAATTTATTGATTTTTTTCTTAAATTTTCTCATTTTTACTTTTGGTACCGCCGTTTATTTCGGATTTCGGTTATTCCGGTCAATTTCAATCCGTCCGATGTGAACGGAATAAGCGGCGACCACTACAAGTTTTGAGCATCTTCTTTTAAAAAAAATTCGTTTATATCAGAAACTGGAAAATAATTCAAAATGTCTTTTATATTTCAAATTTCAGAAATTTTTTTTAAAAATTCCCGAAAAAAATTCATTTTGATCCGTTCGGTAGTCTGGTCAGTGAAATATGCGAATTGTGTGTAGAAAATGAATGCTATAAAAACATGTTTTAATACTTTCCTAAGAGTAAAATATACGTACATTCATTTTTAGCATGTGTGCAATCCATCGAGCTGCAAATCGCTAGACGAGATACATGGTAAAGCAAGTAGAAATTAGTGTTGACCTGACATAAATATTAAATGCAGTTCATTCGACTGCTGAAGAAGAATAAACCTTTTTGGTATCACCGACGTATGCCCACCTCAATGGAAGTGGCTAAAGCCCCCCCCCCCCCCCCTCCGAAGGTGGAGAGTTAAAAAGGAAATTTTTTTTTAATAGAAAATTGTCCGTTAGTGAATTAAAATATTTTGTTTTCAAATTATTTCTATCACATCCCCCCCCCCCAAAAAAAAAAAAAGTTTTTAAATAAGTACGTGCAGTTAGTAGAGTAAGTATTTAAAGGGCAGTTGAACTCGGTTACAAAGTAAATGAAAAGACCAGATTATTATTAACAACTATATAACGGATTACATTGTTAATGGACTTCTATGGGTAAATGCATTGGCGTATCAGCCTGTAAATTATTGGGAGGGGGACCAAAGGCTAAAGACGTATTTAAGGGGGAGGGGGTCCGGACCCTCCCCCAAAATTTTGATTTTTGTTACTTAAATGATAATGACATAGCCTTTTTATGAAAAATTTTGCCTTTTTTGTCGTTTGGACTTCCTTGAAATTTTTGGACCCCTTCCAAAATGTTTTTCTGGACACGTGCCTTCCAAAGGCGTAACTTAATTAGGCCAAAATGGAGCCAAGTGTTTGCCCCCTTTCCAAACTAAATGAATTCAGATTTCACCTGTTTGAAAATTCTATTTTCCAGGATAGGAAACATTTTGCTCCTCCACCCCCTCCTCTACGTTACTCTCCCAATCGCGCCAACGGGGAGAGAGATAAATAATAAAATAACGTTCTTTACTATACACCTTCATTAACGTCCAGGCCAAACCCTACCATTGTCATTAGACAAGGATAGCGTTTGGGGGTCCACGCCCCCCTAACTTCTGTGAATCTTTCTGGCACATAAATTACTGTTTGTAGAAGTGTATTGGAAAACTACCATATTGGAGCATAAAACTTAGGTTGGGAGGAGCTTATAAAAAAAAGATAATTTGGCTATCCAAAGTGTATCATAAAGCAGAATATTAGCTTTCAGCAATCTCTTTCTTTTTTCTCTTTTTTTTGGGGGGGGGGAATCCCCCTAGCCCCCTTCCCTGGATCCCCTACTGACAACAACTGGGTTTATTATAACTACTTAATTTCTTTTGACACTTACTCTTACAACGTTAAAAAAAAAAAAAAAATTCAGGCTCTTACAGTCCCGCCCACATTCCTCGAAACAATATGTCTGGATACACACTGGAAAAAAATAATCTCCAAATAAGTTCTTACCTTCTTTTTCTAAAGAAACATCAATAGTTTCACTCAGCAGTGTTTCGTCTTTTTTAGAACCTTCTTCCTTTGCTATGGAAAACTCTGAATATTGTGCGTTTTTAACTTTTATTTCGGAGACCCATGGTAGTTTAAGAGAAATGAGGACTCATAAAAAACTCGTGATGCTCTATGAGAGAAGACATACGACTGATCACACCCTGTTAATTCTACCAGTCAATAACAAAAAAGTACTTTTCCCTACTAATTTCCAAGAAAATGTTAGCAACCCGTGTATACTCCCCCCCCCCCCCTCCGATTTCTGGGAAAGCCTACCTGGCTGGTGTGCCAAAGATGATGCAGAAAAGGGGAGGGATTTTTACAGTGGGTGTTAACTTGAAACCGGAAGCCAACCTGTCAAACTTTGTCTTCTCTTTACCTCCCGTGCAAAAGGTCGTTTATCAACGATAAGCTTAATTGGCATGCATTTCTTCGCTGTTTTTACGAACGGCGTTACAAAGTAAAAATACTTGAAACTAATTCTGCTATTAGTGAATTTAATCAGATGGTTTATTATAAAATCGACGATTGAAATTAAATGTATTCTCACTTTAAAGATGCGCGTGGAAAATGTGAAAATAAAGGATAAATTTGCTGCCTTTATTTATAATTTAATTACTGAATTAAAAAAAAAAAGAAAATGTTTTGTGAAAAAGTAAAATCATTTAAAATATTCTAAAACTTATTTATTGCAAAATTGCGACGCTTTGTCTAATGTAAAAGAAAAATTAATTAAAAATGATATTTTGCTATCTACCTTTTAATTTAGACTAATGCCTTAGTAATTATAGTTGAAAACTTGAACTACTCACTTTGTTGTGTAAAAATAGTTGTACAATATATTTTTGGCAGTACAATAATGCTCTTTTGGCTTTTCTCTCTTCGTTCCTTTTACGAAAAATAAAGGAACTACCGTGCTTACTTGCATAATAGTCGCACCCCCGTTTTGAAGCAGAAAAAATCGTCAAAATTAACATAACCCCACATAAAAGTCGCAATCACGTATTTGACCTTCATTTATGTCTAAAAATATTACTATAAAAAGAAAAATGACGGATCTGGAAACATAATCTGGAGATAATCTGGAAACCTAAGTATACAGTTTACTCATAACATATACATATATCTCCATAATTTGAACACCTCCGAAAATTGGACAATTTTTGTGGGAACTGCAAGTGTCCAACTTCGGGAGGTTTATCATGTAGAACGGCAGTTTCTACGAGTGACGCAACCAGGCCCAACCAACCAAGCGTAAAATTTCGCGGCACTTATATTTACAGGTAGCGTTTCAATTTTGAAAAGTATCTCATCTGGATCTCGGAATCCGCTCTAACGAATTTTTTACAATTAATGTATGATTTTAATCGGTTCAAAATTCGATGAGTGACGTCGCCGGTTAAGCTAGGAAAACTCGTTTTTTTTATTTAATCCAGTTCAAAGAGGGAACTATTTAACCCGCGTAAGGAAATACGGAAAATGATCTCGTTTGGGAGGCGGTAAACAAGACAGGGAGCAGGAATACAGTGCTGTAGATCCGTGACAAGATTTGTACAAGTTACCTTATATCCTAAATCAGTTCGGTCGTAGACAGCTGGTACCTTTCGCTTCGTCTTTCTGATCAGATAACAGGTTGTGTACCCGACGTCGCACTTTTGCGAGATGAGCTTCGTGTTACTGTCGTTTTTGTTTTATTTAATTTTAAAAAATAATAACAGATTATTATATACTTTACTTATTTTTCCTGTAATTTATTTTGCTATAATTAATAATTAAAAATAGTTAAGAGTTTGAATTTAAAAAATAATTGATTTAAGTATTTTTTGGTAAAACTCCTTCCTAACTTTTTCTTTAAGTATTTCGTTTCCCTAGTATTTTGATAGCTATTTCTAATTAAATGAAGCCTTTATTTTTCTAATATTATTAATTGGATTTGGAAAATTCAATATGTAATTAATATTTCAATGGATTTTTTTTTCTCTTCAGAAAGCTCACATAATTAATTAATAATAATTATTTAGTATTCAAAGGAAAATAAATAGTAGTTTTACATACTAACTAGTTTTAATAATAATTCTTTTACTCTTCATGTATATATAAAATTTATTGAAATTATTGAATTATAATTTTAAAAAACCAATATTTTCTCCAAATCTTAGGTTTTTCTCACTTTTATTTTTTTTTCCTTTAAACACCAGATTTAAAATTTTGTTCAATACTTTTCAGATAGAAATTTGATTAATTAATCTAAATTTATACATGCACTATATTTTGTATTAGACATTTAAAGGCCGGAGATGGCATCTAAAACAAGCTGTTGTGCCCACCCGAGCCCAGTTGATAAGATACTGAAGATGGTAGATAACTGAAGTATGAAGGTCCAGGGTTCTTGTCTACCGGATGGCTGATAATCTAAAAATTCGGTGTTTTGGACGGTTTTTCTCACGATGTAACGTAAATACGCTTCAGAAGCACTAAGAAAGTCAACCGCGCAAGACCCTTATTCTTAAACTGGTAGTTCATCTAAACGTTCTCTAAAAAAAAATGAAATTATCAACTGATAAAAAAACAAACAAACATAGTATGAAGTTAGTTTTCTAAAAAGCGACATAAAACCAATTATAAACAATAATTTTTTGAGTAATTTTCTATTTTATTATTAATGATTATAGTCATTAATTAATTGAATCAACAATTTTGAGATGTATCATTAACTTAGTGTATCATAATATAGTTAAAATTTTAACTTCGAGATAGGTTTAAACTGAAAGCAAACATTGCATTAATAGATTACATTGCATTAAAATAATAGAACGAGTAACTAGATTATCATAAATTAAGGGATTAGGGGTAGTCAGAGGCGTGAAAAAATGCCATTTTTTATTAATTTTTTTTTTACTAGTAATTAAGATTATTTCACATAAGTAAAAACATAGTATCATTTCATCATACTTTAACATTACTTCACTTAAATTAAAAAAAAAAGTAATAATTATTTTACAAGTTATGGCGGTCTAAGTTGAACAGGTTTTAATAATGGGTCCTTGCGGTGACAGCTCCTTGGAGATTCATCTAAAATCAATGAAACAAAAAAGATTATTTTTATGGATAGATAATCTTGTGCCTGATCGAATCTTTTTTTGTTTTTTTCAAAATTAACAAAATGGCGGTCTCTGGAAATTTTTTTGCAGATTTTCGGGAAAAAAGCAACAATTAATTGTTTATAAAAAATCGAAGTTTAAAAATAAAAAAAATCCTTCGATCAGGCACTAGTTTTTATGTTTTCTAAAAGCTGTATAAGTTTCATTCAAATCTATCGAGCGGTTTTTGAGTTACAGTGGTCACCAGTTCAAAAAACATAGTTTTGAGAAAAACGCATTTAAAGTTTTACAGTCGATTGATGTACAGTAATACGAATAATTTCAATACTTACACTGAGTCATCTATTCCTGGACCATATAAGAGTTCTTCAGCCGTTGTAGAACTTTCTAAAACATCAATTTGTTGTTGTCTACGTCGCATTCTACCTTCGCGAGTGTGGTCGTTAGCGCGCTGATCAGCTACTTTTACACGTGCACTATCGGTTTTTTCAGTATACCGATGCGAATTAGGCCCACAACTAAGTCCCAGTGTGTTCATTATTACTAATAATCACTTTGTCCCTTCATTAAATATACTCATAGCTACGTATGCAGCAATTTGAACAATGGTAAAACTAGTATTGATAGTTTTGGGGCATATTTTCCACACTAGTTGGTTGAAGCTCTCATTATTATTTTGAGTAAATCCACCTACACATCTTGAAAGTAAATTTTCATTACTAAGATCTTCATAAATAGGCTTGATTGCTTTTAAAACTTCAGGTGGTACGGGAGAATTATGCCGCTAGCTAATTGTTCTCGGAAATATTAGACCGCTCGAGAGCCTTTTATTCTTCGCTAAATAACTCGAAAGATATTTGTCGGATTCACTTCAAACTTTCAGAGAATATTTTTAAGATACTATACTTTAAGAAAATGCAAAAAAAAAAAATCAATTTTTTGAAAATTCTGACTACCCCAAACCCCTTAAGAACGAGATTATTATATTAATAATTTTAACGAAACTTAACTTACGGTTATCGTTAAACTGAATGCAAATTAATGAATCACAATGCATTAAAACAATAGAACCAATAGTTATATATTGTTGAATTACGGCCGATTAGCTACACGTAGGCTCTAAGCCGAGACGTGCGGTGCCCTCCGTTGGGGTCTTTCTAAGGGGTCCTAACCCGTATTTACGCTGTTTAGGAGGAAACCACGGAAAACTCCGAACGATTAGGTAGGCGGACGCAACTTGGTTTCGAACCAGGCACCCTCCGTCTCCCAGTTCAGAGCGCTATGCGCTCGGCCACTGATGGGGCCCAATAGTTATATAATTATAGTAAAAAAGTTAACTTACGTTCAGCATTAAACTGAATGGCCGGCCACAGGGGGGGGGTGCTGCGGATGCAAGGCACCTGGGCCCCGGTTTCAGTGGGGCCCCCAAATCCGTTCTATATTTTTTATTATGTCTCTCTCTCTTATCGTGAAAAATATAAAAGATTTCTTTAAATTAAAGTAGACTGATAGTGTTGTGTGACTACTCTGCATCTTTCAGATCTAAACATTATTTATGAAAGTGTCTTTCTACGAACAGTATTCACCCCAGCTCTAATCAAATGTCACTTACCTTCGCACCTTTCACCCTGGAAAGAGCGAAAACATCAGTTAGAGAAAAATACAATTATCAGATCTGGACCATTGGTCATAACGACCGCTCATTATCGAATTCTTTAAAAAGAACCGAAAAAAAAGAACAGCGGAAGAGGCCTTTTTGTTCTCAAAATCAAGGACTGATTCATTGATACATGTGGGGGGGGCCCCCTCTAAACTATGTTGATACGAAGTATGTTTCACGCGTCTGTTATTAATTTGAAGGTAAGAGTACACAAAGAATGAAAAATGACCTGCATTACCTTTGCAAGCATGGGAACATTTTTTTTCCCGTTTACAATTGTGCAAATGTGTTGGTCAAATCCTATTTTGCAGTTACTCCTTCTCTCAAAGTTACTAACCGAAGTTGAGCCATTGGAAGTGTCTGCTTGTATTAGACTTTGTACGAGTCTATTAACTTTTGTGTATATGTTATATATTTTTTGAAAGATTTTTCTTGAATTTTATGACTTTCACGGACCTAAATTATGGATTAAGCTTTACCAATTTTATCATCGCGTTTTCTACATTTGAAAAAAGGTAAGTCGTTATTTTGTTTATAATAGAGATTGCAAATAATTAGATAATTTTCGTCAAAAAGTTTTAAATTGTGTTAAGTTTCACATTTATAAAAGTTTTAAATGTATTTTGATTGTTCCCGTAACTTACATTTACGCGATTTAATCCCTAAGCAATAAATGAGTATCTAGAGTAAGCGAAGTTCTGCAGTCAAATGAAACAGCTATTCCAAAGTAGAAAAAGTCAGTACTTTTAAAACTGTGTTTATTGAAAATTAGGAATATAAAATATTTCAAACACATTAATTGATCTCAACCCTTCTTCTTCGACGGCACGTGCCATGCGACGTACAGTTGAGAACATTTGGGGAATATAATTAACCACTTTATATGTACAGTTATTTTTATGTTAGAATATAGAAAGAGATCATTGACAAGTGAATACCATATTCAGTTTCCAAATGTACGTGTGGGTTGGTTAACATTTTGAAAAGATATTAAAAATTTACTGTTTCCAAAAAGCGGTTAGATGTGTTCGGTAAGGGTTAGTAACTATGAAAAAAAAATAATTTCGAAAAAATATCATACCAATAAAGGGGTTAATTCAAAAAAAATACAAACTGAAATTATAATAGATTTCGAATGGATGTTGCTCCATTTTCTAATAGAACCCTCATACTTAAAATAGCACTCATACTATATTTGAATATTTACAGTATAAGAGGATAAAAGTACACATAAAATTCCAAGATTGAAATGTACGTCTGGGGCACATAACCAGAAAGAAAAAGATAAATCGGGGCGGGCCCAAAAGGAGACATTTCTAATTAAGATAGCATTTCTACGAAAAAGCTTTATTATTGAGATCCAATTAAGAAAAGTGTGAATTTCGGAAGGGGCCGAGACCTCCATCGACTATTCTCTGGCTACGTCCCTGATATGTCTGTTCATCCACGATCCATTCTTAAACATTTCATCGAATCATTTCTTTTCTAAAGTAATACTGATTAATTTTAAAATCTTAGAAAGTTTGAAACAATACTCCAAATTCATCTGAATTTCTAAATTAGAGAGCAAGATCATCAAAAATGTCACTTTCCAAAAAATTTATTCACTAAATACAGTGAAAAGTTGCTAAATTTAGCGACAAATCCTTTAAATTGGCAGCACTGACTAATGAAATGTCCTCTTATATTAAATTAATGGACTTAATGTGAAGAAAAATATTCAAACATACATTTTGGTTAATTTAACTTCAGTATAAAATTATTGATTTTATTTAATTTGGCCTAAGCTTTAAGTCATCCCCCCCCCACTTCCTTGTGGGCTTATTTTTCAAATTTTAAATGGGTAGTTGGTCAACAAAATATTTATTTTACTGTCTTCATTACTAACTGTCGGTTGATCTCCAGAGTGAATAGATTCCCATTTTCTCACATTTTTCAGTATTAGTAATGCAGGTTAACTGAAATGGGTGATAAACGGACCCACAGGTTTAGCATACATATTCAATGCGGCTTGAACCTCCAACCTGTTCACCGGCAATTCGGGCAGCTGCCCGGGGCGCTATATGTTTAGGGGCGCGATGAAAGGATAATCTTAGGAGAGAGAACGGATTTTTTTTTTCTTTTGAAGGTTTATCTAACGTCAGACTGTCCCACTTGCCCATGGTCAGGTAATCTCTCTTTGTAGTTTCTACCTATTCTTCGTTATCATCGTCGTCGTCTTTATTGACTTTGGAATGTTAAAAAAAAAATTCTGAGAAAGGATTATCTGAGCTGGTGAGGTGGAAGTCAGTAGAAATTTTATAAATAAAAAAAATATGCCTCGATATAACCAGGTTTTACTCGTTAAAAGCGAGTTATACTCCCATAAACTCAACATTGTACCAGCCAAGTATTTGCGATTTCCTCATTCAATCTGGGTTCTTCTTAAATAAGGAGTCGTCATAAACGAGTTAGATTTATTTAAAAAGGGCGCCAAAAATTAGCTTGTGCAGGGCGCCAGCTACCTAAGAGCCGGACTTCAACCCTAATTACCACGACCATTAAAGTGTTATTAGTGGTATTTCAGTTCATTCTTAATGTTTGCTTTATAAATGGGTCTATTAATTAATGAATTTTTAGCATCTATTATGTTTGGGGCCCCCCAAAAATGTTTGCAACCGGGCTACTCCAAACAGAAGGCCGGTCCTGCTCGAAGTGAGAGGAAAAATTGCTTTGGGATGTGACTTCGGCTATCTGTTTTTTTTTTTTTTTTTTTTTTTTTTTTTTTAACTGTTAGAGCATTTTAAGACTGGTGTACTAAATTCGGAAGTCGATCGCCGTAATGTTATTCTATGGGGAAAACGGCCTTCACTATTATTCCATTTCGAAACGAACTATTGCATATTTTTCATCCATTCTTTTCCCCTCTTAATCTGAAAACATTGATCTATAATTTTAGTTTAAGGGGTTAGGGGTAGTCAGAGGCGTGAAAAAATGCCATTTTTTATTATTTTTTTTTTACTAGTAATTAAGTTTATTTCACATAAGTAAAAACATAGTATCATTTCATCATACTTTAACATTACTTCACTTAAATTTAAAAAAAAAAAAAGTAATAATTATTTTACAAGTTATGGCGGTCTAAGTTGAACAGGTTTTAATAATGGGTCCTTGCGGTGACCATTACAGCTCCTTGGAGATTCATCTAAAATCAATGAAACAAAAAAGATTATTTTTATGGATAGATAATCTTGTGCCTGATCGAAGCTTTTTTTGTTTTTTTCAAAATTAACAAAATGGCGGTCTCTGGAAATTTTTTTGCAGATTTTCGGGAAAAAAGCAACAATTAATTGTTTATAAAAAATCGAAGTTTAAAAATAAAAAAAATCCTTCGATCAGGCACTAGTTTTTATGTTTTCTAAAAGCTGTATAAGTTTCATTCAAATCTATCGAGCGGTTTTTGAGTTACAGTGGTCACCAGTTCAAAAAACATAGTTTTGAGAAAAACGCATTTAAAGTTTTACAGTCGATTGATGTACAGTAATACGAATAATTTCAATACTTACACTGAGTCATCTATTCCTGGACCATATAAGAGTTCTTCAGCCGTTGTAGAACTTTCTAAAACATCAATTTGTTGCATAGGCGTAGAGTTATATGGGCCCATGGGGCTCAAGCCCCCCCAATAAATTATGAGTTGGGGCTGAGCCCCCCCAATAATTCACGTTGAATTAAAAAAAATGCATTTAACTCTTTTTACAATTCAAAGAAAAAGTATTTCACTTAAGTTTTAGAAAAAAAAAACAACTTTTATTCTGACTTCATTTTCGATCATTATTTCAGATTTATTTTGACGCCAAATAACACATGATGTTATTAAGCTGGCCGCGCCAGGCGCCGGCTAATAAAAACAGTCTATGCAATGGGAATATCAAAAGTTCACATCAGCGTAAAATGCGTTCAGTAATCGAAAATGTTCCACCCCCACCCTCTTTGCATCTTTCACTCTGCTTCCAATTTTGACTTTGTTTCACTGTATTTTAAGAAGGATAGCATGATAGGAAGACACTATAATGGATAGGTACCTTATTAAATTTAAAAAAACGCCAGAACCAACTGCAAGTGAAACGTTTCAAAGGAATGCAAGTTGCAGCGATGTGCGCTCAGAACAGTAAGCATATTTGTATATTTTTACTTCTGCATTAAAGAATTTGGAGATATACAGGGCCGGAAAAATCAATTGCCCGATATGCCCGGGGCATGTAATTTTTTTAAAAGCACGTTTCCGATCGGATATCAATAGTTGTTTGCCAAGGTTAAAACCATGTAGCCATAGTTATCGTTAATGCTATAAAATTTCATACTTAATGTATCTAATTTGGTGATTGACGTTCAGGCAATTAATGAAGGGCTTCCTAACTAGAATCAGGCCTGACCAGTGGCCAAGCGCAGAGCGCTCTGAACTGGGAGACAGAAGGTGCCTGGTTCAAAACTAGGTCACGTCCGCCGACCTAACCGTTCGGAGTTTTTCGTGGTTTCCTCCGAAACTTTGCGTGAATGCGGGTTAGGATCTCTTAGAAAGACCTCCACGGAGGGCACTCCACCCATAGGACTAGATCCCTCGTGTAGATAATTGGCCTTAATCTCACAACAACAACAACAACCTAACTAGAATAAAGGTATATATATATATGTATGAGTGATCGTAATGTGTTGGAACCGCACACCATTTATTGGCTGAAAATAAATTTTAGTTTAATTTTATAAAGTTGTACGGTATAAATTCTTGTTGCAGTAATAAATTAGCATGCTTTATATAATTATACGTAGCCGCCTAGGTTGTTTTACCACACCTTGAATCCGGGATCGTTTCCCGGATCGAGCTTGGGTGCTTGTGATATCCTCGTTAGGAGTAATAATGGTCGTCCATTGGATACCCTTTCACAAGTGCCTGTCACTTTTGGTGACCCACCTTGAGCCAAGGCTTGATATGTCATTACCACGCCGTTGAAAAAGAAGAATAATTATACATATTGCACGTATTGAAGATTAAAAGCATAAAATCAGTCTTAAAATGTGATTATTCCGAAGGCAATAGATTCGATTAATGAGTTTAGACTGGGATTTAAATCATGATTTTTAAACGAGCTGTGCAATAAATCGTGATTTTTGCACAGGGCGCTGAGCCATCCCATTGATTTATCATTTTGGTTATAGGCCAGGTTTGACCTAGTTGACTACAACTCGGACCCGAGATGAGTTAGAAATTTTCTGCGCTTGCTGATCTTTACTGCCGGGTATCATATGGCAGCGGGCAAAGTGTGTGAAATCGTTCAAATAGATTTAGTTCAACCCCTGCACCTCGCAATGTTTCCCCTCTGCGGAAGAATGTGAAAGGAACATGAAATTATAAAATTATTCTATTTCTGTAAAATAAATTTTAGGAATTCTTTTTTTAAGTATGAAAGCTGTGATTTTCATTTGAGAAAATCTAGTGGCATACTGCAAAAGCTTGCCCCGTCATCCCATTGTGCCCCCTGTTATACCCAAAGTTCATTACAAACAGTGTAATTCTTCAAAGCTCCCAAGAATAATTTTTTTTCTCCTTTTTAAACCAATTACTTTAGAAATTAATAACTCTAAGAGACCGTAAGTTAAATTCTATCATTGCTCGCATTGTCAAATTCAGTGTCTGGGGTAACATTTTATGTAAGGAGAGCGGAGGCGCAAGAAAACGATTAAGTGAATAAACAATGACGGTTTGTATCGGGAATTTCAAAGTTAAGTCGGAAACAACTATACAGAAGTCCCCCATAGAAAACACTAAACAATAAATATCGGTTTAAACAGCTTATTTCTGTGAAAATTAAAATTAACTCCAAATATCGCACAGGTTCGGTTTTTTTTCCCGTAGACTGTACATTTACTGTGATCATTTAGTATTCTTTTCCGCTTTAGAAAACAGCTCTATCTCCAGCTAAAATAAATGAGCATATTTATATTTATTTTTACGTTTTTTATGTATTCATAAACAATCAGATTTATTATTATTTTTTTTAATTGTAGAAATTCTGCCTTTAATTCTGATGATAAATCTACAAATGAAAATTTGGCTGATTCCCTAAAAAAAGGTAGAAGTTTTCAAGAGTCTTGGATAACTAAGTTTCCTTGGCTATTTTATGACAGCTCAAATAATCGCGCCTTTTGCTCACTATGCAAAGAATGCAACGAAAAGCAAATACTTTCATGCAGCAAAATGGAACAGAATTTTATATCTGTTGGATTTTAAAATTGGAAACATGCTTTACGAAAAATCACCTCGCACGAAAAATCCAGTTGCCACCGCGAAGCCACCGAAAAAATTACGTCGATGAAATCCAATATATGTGTAACTGCCTGTCTAGATGCGAAAAAGAAAAAAGAAATGTTGGAAGGAAGAGATGCACTTCACATAATTTTTACCTCTCCGTTATATGCCGCACGTCAAGGCATTGCCATAAGAGGGCATGAACCTCAGCAATCTAACTTCTACCAGCTTTTAAAGACCAGGGCATATGAATCCGAAGCTATATCTAAATGGATTACTCGCGACGAAAAATACAAATGGTTATCTCCGTATATACAAAATGAAATTTTAGAATTGATGGCACATAACATATTAAGAACCGTTGCGGAGAGTATAGAAAGTAGCAAATACTTCTCAATTATACTGGATGAAACCGCCGACGTTTCAGGGAAAGAACAAGTAAGCATCTGTTTGCGCCACGTAAATAGAGACGATTTTATTGTAAATGAAGAACTTTTGGGTTTTAATGAAACGGACAAAACTACTTCCGAAGCATTATTTTTACTTTTAGAAGACTCGTTCAAAAGATTTCAATTATCACTTGAAAACTGCCGAGGGCAATGTTACGATGGAGCAAGTAATGTTGCAGGAAAATTTTCAGGCTTGCAAGAACGTGTAAAACAATGCCAACCTGCTGCTCAATTTGTCCACTGCTCTGCTCATTGTTTAAATCTAACTGTGCAAGATGCAATGCAAAGAGACGCGAGCACCCGTGACTGCCTCAACATTGTAAAGGACCTCATAACTTTCATAAAATCGTCTCCGAAACGTTTAGCTGCATTTCGCAATATTCAACCGTCAAACTCAAATGACTTACGCCCGTTGTGTCCTACTAGATGGGTAATGCGAGCTAGCAGTGTCCAGAGTGTTTTAAATAACTACAAGACTTTAATAGAATTTTTCGATAATTTGAGCTCTGGACAAATATCAAGATACGATGTTGCTTCAAAATGCAATGGTTTTTTGAAACAGTTGATTTCTTTTGAATTTTTCTTTTCTTTAAATTGTACCATGAAAATTCTTGGTCCTGTGGAGGAAATTAATAGAGTTGTACAATCGCCAAATTTGTCACTAAGGTCAATTGAAAAAGAAATCGATATTTTAAAAGACATACTAAGTGCTTGCCGCCATGAAAATGCATTTTCTTTGTTTTGGAACGAAGTCAATGTTCATGCACGTAATTTCGATTTAGAGGAACCGACAATACCCAGAGTCAGAAAAAAACCAAAACGAATCGATGGAGGAAGCGATCCATTTGTATATATAGATGCAGAACATTATTTCAGAAAAAAGTTCTTTGAACTTGTAGACATAGTTCAAAATTCTTTAAGTGAAAGATATAAGAACTGCATCGTTTTTTCAAGATTGAAAGATATTGAGAAATTTTTGACAAACTCCTTAAACTCTGAACGTAGTTGCGATTTATCAATAGCTGAACTGAAAGATGCACTAGGAGAGAATCTTCCACTAGACTTTGACATCGATAGACTAAAATTGCATATTATGATGCTAGCTGACGTATATAAAGAACGAAAGAAAAACGTTAAGAGTATGTCAGAACTTAAACAATCGTTTTAGGATGAAAAGGCCCTTTCTTTAACTTTTCCAGAGATTGCAAAACTTATACAGATATTTTACGTTATTCCCGTAACTACATGCACTGCTGAGCGAAGTTTCAGCTTGCTTCGCAGAGTTAAAAATTATTTAAGATCAACTATGTCTCAACAAAGACTTAATCATTTAGCTATATTGAACACTTATAAGGAGCATGCTGATAAATTAGATGTTAAAGAACTCATTAATGAATTTATTATAAGATCTCCACAAAGACTGAATACATTTGCAAAATATTGAGCTATATCGGAATGTCTTTTTGCAGAAGTATTGTTTTGCAGCAGGGAAAGAGGGATATTTAATGACCGCTTTATGCATTTTTTAACTGTGTCAATTTTTTACTCTTTTTATAATAGGAAATATATCGTGTGTTTCAAGCAACTGAAGGGTAACTTTGAACTAGAACTAAATTTCATTTCCATAGCCTTCATTACATATAATTTTTGAGAGTGATTATAATTAAACCATCAAAACCACAGAATCGCAAAAGTTGGAATAATTGTAAAAGTTTCATGTAATTTATAATTTTATATGTTATGTGTAAAGTATTTATTAAGTCTAATACTGAAATATTTAGCTCTTAAAATGTTCAATTGAATATTTCTTTGCTTTTAACTTTTTCTCTATACTTCTGATTATAATACTGTTTTCAACTAATATAAATTAGTCTAGAATAAAATTAATATATTAAATATATAAAAATATATTAAATATATAATATATTAAATATATAAATTAATATATTAAATAAATACTCATAAATTTTTTGCTTAAGGAAAAAATTAAATAAAAATAATTTTAATCTTATAATATTTATTATTTCTGGTGACATACTTTATTTTTACCTATCCTTTTATCTTACTTCAGTTTAATAAGGCTGCAATTGAGACGATTAAAAGATGTTGCATGGTGACATGAGGTAAGTGTTCGTGTATGTGTGCGCATACGTGTGCACAAACAGATGAATCGATATATATATTACTGTTTTCCATTATGGTGTCGGACTTTTTTTTAATTTTCCCACGAAAAGAACGGCCCACTGTTGTTGCTGATAATCGTCAGTATTGTTACAGAGATTTAAATTTAAGTTATTTCTCTTTTGCTGTCCAATATACGCATTTTGTTTTCATATATATTATCAATAATTATATATATATATACATATATTTATATATACATAAATATTTATATATACATAAATATTTATATATATATACATACACACACACACAATATATATATATATATATATATATATATATATATATATATATATATATATATATATATATATATATATGTATATATATATATATATATATATATATATATACATATGTATATATATATATATGTATATATATATCTATATATATGTATGTATATATATGTATGTATATATATGTATATATATGTATGTATATATATGTATATATATTTTCCACACTAGTTGGTTGAAGCTCTCATTATTATTTTGATTAAATCCACCTACACATCTTGAAAGTAAATTTTCATTACTAAGATCTTCATAAATAGGCTTGATTGCTTTTAAAACTTCAGGAGGTACGGGAGAATTATGCCGCTAGCTAATTGTTCTCGGAAATATTAGACCGCTCGAGAGCCTTTTATTCTTCGCTAAATAACTCGAAAGATATTTGTCGGATTCACTTCAAACTTTCAGAGAATATTTTTAAGGTACTATACTTTAAGAAAATGCAAAAAAAAAAAAAAAAAAAAAAAAAAAAAAAAAAAAAATCAATTTTTTGAAAATTCTGACTACCCCTAACCCCTTAACAGAACTCGTCTAAAGTAATTAGAAATACGTTAATTACATCTGAAAATAACATGAAAATTTGTTAAAAAGGACAACTTACTTGCAAGAGGGGGACGCAGTTTTTGACAGTTTGGGCGGTCCGAGTCGGGTGACCTACATTTCACCCTCAATACCCCCCTGCGCGCTAACGGTAATGATGTGTTGGTGAAAAGGCTATAATGGAACGGATATTGTATGCTGGTTTTACAGTTTTTGCTTGAGATTTTCAGATGTGTTTGTATACGAGAATACAGTTGAACACCAAACTCAAACTTGCTCATGAATGTCTTACAGCTTCAACCAAATGAGAAAAGATTTTTTTTAATATTAGTTTAAAAAATTTTTGTTGAATTAATGTGTTTAATTTAAAATTTGTCCTCAAGTTACTTCTGTTTGTTTGTGAAAGGTATTATTTTCCGCAAAACCAGTTTATTATTAAATAAAAAAATACCGATAGTACAGATTTAGTTGAGCTTGGTTATAGCGTCATTTAAACACCATATAATATTTTATGACACTATAACCTAGTGACGCTATAAGTGAGCTTCTGTTTTATCAGAGAGATATGCAGAATATTTTGACGCTATAAAATAATTGTTATAAGCAAATTCAACTGTATTTTTACTCCTCTCCTGTAAACTAATTTTATGGTTCCCCATTGCTTCGACGGCCCTTTGGAATGTGCGAGCAGGTTAACTTTTTCTTTAATAAGATTCTGCTTAAAAGTGTTTTATAATATAATGGATGCGTTTGAAATCATTAATTTTTCATATTTTTCATATTTTTTTAATTTATCTAATATCAGTACCAGTTGAAAGTTCATGAAATTTTTAGTAATAGGATGCCAATTCATAAAGATTAAATTGCAGTCCTCGAACTTCACTAAACGCTGAGAACAAACACGGTTGCTGAAACATTAACTAAACAGTACAAGAAGCCGGGGGAAATTTATCTGTGACTTTGTGGCTATTGCCATCAAAAATAAAGTGTCAATCATATTTTCACACTTATACGGGAAAATTTTCGAATTTATATTTTAGCTTTTATAAACTAAACAATTTCTAGACGAATTGCAGCATTTTTATAGACCAAAAGCTGCTTGTAAGGCTTACTGCATTTTTGCTTAGCAGAGTACACATTTATCTCTTATATAAACCTTTTAAGAGTATCTTATCTTATTTAGACCTCTTTATATGGTATTGATTAAATAAATAAACCAAATTTGAAATTCGTTATTGTTTTCACCTTTTACGGGTCGAATTCAAATCTGTGGTGGGTTCAGAAAATAAGGGAAAGGCGTGAGCGACTCAAAGTAAGAATGAGAACTAACAGGCTGGTGATAACTTATTGTTCCACACACTCCCCTTTATATCCACCACTTATTCAGCTAATTTTGGGAACAATAATATGTAGAAGTTAATCATCACTGCCTGTCATGCATGAGGTGAAGTATTAAAAAAATTATTTAGTTTTACAGGGGAAACAGATATATACTACTTGATTAATAGATTAGATGTTTGTTCTTTTCAGTTTAAAATTAAAATTGTGTGTGTTTTGTATCTCAATTTTTTTTTAAATCCGGAACCATCCATTGGCTTGATGGCTTGGAGTACTTATCCAGTAGTAGTTAGCCCTAATTGTCAAAAACCTACGCATTTAAATACAGTGTGAAAAAGATTAATTACTGTAAAAGTACAATAGATTATACAATCTTCTATAATAAATGAAATTGCTGTAAACTATTGAACGTAGGATGATATTAATTTTCTACAATTGTTGAGCCCTACGAAAAATATTCATAAAACAACAACCTTTCTTAAATCAAGCTATTTTTATAGTTTGAAAAATACCATTTTCATATTATAGTTTTATATTTTATCTGTACTATCTTCGATTCATTTTTATATTTAGTTTAACATTATCTTGTAATAAAAAGAGGGGAAGGGAAGGACAAATGTTAATCCATTAAATTTGAAAGCAGATTAAAGTAATGTAACAAAATAACTTTCAAGAGTAAAAGTTTCTTTAGTCAAAACAATGAAACAATTATACATTCGTAAGAAGATGACGTATTCCTTTTGAGAAAGCAAAATAAATCATGAAAAAACAGAATATATGAAAATTACGAAAAACACCTGTGATACACTTTATATACATAAAATTAAAATTTTACATGCAGCACATTTCAATAAAACGACACAGGTAGCAAAATCAGATTCGAAATTTTTCTGTACCTTTGCAAACCGTTATTGCTTACAGTCACTGGTGAAAAAAACTCTAAAACTCTAATCTAGGATAAATTTTCAACGAAACAATTATACATTCGTAAACAGAGGACGTATTTCTTTTGAGAAACCAAAATAATTAATGACAAAATAGAATAAATGAAAACTATGAAAAATACTTCCGATTGACTTTATATACATAAAATTAACATTTCACATGCAGCACATTTTGTAAAACGACACAGGTAGAAAATCAGGTCCGAACTTTTTCTGTACCAATGCATACAGTTATTGCACACAGTTACGTGTCAAAAAACCTCTAAAACTCTAATCTAGGATAAATTTTCAACGAAACAATTATACATTCGTAAACAGATAACGTATTTCTTTTGAGAAACTAAAATAATTCATGACAAAATAGAATAAATGAAAATTACGTAAAGTACATAAAATTAAATCCATAAAATTAAAATTTCACATGCAGCACACTCTAGTAAAACGACTCTGGTAGAAGACTCAGATCCGAACTTTTTCTGTACCAATGCATACAGTTATTGCATACAGTCATTGAAAAAAATCTCTAAAACTCTATCTAGGATAAATTTTCAACCAGTGGCGGATTAATGCAAGTGTGTCTGGGGGGGGGGGGTTAATTACAAGATTGACATATACATCATTTTATGGATGTAAAGTAGGATATTTTACATTAATTTCTTTTATTCTCGCGGGGAGCGGCCGCCCCTCTCCCCCCCCCTCCTTTAATCCGCCTTTGTTTTCAACGAAACAATTATACATTCGTAAACAGATGACGTATTCCTTTTGAGAAAGCAAAATAATTCAGAACAAAATATAATAAATGAAACCTATCAAAAATACTTGCGATACACTTTATAAACATAAAATTAAAATTCACATGCAGCACATTTCAGTAAAACGACACGGTAGCAAAATCAAATCTGAACTTTTTCTGTACCAATCACCCAACCCAGGTGGGTTTTATTGGGATTTTTGCGGTTGTATTGAATTTTTTTATAGTATAACAATTTTTGGATTTAAATTTTATAGTTTTATTTCAAAAGAGAACAATTTTAGTTCAAAAGAAAACTTTCATTACAAAATAATAATTAATTAATTAATTGAAATGTAAAAATAACTTCAACTCTAATGCAGTACCATCTTTTTCTGCTGGCATTCATAAAAGACTCCTAATTTGTTTTATGACCATAGATAAATGTATATTATTGTTCTGTTCACTTCGAAAAATGTGTTGTTTTTGATTGATTGCTTTCTATTACTTTTTTTTATTTATGATTTTTTTTTAACCTTTAATGTTTTTTAAGTCATAGTTATATTTTCTAATTAGAATAAAAGTCAATAAACCCCTTGCAGGCCAACATACTACTGAACTGCAATTTATTTAATAATTTTCTTTTATTCATTTTTGCTTAAATATATATTTCTTTTTCTTTTAAAAAATATAGAATTAATATGTTTGATATTAAATCCCACATAACAATGTATAATGGATTAGTTTTATATTTCTCAGTACTAAAGTAATTCGCCAACTAATACAATACAGGATGGTTTCCTGAACCTGAATTCATTCTTGAGATGCATGCTTCTAAGTTGTAAGAGACATATACTATTCTTCTCTTAACTGGGAAAGGATTATTTTTTTGCCATTGTACTGATAATAACATATTTTATTCGTATTTGAAAACTTATTTATTAAAGAGATAAATTACTAAATTATACCTGCCTGCACTTTACACCTGTTCACTTCAAAACAAATATTGCAGACTGAATTAGCTCAAGGTATTATTATTTTTCGAAAGGTTATTGTTCTTTATGTTGAAGTTGGAATAATTATATATATATATATATATATATATATATATATATATATATATATATAACTAATAAATAAAACACAAAGTGTACTGCAAATATCACATACCCCACATGAAAAAATATATAACAGCAGATGTAAGAATTACAAACCTCAAGGGGAAAAAAAAGTGCATTGTGAAATTAGTTTATATATATATATATATATATATATATATATATTAGAGATGAGTTCGGGCTCATTTTTTGAAGCCCGAGCCCGCCCGAGCCCGAAGACTTTTAATCCGAGCCCGCCCGAGCCCGATCCCGAAATTTCAGCTAAAGACAAATAAAATTCAGTACTTCATTAAGAGGATACAATAAATTTTGGAGCTTCACACACCTTGTAGTCCCCCGTGCCGCTACTTTTTGAAATAAGTACGTCTATTTATCCCATGAATCACTTTTTAAAATCTGTTTCAAGGAGTATGTTCAACAAAGAAGAAATTTTTCACGAGCCCGAGCCCGCCCGAGCCCGAACGCAATCGTGAATTACAGAGCCCGAGCCCGAGTCGGGCCCGGGCTCGGGCTCGGGCTGAGCCCGTCTCATCTCTAATATATATATATTCCTATTTCTAATTTTTGTTATCTTTTTGATTTCTTCTTTTCTTTTATATAGTAGGGTAGGGCCCAGATGTGTGGAGTTAATATCTCTTCTGATATGCCACACAACCGAAACCCTACTATTTGGTTTGCTGTAAATTATAATCCACTGTTTGTGGCCCCTGAAGATGGTGACAGTGGTTATAATTTCCGTACCATTATATTATCACAATAATTCTTGCACTTTATTTGGCTTCAAATTCTGGTTTCTAATTATTGCTAATAGCTGTTATATTTTTTTTTTTTTTTTTTTTTTGCGAGATATGTCTTATTTGTAGTATGTTTTGTGTTTTACTTGTTAGTTATATTCTATTCTGTTTGTCATAGCTGCAATTGCGCGTTACAAATAGGATATCTTCTAAATATTTAATTATGGATGTTTGATTTGACTTCATATGCCATTTTTGCATTGCTAATAATTTTATAAATCTTCTTACAAGCTATATTTTGCTGCAAGTGCGCATTTATAGTTTTGTAATTTTCCTAGTTACTACCTTCAGTTACTCCTTTTCAATCAGCATCTATGATTTATCTATATTCATTTTGAATACTTTGTAAAATACAACTATCTATTTAGACTATCTCCTTTCTATTTTTATTTTAATTTCCCAACATTTTCAACAATAATGTTCAAAAATTTACATGTGCTCAAGGTCTGGTATGTAAAATTATATTCCTATTTCTAATTTTTGTTATCTTTTTGATTTCTTCTTTTCTTTTATATAGTAGGGTAGGGCCCAGATGTGTGGAGTTAATATCTCTTCTGATATGCCACACAACCGAAACCCTACTATTTGGTTTGCTGTAAATTATAATCCACTGTTTGTGGCCCCTGAAGATGGTGACAGTGGTTATAATTTCCGTTCCATTATATTATCACAATAATTCTTGCACTTTATTTGGCTTCAAATTCTGGTTTCTAATTCTTGCTAATAGCTGTTATTTTTTTTTTTCGAGATATGTCTTATTTGTAGTATGTTTTGTGTTTTACTTGTTAGTTATATATATATATATATAACTAACAAGCAAAACACAAAACATACTACAAATAAGACATATCTCGCATAAAAGTAACAGCTATTATCAAGAATTAGAAACCAGATTTTGAAACCAAATTTGAACATTATAAATGAAAATGTTGGGAAATTAAAATAAAAATAGAAAGGAGATAGTCTAAATAGATAGCTGTATTTTACAAAGTATTCAAAATGAATATAGATAAATCATAGATGCTGATTGAAAAGGAGTAACTGAAGGTAGTAACTAGGAAAATTACATAACTATAAATGCGCACTTGCAGCAAAATATAGCTTGTAAGAAGATTTATAAAATTATTAGCAATGCAAAAATGGCATATAAAGTCAAATCAAACATCCATAATTAATTATTTAGAAGATATCATATATATATATATATATATATCTGTGTGTGTGTGTGTGTAATATAATGCAGTAAGTTATTTAGGTAATGTTATATATATCTAATGTCAACTAACAAATGATTAAATGAAAGAAAGGAAAACTTTCCGGCCTTTTCAAAAGACGAAAGCGTTTTATAATTGATTGTCTCGGCACTAGCTATATATTTTTCTTGACTAAATCAATGATGGACAGACATTTTTGGGAAAAAAATGACTAAGCGCTAAAATTTAATTTGTATATAATCTTGTATATAATATCTGTATATAATCTTCTTAATTTTAATTTGATTTAATATATAAATATATATTTTTTTGATTTTTGACGAGATGGATAAAACTTTCAAACAGGCAGGAGCTGACCTGAGGACAGTAGTTTGCCTATCCTCTGGTTTTAAGCAATCTTTTTTTTTTCTGGGTTTGAGACTTTTCCGACACTGGAATACCTTTGCTGAGTTCAGACGCCCTCTATAAATTTTTTGCCCTTATGCCAAGTGAAGTTGTACATCCACATCCATACTGGGTGGTTTCATAGTTCCCTAAGGTTGTTGGAGACTTTTCTTTCAATGCAAAATTCAGTGGTATAGCAAGGGGGCGGGCGGTCCTCTCCGGACGGCAAACTAAAAACAAAGATGGGGTCGGCAGCAGCAAAACCTTTTTCCCTTAGACATACAAAGTCCAAATATTTTTCTCATTGAAAAGCTACTTTGAATACGCTGTGAAATTTTCTGAAATAAAGCATTTTTAAATAGCTAAGAAATTAAAAGCAAATGCGTTCCTATTATAGAATTAAATTTAATATTGCAATCAACATCCACATTTTAATTTAGCGCTTGTTTTTATTCACATTCAGATTTATTGATTGTACCATGTGAAAATCTATCAGAGTTGCGCTTTTTCAGTTTACTATGGTAACCAAGCTATATTTATTTCATGATAGCATTATTTTCTATAAATCACTCTTAGGTGATATCGTGATATATTCTTTTTTTTTTCCCCTTTTTAAATGTGTTAGGGCACGGTTTTGTAAATGCCGTCTGTCTGGAATCTAGAAAAGATTTTTATGATTTGTAAATAAATATAAATTTAATCAGCTTTTCAGAATGTAACATGTGATTATTTTTTATAGATTTCATGCGTGCTCTCAATATATAATGCTTAATTTAAGTATTAACTGCCACGAATTCTTGTTTATTAAAAAAACTGTTATATTGTAATTGAAGATCTTGTTTTCGACAATGCGTCAATGAAGTTTTTCATAAAACATTTTTTTTTCTGTTTTCATGTATGTAAATGAAAGAAAACATTGAATATATTTAATACAACATTAAAGTTTATTAAAATATTATGTTAAAAAACCGTTATTTTATGTAGAAATACTATTACAATCAATAAATATTTAATTCTGTGAATAATAAAATGTACGATGTATGGTAAAAGGTTTAGTATCTAAATAGATATTTTTTATTTCCATTTCTAAGAGAATATATGTTACTTTACTTGCCGAATTATAAACTAGAGGTAATGTATTGTGTATTATTAATGGGATTTTTATCGTAAACATTTTTGTAAATTATTTTATATTTATTTGGATGTTATTTTTTGAAGCTGTTTTAATACAGTACTAGATTATAATCTTCAATAGAAATATTTCTAACATTTGGAAACTGATCAAGTTTGTTTACTGTGTACGGTAGACTTACATTTCAATTTTGTTCCTAATTTTAATAATTCTAAATGTAAAAAGTCTGATTTTAATTTTTTATCAACATATTTTAAGTATGACTAAATATAAATTATTTAAAATGTCATAAAAATTCAGATATACTTTTTGTGAATATTTTTATTCGAATTCAGATATCTTGATTACGTCAAATCTGCACACGAGAATCTATAAATTGTAAGTTCTTTCAGTTATCTGTTGTCATCAAGCTATATTTACTTTTGATGATTGCACTACTGCCTATAAATCACCATTAGGTTCTTTATTAATTTTTTAAAAGATATGTTAGGGGGGGGGGTGCAAGTTTTTGGAGATGCTTTCTGTTCTGTCCGAGACCTAGAAGACGATTTTATGATTTATGAATAAATCTAAATTTAAATTTTTAAGAATGTAATGTGTAATTTTTTAATTTTTTTACATGTTTGTAATCTGCAATATTTAAATTTCAAAGGCGCTTTTCCGTTTTGAGGATGCCATGAAAAAATTGCCAAAATGTGCTATAATGATACAGAGATATGCATAATAAGGTAATATGAAATACGCACAAAGGCTGCCATTGTTTGCAACATTTTACGTCAAGAAATAAAATTGGCTTCCAAAATTTTTCGTAACGACACTGAAACGTAAAAATAACATTTTAAAAATATTTACATCCATTTCATGAATTTTTTTTTAAATAATTGTTATTATTATTATTTTGTATTATGAATTTAAACATAAATGTATTCAAACTGGGATATTAATCAGTAGAAATTAAGAGTAATCTTCTTCCATGAAAGAATGGAAAACTAGGTATCTGTATGTATATATGCACTAAGACAATAAGGTGAAAATAATTATATTTTTTTCCTGATTCCCTCCCCCCCCCCCAAAAAAAAAGGTTTTTTTTGTAGTATCCTTTTCTTTCCTCGGGAAGAGTCTGTTTTAATTTTATCCTAGTGAAAAAATAGGGAAGGGTGGATTTTAAAGATTAGTAATCGTTGTTTTTATGTCCGTGTTTCCTTTATTAAAACCATTCCTTCAATTTGAGAATATATATACACATATGCATTCATATGTTTGTTGTGCACGTATCCATGTAATGTAATGATTGAAAAACTTCCTAAAGTATGAATCCTTGCTAAAATGTGAAGACTGAAATAAAAGAAGTTATTTTCAGAAAATAACAAAAACAATTATCTACATTCACCTATTATCAAGCATTTGAATTCACGGTTCATAATGAAGAGTAACAAAATAGCCAGGATTTAGTTTTTTAATAAACACATACAGAAGTGTGTGTGAATATATATTAATTAGCCCTCTGGAAAAAGTGCAATCCCCCTTCCCCTTTGTAAACGTAAAAACAGAGTAGCACTCCCTGCTGCCTCCATTGTATGATTTTCTCCATCACAACCCCCCACAGGGAGTTCTGGAGTTGCGTGATCATGGTCATCAATCGCTCCAACTGTAGGGGGAAGGAATTCCTGAAGAAACTCCAACGCCAAACTGAAATTTTACAGCCCGTAAAGTTACATAAAAATCAAAATTTTCAGCATATTTTAAATTTATAAATAGAATAAAATAGCATGTAACTAGAGAAGTGTCTCCGCTAACAAATGTTCGTTTTAAAATCTTTCAGAATAGCACAGTTTTCTTGCAATCGTCTGGCAAACATGAAAGTAGCTGTCGTTGAAATTTTCATGTTATTTTCAGATGTAATTAACGTACTTCTAATTACTTTAGACGAGTTCTGTTAAACTAAAAATATAGATCAATGTTTTAAGATTAAGGGGGGGAAGGAATGGATGAAAAATATGCAATAGTTCGTTTCGAAATGGAATAATAGTGAAGGCCGTTTTCCCCATAGAATAACATTACGGCGATCGACTTCCGAATTTAGTACACACGAGCCTTAAGGGCGTTGGACGGCTGCCTCTCCATTCCCATGTTGACCTACGGGGAAATTTTGCCCGTTCCCTAGTGGTATAATTTCAAATATTTTAATAGAAAGAAATACGGTAGGTTGTACAGCAGACAATTACCTAAATAGGAACACTTTTATTTTGTGCATTTTTGTTTGATAACGTGGTTAAAATTCAGTTGAAAGTTTAAAATTTCATGCAGCCGCAGATATAATCCGTCAAAACTATATTGGAAATCCAATGTATTCGTTTAAAGAAAATGTTCATAGATAGAAAAAAGTTTAAACTTTCTTATAGATATGTTTAAAATTAGTTTTGTACATTTTTAATACCCGTGAAATGGGGCAATATGAAATTCACAAATAAACTCTTTTACTTAAATCTCTGTGAAAGGGACAGAATGATGAATGGTGATTGATTTGCAGGAAGTTGTTAGGGATCCGTTCCCCGTGGGACGGGGGGAATTCCTCTTGATGAGAAGGGGGGGGGTGGAAATCAACTGTGTAAAAATTCATTCATACATAATTTTTTTTATTAATGGACCGATTTGTTTGAAATTTTGGGGATCACTTTTAAATGCGAAGTCCAAATTTTAAAAAGGTATCTTAATTTGAACAAAAGTTAGAAATTTATTGTCAGAACATTTTTATTTCTTTCTTTCTTGCATTTAAAAGTGATCCTCGTTGGGGGACGGATCAATTTTTCTTAATTTGTCATCTTAAACTGGTAGGGTAGGGAGTACGGTGCTTTAATTAGAAGACTATTTTACTTACTGTTCTCTTGTACAATGCTAGGAAGCTGCAGATTGGGTTGCATTCGAACTGACTTTTTCCATACGTTCTACATTTTGCAGAAAGAAAGAAAAATAACTCGGCTGTTCGAGCCTCGTCAGGGGGAGCCCCCCCCCCCCCCTAATTTTTTAGTTTCATTATTGCCATATTAAAATGATATTAATTGGCTATGTCATTTTATGTCTCATCTTTCGTGTATTTCGCCTGACAACCCAATGTTGAAATTTTTATGATTGTAGCCTATTTATAAAAAAATACATGTGATGTATATTCTACAGCTTACGAAATAGTGTAACAATAGATTAAAGCTGTTGTGAACTAATAGTATTTAAATACATGTAAAATTATGTCGCATACTTTTATGTCGTTTTTTGGGACACATTTTTCGGACAATTTTCAATAAAGAGGAGGGGGGGAAGAGATAAAATGACATAGTCATTAAAATTCCAGAGTTATAAAACAAATATTGTGGCATTAGAATCATAAATGGGAATTAAAAAAATCAAAATCCCCAAAATATATTGATACCACGCTGAACTGTGTTCAGCAAGTAATAAAATAAGTTTTTCACTAATAAAAATCTCAATTTAATTTGTAGCTCAATTCAGAAAGAAAGGAAAATTTTCCTATTTATAATTAAATAAATTGTTAGAATGGTAATTTTTATACAAATTATTTATAAGAAAAAATCATAATAATAAACGAATATAGCATATACATAAAATAGTATTGTGATTTTAATTTTTATAATGCGCAGGCTAGTAATAGATCTAAGGGACAGCAACTGACTGGAGCACGGTACGCGTGAAAACAATCACTCACAGATACAGAGCACTGGCGCTTTTTGCGCCAACGCCTTGGCGAAAAGCAAACGCCGCTGTGGATAAGCCGATCTGGATTTGCGACGCACGTGAGGGTGGATCAGATATCTTGGCTTTATTTTTTGATCGTCTTCGTTACGTTTTATGCGATGATGGATAAGTTTTGTGGTTAAATAGTGTAAATAAATATAAATAATAAAAATAAAGTACAAAGAATTAATTATGCATTGCTTTTTCATATAATTAAGGAATTAGCTACATATAGCTTTCATTTAAGATTATTTCATTTGTGTCTACAGTATTTGTTAAAAGAAACTGTTTTGTAGCTAAAAATCATTGTTAATAGTTTGATTATTCGGTCCATTAATAAAATATTTTTTACTATTTCTTTTTTAGTTTATATTTATGTATAATTTAAATGAATGGTTACATACACGTATAAATATTGAGGGAAGTGAGAGAATACAAACGTATTATATAAATACTTTACAGTAGAATCTTGTTTATCCAAAGTAATTGGGATCGACTGCTTTTGGATAATCAAAAATGCCACAATTTTGATATTATGCACAATTCCGTAGCTTATTTTTTATTATGATTAAAAGTAATTTATAAAAAGTTAAGTTAAGCAGAATAGAGAAATAAGTTAGTACACTTTTAGTATGATATTTAGTTATGCTAAGTTTAAATTTTCAAATGACTTTTACATTGAAGAGGTAGTTTCACAAAGGTATGAAGTAAGACAAATGGCGAAATATGTATTTCCCCTGGTTATCCCCTGAATAAATCCCAGAAAGAGCTAAGAGTGCACAAAGATAGAAAATATGTATTTATAAATTATACAAATATTAGCAACAAAAGTGTGTTTTATGAGATTTCAAATAAAAAAAATTGTAGCTATTTATCAGACCAACGTTCACATGCCAGATATTGAAAGACCGTATAAATTAAACGCTTTAAGAAAAAGTCATTGTTAAAAAAAAAGAAAAAATAATTATAAACAAGAATATCCAAGCTTCATCATAGGTAGAATGCAGCAGTTCTGCTAAATTAATAAATATATATACAAAACATGTTTATTTACAGTATAAACATATTTAAATTAGCAGGATTTACACAATGAGATACAACAAAGGCACAGCTGCAATAATTCATAATATATTGATTGTCAGACCAGAATAAAGCACCAAAACGCCTCAAAACAATGAAAGAAAGAGTAAAGATCCAAAATGTCTTAAAGCAATGAAAGAAATGAAAAATATCATCTTTTAGAGCTGAAGCAAACCGCATGTATTCGGTACTAAGATACGGATAATCACTCAGACTCGAAGTAACGAATTGCTACTTTTCGGTTGATATCGTTACTCGTTACTCGATCCGAAGCTGTTTCGGATCGAGCAGCTTCGAACTTCGAATACAGACTGCCAGGCGAGGCGAACTAGGGGGGAAACGGGTTCCAGTAATCGAGTACTAATATCTTCTGTTATTTGTTACTGTATATCGGATCGCGGTTTCAAGGGGGAAAATGACTTTTGAGTGTGCATTTCGGATCGACCAGGTTCGAACTTCGAATACAAGACTGCCGGAGGGAGAAAATGAATTTCGGTATTTGAGTAATAGTATGTTCAGTTCCGTTACTAGATACCGGAAGTATTATGGATTCTCGCTGTTTGAAGGGAAAAATCAGTTTCGGTATTGGAGTAGTAGTATGTTCTGGTTACAATTCGTTTGTGCCGAGCCGAATGGTATCGTTTTGATGAGGTTTGGAAGAATCCGTATGTTTCGTTACAGTTATGGAGATGGATATAGTATCTGCTGCTCTATTGATATGGGTCGTACAATGGGGGGATAGGATCCGGTGTATAGTATGTTCTTATGCGCAGTTGAACTTTTTTTTGCGGGGGGGGGGGGAAGGGGGTGTTCTTATAATTGTAGAGGAGCAATATATATAAGAGAAGCATGTTAGTAAGGGGTGCTAATTTCGGGCTTTCTAACATTTTAGTACTAAATAGTGGTGCAATCAGAATTCTTTCTTTCAGGATGGTTCCGAAGCAGGATTGCGAACTTAACTTTTTCTTTTTTTTTTAGCTAGAATCGAAATATGAGTAATAAATAACAAATTATTTAAATACACCTTTTAAAAAATTATATTTTTATAAAGTAAACGAATTCACACATTTTTATTATTTAAAATATTATTTGGAACTAAAAAAAAAAATTTTGGCATGGAAACTTAAACACATTTTTTAAGTAATTGTTTCAAAAATATATAAAAAATTGGGAGGGACCCCGGATTTCTATGCCCACTCCTGCGTAAGCCACTGGTATTAAAATAATTCAATAAATTTCAGTATGTTTCTAAAATGTCGGCGTTTAGGGGGCATCTGCCCTATTTTATGGTACATTTCATTCCATGAACTCATGGAATACGCATAGTCCGGTGCAACCATTCTTTCTGTATGAAAGGAGTGATAATTTTTGTTTAAAGAATGCTCTCATATATGCACCCACAGAAGGGGCTAACCCCTTTCATCCCAAAAATGCAGAAATAAAACTGTAAATATCTTAAAAATAGATAAATTCTCACTGAATTAAACAATTTTAATTTAAAATATGGTAATTTTTATTTTACTTCGAAAAATGGTCCAGCAAAAGAAGTTTTTGATATGAAATAAGAACTCACAAATAATAAAGATATTATGCTTGTAGAGACGCAAAGTAGTTGATATCATACTGAGATCCCCTGCCCTGTGAATTTTATATATGTGGCCCAATCCCTGGATCACAGTATTCGAGAACCCGCTCTCAGAAAAAACACGAGTCACAAGCTTTCCTTTACACTTTTTATGATAAGAATGAACAGGTTAAACCAGCGTTCAGAATTTAAAAAACGGGGGGTTGAGAAAAAAAATGGCACATGTCTTTGGAAGATTTCTATGTGCACTCTTAGTAATTCGGATAATTTAGCATTGTATAAAACCATAAATGTGTATAAAAACAATCTGTAAATCAGAGAAAATAAGCTCTAAATACAACTTTGTACAACTTCGCTAAAAATACTTCTTTTTGATTAGGTTTTGTTATGGGTTTATGTATGGACGGCATATACCCATAACAACACTGTCCCGGATGTGTTGTTATGGGGCACATATAACACCTTATTACCGATTCTATTAGTAGTAACGAAAGTAACGAGTAACGAATACTTAGTAACGAATAGTGAACATCTAAGTAAAAAATACATACGGATACTCATTTTGTCGTTACTTTTACAGCACTATCATCTTTAGCACTCATTAGGAAGTACTTATAAAATAATGCTTTTAAAAAGACCAAAATATAGCTGCATTTCAGTTTTGTGGTTAAAGCAAAAGACCTACACTGTCCATATAAATTAGGTGCTATACGCTAAAGAAATATAAATCCTGGGTATGAAAACAAACTTTAATGAGTATTAATGTTGACCTCTAATGTCTAAAAATATAGATAAAAAAGAAAAAGCATTTAAAAATCCAACTATTTACATTTTTGATAAAAAAAGAAATGCCTACTCATTTTACCCAACCTTACCCTACGAATATAGAAATACTTTTGTAAAGTCAAATTCATGATATATTTATTTACATATATATCGTAGATATTCAAACATAATACACCTCTGAATTATTATCAAGAAATTGATTTCAAAGAATTATTTTTGTATTCACGAGGCATTGTATATTTTAACACATAGTCAGTTCTGCTTATTATGTATCTATATATACAGAAAGGAAAAAAAAAGTATAAAAAACTAGACATTATAATTAACACTCTCTAAGAATTGAAAATATATGGATATTTATATAAATATATATAAATAATATAAACTGTGTGTGTGTGTATGTGTGTGTGTGTGTGTATATATGCATGTATACAAACGCATCTGTAAAAATTTAGCAGCTTTTATCTATATACTACTGTCAGAGATAATAATAGGACTACTATTATAATAATATATTATTTATATAATAGTAGGTGGATTATACGAGTGAGAACACTCCTTTATATTGATAATCTGTGTTTAGCATTTTAAAGTTAGTAATGGAAAAAAGAGACATAAAAAGGGCTAAACTGAAACTATTGGCTAAAACTTATGCATTTTAGTGTACGTTGGTGATACACTTTAGATCGCAACAAGTTCTATCCCCTTCTCTTCTCAATTTTAAATACTGAACATTCATTAAAATTCAGCAAACAACATTCTTTTTTTTATGTATTAATTAAAAATTCAGAGCGTGAAATATGCTTATAGAGTTGCACTTAAAATATCTCTGACTATAGTTATTATGTATATATATATATATATATATATATATATATATATATATACAATTAGAGATGTGTACATAGTGTCTAATTAAATGTACTAGTATTAGCTTGTAAATTATTGATTAAATTAAATATTTCACAACGCATATTGTTAAGAGAATGAAATACATATTAATAAAAAATGAAAATATATAGTTTCAGCTGATCCTTCAAAACATTTTAGGTTTCATATATACTCATCGCGCGTGCATCATTATTTCATTTATTTATTAATATAATAATAATATAATTTTTATTCGCCCTTGCATTTTTATAGAATTTAAGACATATCTAGCTCTCTTAAAATATTTTCCTATTAAATAAGAAATAAATATCTAATGTTTAGTCATGAATCTAGTCTAATAATATTTTAGAAATTAGATGAGTAAATTATTTCTGTGTTAAAACGTTGAAACTTGTGCTGAACATAAGTAAATAGTTATGCATATATTTAATTACATAATTATAGTGTCACATAAATTAAAATATATATTGTAATATTTTGTGTATTTACAAGAGAAAATTCTTCTTGGATAAATTGAAAATGTCCAGTTTATTTCAAGGAAATTCAGCTATTACATAATTAAATTTGTAATGAGACATATTAAATGCAATACAAAGAAACACATGGGGAAGTATTTGTGCTGACCATACAAAGTTATATAAGGACTTTTAAAATGCTCAAAATGCTAGTTAAAGAATGAAGAAATGAAACTAGTTCATTTGCAATGCTCACGTTTAATTTCATTGTTATAAAAAGAAATAGGTTTTGGAAAATATGTAATGGAAAAAATATATTTTCAGTATTTTATTAATTTTTTAAAATATTCGATGTTTTATTCATTTAAAAAAGGTTGCAAAGTCGCTGTAAATCATAAATTGCTTACTTCGACTTGATATCCAATTATATTATGCATGCAATTTTATTTTCTGTTTAGCAGAGATTTCAACAAGTAACAAAAGTACATTTGTTTTAAGTGAACAAACACAGAAATAATTTACTAACCTTTTTAAATTGAGTGTGATTCTTGTTGTAGTATGTTATCTTGTGTAAGCCGAACTTTTGAATATGCCACCCAACATTTTGCATCGCAACACTGCACTGTGTCAAACGAAGCTAACTGAACGCTCCCGAAAAAAATACTGCCAGTCAGAATGAAAAGGGGGCTTCTTATTGGATGGAAGATGAAAGAGATAGGAGCGGGCGAAATTCAAATCGACGTGAGGGGGGGGGGTAGCGATGTTGTACTAGGAAGCAGCATCTCCCTTTCATCCCCCTTCCCCACAGACAACGCCATCTCTGAATAGTCCTTTCAAAGTCGGATCCCGACCTCGGTTCAACGGATCAAAAATACCTGAGACGGAGGAGTATATGGCGGAAGTAGGTTGAGTTTTCTCCCGAGGTCAGGGAGCTGCGGAAAGAATTACACGTCGGCGGTATAGCTTCAGCGGACGTTAAATGGACGTCGAACAAAAATTTCCGAGTACGAGCCGATGAAATAGACAGTCGGCCAACTTTTTACCAAACTCTTTTGCTGCCTGGGATACAATCTAAATAAAAGAATTTTAGTTTATTTTCCATTTGATGTTGCCAAAATGTTTCGTCTCTCTCAATTTTCTTTGTTTTCACTCCCCTCTTTGTACATAGTACAAATAAACGATATTGCCGATTTGTAATTTTCAACTGGCCTTGCATTTGATAGTAAAATTTGTGTTTTTTATTTATTTCTCCGATCCTACTTTCTTTTTTGTTGTACTCCCAAAATGTGCATTTTCGCTGCTCGATGGCCTCATCTAGAATTACCAATTCACACGTTTGTGGGCATTTAATTTCTATAATGGATGAATATAAATTATTGAAGTGTATACTACAAAAAATCATGCAAACTGACATCAGTGGCGTAGCCAGAAATTTTTCATGAGGGGGGGGGAGGGGTTACGACTGCTGCAACTCACATACATGCAGGGTCATTCCATTTTAATGTCAACCTTCAAACCATTTTTTTTTCTTTGCAAAACATTAAAAGTGACTTATCTGTTTATTTGTTACATATTCTAGTACAAGAATTTGGCAACATTTGAAAAGCTTGTGGAATTTTATTTTTATTACGATTTTCTTAAACTTTATTTAATTTGGTCATCACCTACCTGTTTTTTTTTTTTTTTTTTTTTTTTGTTTTCTTACGTTGGTCACACACCTTTCAAGCTTAAAATGTTAATTTATCTTTAAAAATACAAATATATTTTAAAAACTGTGGAATATTCTTAAAATTCATTTTTATACATAAGAAATCAATCTTTAAATATTGTTTGCCCTTTTCAAGTTTTAGAGGAATTTAGATTAGTATTAAGGTCTAAACTTCAGAGTCAGACAGAAAAGGTCTCTAAAATGGTCCTTTAAGTTTATTTTAACATTAATTATTGTAATAAACTTAATTCCGGGCACTGTATTTCGAAAAACCTATTTTTTATTCCATAATAATTGTTTTCCGTTTAGTCTTTATTAATAAACTGCTTATAATTGTATATTTTTATTTTTAACATGTCTGCAAGGTCTGAGAAAATTTACTATTTATGCAAATTTTTTTTGTATGGCACATGTGTAGAAACACAGACTCTTCAACTTAAAAAAAGAAAAAAAATAAGTAAGCAACAAAATCTTTTTTTTTTTTTTTTTTTTTTTTTTTTTAGAAAAGTTTTTATTCAATCTTCTGTTTTTATCACACAATAAATTGAAGTAGTATTCCTATCTAAAATACTATTATTTGAATGACAAACTGTAACTTTCGTCTAACATTTTTCTTTTCCTTCCCCTCAATACGAAATCAAAACTCTAATGCCTTTTTATTCCCTGGGACTTCAACTAATTCACAACTTTTTTGCGTGTTTCTAATTCATTTAAATGTAATTCAATTACTGTTTTTTCCGCCCTGGAAGTTGTTATGCGTGCTCAAGAACATACAAAATTATTAATGACTATGTCATTTTATCTCTCACCCCCTTTATTGAAAATTGTCCCCAAAAAAATAACATAAAAATGCGACATAATTTTACATATATTTAACTACTATTAGTTCACAACAGCTTTAATCTATTGTTACAATATTTCTTAAGCTGTAGAATATGCATCACATGTATTTTTCTATAAATAGGTTACAATCCTAAAAATTTCAACATAGGGTTACCTGGTGAAACACACGAAAGATGAGAGATAAAATGACATAGTTAATATAGCTTTAATATGGCAATAATGAAACTAAAAAATTAGGGGGTTCAGGGGGAACTCCTCCTGACGAGGCTCGAAGAGCCGAGTTTTCTATCTATCTATGCATATAATAAAATAAAGTCTCCTCTCCGCGTCTGCCTGTCTGAACGCGATAAACTCAAAAACTAAGGAAGTTGTCGTTTGGGATAATCTTTGGTCGTTTCCATCTACACGTAGACTCTGTGGCTCCTGGGCCCTAAGGCAGGATTTGGGTGTTAATTGCTTTCAAAAAGGGGCTTCGGTGAAGTTCAGTGGAAGGAGGAGGCGAGCTGTCAAAAACTACCCCACCCACTTCGCCTCTTGGAACCCTTCTGAAGTGATGTGAAGAGATAAAAAAAATTTCGCTTTCTTCCTGCCAGTGCCCTTAAGCGGAAATTATACAGCACTCCTCGGTCCCCCTCTGTCCCCCCTAGTTGAAACATTGGGGGAAAGTGTCCCCATGTCCCCATAGCTTGCGACGCACATGAGTAAATGGTACGGCGTTCTATGGGCAACTGGTACAGAATATTTTGAAGTTAAAAGAAAGTAACTATAATCTGGGTCACTATAACCGAGGTCAACAGTATTTGTAGGGCACCCGAAACTAAAATCCTGGGTTCTTTACTGACCGAAACGGTCATTCTGTAACTATCAAGTACCTTTTTTATGAGTGTTATTTTACAAAGTTTAATCATTTCATCTTTTCTTTTGCAGTTGAGTGTTGTTCATCAATTTAGCTCTGTATTTAGATTAGTAAAAATATTTTAAACATGAATTTTTTAAATGTTCTTCTCTATATTTTGCAACTATGTCTAATGTGTGCAAAATAATAATGCTAAAAAATTTGTACTTTAAATTTGTTTCATAATAATTATTGATTAGCATATCAATAGATAATTTTCCTTTAAGGGGGGGGGGGGACTCAGCGTTTTCATAGCCTCGCTCCTGTGCTTGTCTCAATAAAAGCCTGAGAACAGAGATCGAAACAAAGAAATTGGAACTAAAAGAAATCGAAACAAAGGTGTTTAATGAAATCGTAAAATTACGATTTTAAATTAATGATTTCTTAAATATCTAATTAAAATTCAATCTTGTAATGATATATGGCTTATAACTCGCATCTTTCGCTTAAGATTACTCAACTTTTAATTTAGCAATGGTTAGCTTAGGGCAAATTTTATGAAAACTTCACAATAAATGTTGCTACACATTCCATTATGATTTCCTGCGAAACTGAACATTATACATTTTTTTGTTCGTAGTGAATGGTGCGTTTTTTGCGGCATTATTATATTTTCCATTCTACTATTACATTTTGGCTTGTTTGCCAAAATGCATTCGAGAAGGGAAGAGAAGTATTTTTCAGTCACATTTTTTATTTAAAAAAATTAATTTTCAAATATTACAATTTTTTGAAGCACTTTTATGGGTTTGCCTCCCCCTCACCCACCTTGTTTGTGGAGGGGGAGCGGCGCAAAATCTTCAGTTGTCCCCGGACGCTGGTTACCCTAGTTACGCCTCTGCTTCGGACATAGATATGCTGTGTCATCTAGTCTACGGCAGTTATCCTGATTATGTTCGAGAAGAAGTTGCAGTGCGACATTTTATTAAGGCGTTCGGGACTCTGAAATTCAAAAAGCACCGATCTTGGCGGACAATAAAGATCTGAGGTGCGCCCTCGTATTCGCCATGAAGATAGAGGCAGCTCAGCGAGCCGTAAGAAATATCGTCATGCTATTAGAGCGGCGACGGTCCCAGAGGGAGCTGATACGGGCACGGAGAGCTTAGAGAACAGAATAAAGGCCTTATTACACGGATAAAATTTAAGCACTTTTGGTTGCAGAAACCAGTTGCTGCAATTCATTCCCGCAAGTCAGGGAGCCCAGATGAGCACGCAGGGTTTCCATAGTATAGAAACCCTGCTGTGCTCACAAACCTCAGAGATTCACCGAATTGGCAGTTGCTAGAGCATGTAATTATATATAGCATATCGTTGGTTGCTTATACCTCGTGTATCTTCGAATCGGATTGATATTAATTTTTCTTTTCTTCAATCAAATCAATTTCCATGTCGATATTACATTTCACGGACATTTTGTTTCCGCACACGCTCATCCCTTTCACAACGAACGGTACGGCTGACGCTGACTCTTCCGCCATCTTGTGTTGTGACGTAGAAATAGGAAGCGCTACGATTGGCTAGATTTCCAGCAACCTGCAGTTTTTTCGCCTCTGAACGAAAAAGTTGGAGTTGACTGTTCCCTAGGTAACCAGGGAAATTTACAGGAAAGAGGTTTCTGCAACGTTTTGCGGCAACCAAATCGCACGAAAATTCCTTCGTGTAATATAAGGTGAGCAAACGTCCTCCCATACTTCCGTCCGTTTCCGCCGACTTCCGTCCATTTCCTTCAAAGGAATAAAAACACAGACCTACATATAATAGATCCGGGTATATGAATATTCAGAGCAAGGCAGAAGGCCAGAAACATAGATATAATACACCTAGATACGTGAAACCTGTACTACAGAGTGTGCGGAACATCAGGGACAAGAAATCGGGGCACAGGGTCTAGCTATTGGGTGAAATCACTGGCCCTCTCGTTTCCCTTCTAGGAGAGGAGGAGTTTTGAAAGTGATGGATGATCCGGACGGAACGAGATGGGGGGAGATGGTCTATGGTTTTAATTGATCTGTTTCCTTAGGATAAATTCGTAAGGGGAAAAAAAAAAGATTGGATTTTCGTTGTAGCTCTTATTTGTTTAACAAATACACATTTATATTCCTCCTCAAGACTCAATTTTTGTTCTTTTTTTTTTTTTTTTTAATCTCATGATTTTTAAAATTATTGCTCATTTTATTTATAAGTTTGGCGAAAATTTCCATTGAATAACACACTAGATGCGATAAGGAGAGAACATTACAAATTCAAGAGTGAGTATAGTGAAGTTTCACAGGTTTTGGAAGGGGAAAAAAAATCTATGTACAAGTATACAAATCCTAATGCAAAAACCCTTAACTGGTTAAAAATTTGTTACGCAGCATTTTACTTTATAGCTCTATGAATTTTAAATATGGGTCTTAAAAATAATTATATCAAATTTTGAGTGACGCCCTGCTGGGAATTTTAAAGATTTGTTTTTAAATTCCATTACAGTTACTTTCGTTTTATTTTCTAAAGAAGAATTGCGCATTTAAGCAATGCTTTTAATTATGAAATACACTTTCAAATATATCACACTTTCACTGAGTCTATATAATGTATTTAAATGAATTTATTTCAATAATTTAATTTATCTTTTGCGTCACGCTATCCAAAAGGGCAAGCAAAATTTACGTAAATATTTAGTTAGTATCATAGTAACCAAACTAAGTGAAATGTATATGAAAATTTTGCTTGCCCTTTTGGGTAGCGTGACGCAAAAGATAAATTAAATTATTGAAATAAATTCATTTGAATACATTATATAGACTCGGTGAAAGTGTGATATATTTGACAGTGTATTTCATAATTAAAAGCATTGCTTAAATGCGTAAATCTTCTTTAGAAAATAAAACGAAAGTAACTGCAATGGAATTTAAAAACAAATCTTTAAAATTCCCAGCAGGGCGTCACACAAAATTTGATATCATTATTTTTAAGACCCATATTTAAAATTCATAGAGCTATAAAGTAAAATGCTGCGTCACAAATTTTTAACCAGTTAAGGGTTTTTGCATGGGGATATGATTACTTTTTAAGGGTATGGTCAGAAGATAATAAATTAGTTTCAAGGGCGAATTTCGGAAGTTTGCTTGAAACTAAGTTACGTAAATAAATGTACAAACCTGTTTTCATGCAGTATCAGAGTATTTGATTAAAAAAGTCACAGCAAGTTCTTTTGTAACATGTAACAGAAAATTGACATATTTTTGTTAGAATTTTATAATAAGAGACATAATACTGATTATATTCAATAATTTTTTGAGTAATTTTCTATTTATAATTTGGGTCGAGTACAGATTAGTATCCCTGCCACCATCTTTGATTTTATTTCATAAATTTGCATTCAGTTTAATGCTAAACGTAATTTTTACTATAGTTAACTTTTTACTATAATTATATAACTATTGGGCCCCATCAGTGGCCGAGCGCATAGCGCTCTGAACTGGGAGACCGAAGGTGCCTGGTTCGAAATCAGGTTGCGTCCGCCGACCTAATCGTTCGGAGTTTTCCGTGGTTTTCTCCAAAACAGCGTAAATACGGGTTAGGACCCCTTAGAGAGACCCCAACGGAGGGCACCGCACGTCTCGGCTTAGAGTCTACGTGTAGCTAATCGGCCGTAATTCAACAATATATAACTATTGGTTCTATTGTTTTAATGCATTGTGATTCATTAATTTGCATTCAGTTTAACGATAACCGTAAGTTAAGTTTCGTTAAAATTATTAATTTAATAATCTCGTTCTTAATTTATGATAATCTAGTTACTCGTTCTATTATTTCAATGCAATGTAATCTATTAATGCAATGTTTGCTTTCAGTTTAAACCTATCTCTAAGTTAAAATTTTAACTATATTATGATACACTAAGTTTTTAACTAAGTTAATGATACATCTCAAAATTGTTGATTCAATTAATTAATGACTATAATCATTAATAATAAAATAGAAAATTACTCAAAAAATTATTGTTTATAATTGGTTTTATGTCGCTTTTTAGAAAACTAACTTCATACTATGTTTGTTTGTTTTTTTATCAGTTGAAAATTTCATTTTTTTTTTTTTTTTTTTTTTAGAGAACGTTTAGATGAATTACCAGTTTAAGAATAAGGGTCTTGCGCGGTTGACTTTCTTAGTGCTTCTGAAGCATATTTACGTTACATCGTGAGAAAAACCGTCCAAAACTCCGAATTTTTAGATTATCAGCCATCCGGTAGACAAGAACCCTGGACCTTCATACGTCAGTTATCTACCATCTTCAGTATCTTATCAACTGGGCTCGGGTGGGCACAACAGCTTGTTTTAGATGCCATCTCCGGCCTTTAAATGTCTAATACAAAATATAGTGCATGTATAAATTTAGATTAATTAATCAAATTTCTATCTGAAAAGTATTGAACAAAATTTTAAATCTGGTGTTTAAAGGAAAAAAAAATAAAAGTGAGAAAAACCTAAGATTTGGAGAAAATATTGTTTTTTTTAAATTATAATTCAATAATTTCAATAAATTTTATATATACATGAAGAGTAAAAGAATTATTATTAAAACTAGTTAGTATGTAAAACTACTATTTATTTTCTTTTGAATACTAAATAATTATTATTAATTAATTATGTGAGCTTTCTGAAGAGAAAAAAAAATCCATTGAAATATTAATTACATATTGAATTTTCCAAATAGAATTAATAATATTAGAAAAATAAAGACTTCATTTAATTAGAAATAGCTATCAAAATACTAGGGAAACGAAATACTTAAAGAAAAAGTTAGGAAGGAGTTTTACCAAAAAATACTTAAATCAATTATTTTTTTAATTCAAAGTCTTAACTATTTTTAATTATTAATTATAGCAAAATAAATTATAGAAAAAATAAGTAAAGTATATAATAATCTGTTATTATTTTTTAAAATTAAATAAAACAAAAACGACAGTAATACAAAGCTCATCTCGCAAAAGTGCGACGTCGGGTACACAACCTAAGTGATATGATCAGAAAGACGAAGCGAAAGGTACCAGCTGTCTACGACCGAACTGGTTTAGGATATAAGGTAACATGTACAAATCTTGTCACGGATCTACAGCACTGTATTCCTGCTCCCTGTCTTGTTTACCGCCTCCCAAACGAGATAATTTTCCGTATTTCCTTACGCGGGTGAAATAGTTCCCTTTTTGAACTGGATTAAATTAAAAAAACGAGTTTTCCTAGCTTAACCGGCGACGTCACTCATCGTATTTGGAACCGATTAAAATCATATATTAATTGTAAAAAATTCGTTAGAGCGGATTCCGAGATCCAGATGAGACACTTTTCAAAATTGAAAAGCTACCTGTAAATGTAAGTGCCGCGAAATTTTACGATTGGTTGGTTGGGGCTGGCTGCGTCACTCGTAGAAACTGCCGTTCTACATGATGATGCATTTCAAGGTATTTCAGTTAAACTTCTTGAATTGAAAAGTCTTGGTGGGGAAAATGCCGAGCTCGTTTCCTCTTACATATTAAATGTATTAAAAGTTAATGATTTGGTTGATTTAACCAAAAAAATCATTGGTTTTTGAGCTGACAACACAAATATGAACTTTGGAGGGTGCTCAAGAAATGGTACAAATAATGTTTTCACTAAACTGAAAGAAGATTTGGGCCGAAGCATTTATGGGATTGGGTGTGCGACCCACATTATAAATAATACACTGCATGCAGCAGTTGACTGCTTATCATTTGATACAGAAACTATTCAGTGAAAGCATTTGCTTATTTTCACATATATACAGTACGTGTTGAGGAACTGAAAGACTTTTGTAATCATGTTTCAACTGAATATCAGCAAGTATTAGCATACTGCAGGACAAGATGGTTGTCATTGTTTCCTACACTAACTCGATTCCTGCACTAACTCGATTAATTTACTCCTTTGAAAGCTTACTTTTTATCGCAAAAGATGTGTCCTGTCGTATTAAAAAAGTTTTTCAATAATGAAAATGCTGAGTTTTGGCTGCGCTTTGTTCAGCACCAAGCGACTATATTCAATGATTGTGTTTTGCAAACCGGAGGGCAAAATATCACTGCGTTTCAAGTCTCACTGATATTAAGCGATCTGTTAAAAAGTTTGAAAACAGATTGAAAGATAAGTTTTTGCCATCAGACCTGCAGAAGTTAAGTGGATTTCACGAAGCAAGTGATACTGTGTTGGAATTTTATACAAACTGTGTTGAGTATCTAAAAAAGTGGATTTTACCCTTCCAACAATTCAAATCATTTTCTTAGATGGATTTAAAATCAATTCCCGACTGGAAAGATATTAGTCTGAGCTTAAAACACTTAATTGATTTGCCTTAGCTAGAAATTTACGATTCAAAATTGTATGATGAATATGTTCACATTAAAATACTAATTCAAGGAGAAAAAATGTTGGAATGGAATAACTTAAATCTTGGAATGCAAGAACGGTGGACTGACATATTCAACCATTTTAAAACGAAAATGGAATTCAGTGTGATAACATCATGAAACTGGGGGACTTCATTATGTGTCTTCCTGGAACAAATGCACCAGTTGAAAGAGTTTTCTCTTCAATGAACAAATTGTGGACTTCAGAGAAAAATAAATTGAAAATATCCACACTAAAAGCAACATTAGTGGTAAAAACCAATATAAATCTTACTTGTGTGGGATTGCATGATAAACTTAAAAAATTAAACAAATCTTAAATAAAATAAGAAGTTCAAATAAATATGTTCATGTTGGTGACAGAATTTAATGTATGTTGTTCACAAAAATGTGGGTATTCATTTTTTTTTCTTTAAAAAAATAAGTCGGTAATTTAATTAAATAATTCAGTAAAAATACGCTTTCATAATTTTTTTAAAAAATCTTGCAAGTACTTACTAACAATAAAGGAAGAGTAATAGAATGATTTGATAATCGTAGATTTATAGTATGTAGTGTTTTGATTTAGTAATATTTATATATACATAAACATGCAACTTATTGCTGATTTAGTTTAATTATTAATTGTCTAACGTAGTGTTATAAAATGTGATGTATTGGTAAAAGTTACATAGTTGTCATTGCTCTTATTACTCTGCATTAAATTTATTTAATGCTGTTTCACTAATAAAAGTACTATGTAAAATTTGATTCATTTTTCTAATGTTTGGTTAGATTTCCATCTCTTTTTTTTACTACCAATAAATCTGCAGTTTTTATTTTGGTTTTACTTTTATGTGTATGACCTACAGTTGTTCATAAGTGTTTATAATTTCTATTACTTAAATGCAGTCTTACTATTTCTTGCAACTGCATGTTTTAAGAAGTCCATTATTTATGGCGCAGTGAAACCAAACATGTTTGGGGTATGGAGGCATTGTCAATTTAGGAGTTTTAGATAACCTCCTTCGAATGTAATATTTATTATATTTTGAAGTTTTGTTTGTATACACAAAACCTCTCAATAAAGGGACTGAAATAGTTGACTGCTTAGCAATCAACTATTTCAGTCCTGGAACAGCAGGAATTCCAGTTTCATTTTACTGGAACAGCAAAAGTTGTTGCAGTCCCAGCAGCAACTTTCTTTTAGTTGTTGCCAACTAAAGAAAGCAACAACTTTCTTTAGTTAGAAAAGAAAGTTGTTGCTTTCTTTTCCAACTAAAAGAAAGCATGTTGGTTTTACGTTATAAGCCGGTGGGTTTTAGGGACATTTCTAAGCAGTTAATTAAAAAAAATAAAGGTAAGTGCTTTTTTTTAAAGAATCTTTGCAATGTTTAAGGTTTTTAATGTGAATTTGAAATTGATATTTGATGTTTTTCTGTAGTCGCAAGTGCTATTTATGTGCTATTCTAATCATACTGACTTCATATGAGGTGTATAACTAGGTTGTTTAATCCTCCGATGTTTTTTTGAGTGAAAACTGGCCTGTGTTTGGCCAGTTTACAGTAGCTGTACAACTAGGTTGCTTAATCCACTTTAGTTGTTTTAGTTAAAAACGGTCCACTGTTTGCTCATTTTAAATTGCCTGTTACTGAATTTGCTTACGTTTTTTAGGTTAAATATGGACGGTATATTTTGTTTTAATGTGTTTGTTAGTGGAATGTATGCGCAATTTTAATGTATTAAATTACATTGACTTTGCTGATCGTGCAAAATGGTTGGTGGCAGTCGCTGGGGCTTGGCAACCGCCAAGCCTCAACGACTGCCGCCGTGTTTACATGGGGTGTGCACCGGCTTGTATGATTTTACCAAAAACAAAACAGATTAAAAAGTAGGGTAAAATGCCAACGAAGGGTCGTTTTAACCGATTTTATTTTTGTGAACTTACAATTGATTCACAAAGTTACAATTGATTATAAAATTGTGACAATTACAATTGATTTTAATTGTAATTAACAATTAGGGCTGTTTTAATCAATTGCATTTTTGTGAAGGTGCCGATTTAATCGATTGTAATTTTGTAAAGGGCCTCAAAACAGAACCAATTTTTGTCTGTACATTGTGACATCCTGAATGGTCTACCATTTATTAAAGCTGGCACAGAAATCTTCTCATCGCCCAGCTTTAGTGGATGCTGGTTGCTGGACATTCCAAAATGACAGAATTGAAAACCTTGCACTGCTCAATTTCGCAAACCCAACTTATTGAACTGCACTTTTAACCCTTTCGCTACCACCGGGACGTATATGTCCCGCAGGTAGCGTCAAATGACCCTATGGGATAAATATGCTTTGAATTCATACGAACGCCTGTCCCACTGGTATTCGAAGATATAACTGGCAATTCAATGTAATTTTTTGTTTTTCAGCAGTTCATCAATATTGGTATTTTAATTGATGTATTAAAAGTGCTTCATTTTTTTTTCTCAGTAAAAGAATAATTGGTAGTGAAAGGGTTAAGCTATGGGTTTGGGCTCTGAATTATAAAAGTAGTATTGATTTTAGCAGAAACTTAATCTAGGTCATAGTGCTAAAATGTATGAAAACGATTACTGTAAAATGGGTTAAAAATATATATTGTCATTTTTTTTTCAACAAATGTGTATGGTATCCAAATTGTTTAAAAAATCGTGGTGTATTGCTCATGCATTACTATAATTCTTGCTTCGTTAAAAAAATGTGTTTTTTGTTGCAATTCAAGATGTCCCCGGTTCTTACTTTGAAACCGGGGACGCCGCGCTTTGTCCCCATTTGAGCCCTCGAAAATCTGATCACCTTAGTGTAATAAGGCCTTAATGAAGAAAGTTGAAGATCTGGTTTTCATGTGGTAAACAAACAGCCCCTAGTCCTCAATCTGTGCAACACTACCTCGTTCTTCTGGTCGGCTGCACAGCAGTTGAGCTGCTATACCGTACTACCTTTCCTCCGTCACTTTCCCCACCAGACTATCCGGCGGTACAAAGCTCCAGCTTCAAAGCCGATTGCTGGGAGAACTGAAGTGAGGAGATCGGAATTTGCAGTGATCGGGGGTAAAAACCTGTGCCGGCGGCCTGGGATCTGTCTCCCAAACGCTTGCCGAGCTACAGGCCTTTTTTTTTTTTAACCAACCACAATAAGAAATAATAATTAGTCTGGAATGTAATAATTGATTTCATTTATATTGTATGTATATTTTATCTGTCTTTCCACCTTTGCAATTTTGATTTGATTTTTCCTCAGCACTTCTTGTACAACCACTGTACCCCGCACGGCTTCAACCTAACACTAGGGGAACGACAAGTACAGTCAGAGCCAAGAAAAGTGAAACGTTGGAGATGCAGTGGCGACGGGCATTTACGGAAATACTGTGGCGTACAAAAGAACTTTCGCCGTGAAGGTCGCAGATACCAGTACACAAGAGAAGCCCATGAAGGAAGACGGAAGAGAGAGGACCTAGCTGAACGGAGGTTGGAGGATATTCAAAAGCCTTATTTAAAAGTCTTACAGATTTCATCATTGAATGGCGGCAGTAATGGACTGTTTGTACTGGGATACGTTAATGGTTCTCCTAGCATGTGGTCATCGATACTGGAGCGTATGTATTCATCATGAGGACAGATCTGGCCAAGAAATTAAATTTGAAGAAGATCTGAACTCCGACCTCGCTCACTCTCCAGACTCTCCAGACAGGTGACAAAATTGAAGTGGACGGAAAAGCAAGAGTGGAAATCACACTTGGAAATGCCAGATATGACCATGTGATATATGTCTCCAATATGACTCTTTCATTCTCGGACTGAACTTTCTAAAAGCACACAAATTTAACATGGACTTTAAGAATAAGGAGCTTCATTCAGACTCGGAAGAAATACCTGCGTTCGGCATAAAAAGCGAAGCTGTTTTACCTGTTCAGCAAATAATAGCCCTGACTCATTACTCAGCCCCAAGAACTGATACAATAATTTCTGGAACAGTAAAAGAAAACAATAAATTCCGGTTTGGATCGCTCGAATACCCAAGCATAATGGATACGCTCGAATAATGGATACGCTCGATCCATTGCTCGGTATTCGAGCAATGGATCGCTCGAATACCCAAGCTCGAATACCCCAAGCTCGATACCCTATGACGGTATCACCATTACTAATGGAGATACCGTCAGAAGAGTACTTGTCGGAGCAACACTTGTGGACTTGTCAAGAATTAACATTCCAGTTAGAGTAGCGAATGTCACGGATAAGTCGAAGATTATAAAGAAAAATAAAATGTTGGCAACATGCACTCCTGTTACCTGCATTAATAAGAACATTATGCCAGGGACAGTGAGATCATCTGAGTGTTTGACAAGCAATTATTACAAGACACGGAGTTAAGTGCAGAACAGAGAAGCGATGCTGAGAAAATAATTAATGAATTCGATTACTTCTTCTCTCGTACTTCCGGTGACTTTGGTCGTACTAAGTGAACGCAACACAGAATAGATGCAGGCAGCCATTCTCCCTCCTAGCAACATGTCAGGCGGCTGCCGTTTGCTAAGCAAGAAGAGGTGAGCAGACTTTTAGAGGAGATGCAGCGCCATCGACTAGTCCTTGGGCCTCTCCGATTGTTTCTGTCCGGAAGAAGGATAGTTCCACCCGGTCCTGCGTTGACTATAGAGTCTGAATGATATTACCAAAAAAGACAGCGACCCTCATCGCAGGGTAGAGGACACATTGGACACTTTATCGGTAAATGATTGGTTCTCCACTCCGGACCTCAAGAGTGGTTACTGGCAAGTAGAATTTCATCCCGACGACCACGAAAAAACTGCGTTCACTTCTGGACAAGGATTGTGGCAGTTCAAAGTTATGCCTTTTGGACTCTGTAACAATTCGACATTCCGGCGACATTCGAGCGTCTGATGAGTATTGAGACAGTCTGATGAGTATTGAGATCTGAGACAGTATTGAGAGGACTTTCCTACGAAGCATGTCTCGTTTATTTGGACGATATCATCATCGTCGAAAGGACTTTCGAAGAGCATCTAGAGAACATCCGAAAGGTGCTGCAGAAATTAAAGGAGGCAAACTTGAAACTGAGTCTATCTAAGTGCAATCTTTTTCATCGGGGAGTACGTTATCTCGGGCACATATTATCTGCCCACGGAGTCCTAATCGATCCCAAAAAGACGCCCGCAGTCAAGAGCTGGAGTCGTCCGGAAAATATCCATGATCTCGGACTGTGTACCTCCTATTCAAAATTCGTAAAGTGTTTTTCTCAAATTGCAAGGCCACTTCACAAATTTTCCGAGACCGGACAAAAATTCCAATGGACTGAAGAATGGGAGAACGCGTTTAACGAACTCAAGACGGCCTTAACATCTTCGCCGATCCTGTCGTATCCTCACCCTTACAGACCATTTATCTTGGACACAGATGCAAGTAAGGAGTGTCGGAACAGTTTTGTCCCAGGAGGTAGATCGGAGCCCCCGGGAAGGGAGGGGAAGAGTAGACAATTACAAGGCGAGCCTGGGTACTGAACGCTTGGAGGTGTTGTGACGTCACAAGAGAGAATGGACTTTTCTCCGTTAAAAGCATTAGAATCATACGGAAAAGTAGAAGAAACTAAGATGTTTTGTGCCTTTTTTGGATACTAATGGTAAGTCAGCAATCTCTATTCTTAATACGACATACTTTATAATAGTTATTAAGCTATAGAGTACATAAAAATATAAAATTGACGTATTTTGCGTTAGTTTTATTGATTTCTGTTCTTTTGTTCTTGCAATCACTATGCTTCCGTTTGCTGCGTCCCAGGCTGTAAGTAAAGCTAACTACAAAAGAGGAGAAAATGTAAAAGTTTTCACTTTTCCCAAAAAACGAAGAAAAGCGGGCCGAATAGACTAAAAATACTCCAAGAAAAAATTGGTCCCCAGGAAAAAATACGTATGTTTGTATTGAGCATTTTCGAGATGAAGATCTTTTAAAAGACGATGCTATTTTAAAATCAGATGGGGCACTTTTAACTGTAAAAAGAAAGCATTATAAATTAGAACCGAATGCTATCCCGTGCATTTTTTCGAGCTTACCAGCCTATAGATCCGATATTACCAAAAAACAAGAAAGAACTGATCCTACTAAAAGAAGAGAAAACGTTTAGGAAAAAGATATTGAGGAAACCCCAAAAAAAATAATGCAAAGGAAAATATAAATTCTTTTGAAATTAAGAAATGTATCAAGAGTTTCATGGCAATTCTATGTTAAGAAAATTTCACCATTAATTATAAATTAAACGCAGATTCCCTTCCACTGCACATACCAAGTAGCTTAAGGTTCAATGCGGATCTCATGATTGATTTATTTATTTTAAAAAAAAGAGAGAGAGAGAGAAATCTATTTGCTGGATACTTAGAAAAACAAAAATATAGAAGGTATTTATTAAAGAAATATTTCCAACTAAACGGTTTATCGGAATTGTTGAAAATTCTGAAATTAAGTATGAACACAGATTCGGAAATTAACTCAAAAAAGAAAATGTATTACTGCAATGCTAACAACAATAACAAAAAAGTATATGTATTACTGCAATATATTTTACATGAAAACCCCCGAGAGCATTTAGGCAGTTTTACATATTCAAGAGTTATACTCACTAATTTTTAAAAATATTTAATTATGTATATTTTAAATGTCTCAATGTGATATTTGAAAGTCTTATCTAGAAAAAACTAAAGCAAACACTTGTAGTGCTTTCATGAAAAACTTTATAGTATTTGTAAGGTTTGGGTAATAAACGCTTTTACTTTTTATTTTCTTGTTTTTTGTGCTTTAATTGCTTCTAATAAAATTTGACATTAGGAGTCTGTATAACATAATTATATATAGTATGTATTGTACAAGTTTTTAAAATATTAATTCTGGAAATTTCTGATTATATTCCTCCTGCTACTAGTGTTTATTGACATTATTGATCAGATTTCTTCCATAGAATTCAATACAAACTCTTTGAAATTCCATCCTCTCTTGTGACGTCACGAAATGCCTTAAGATGACTATTTATGAATCTGGCTATTTTTAACATCAATTCTTTTAAAAAGCTTATTAAAACGAAGCAAAACTAAATAATGTATTTCAGTTTTTAAGTAAAATTAATAAAAATTGTTATTTTTACTTAAAAATATATTTACTTTTACTTACTTAAAAATATGACTTTATGCTTATACAACGTATAAATTTAATCCATATACATATTATTTTAGATAAATGATAACATTGAGTAACCATTATATTATTTAGAATGTATTTGCTAGCCCGAAATGCAAAACATACTGCATACAATGCTGAAACTGCTTTAAATTCAGTACCAATTTATTTCATTAATTTCTGACAAAAAATATTGTTGATTCACTATTATTTAAGAACAAAGTGTTGTAAAACGAAAATGCTATTTCAATGCGTCATAAAAAATTAAGCTACTCGTATTTATTGGCATTATTAATTCCATTTCTTTCCCAATTCGTAGATCCACAGCATAGAAAGTTGTCGCTACTGCTCCAGGGCAGAGAAAAATTATCCTCTGAAACATCCCGTTGTCCGCCAAGTTACATCCTCGGTACCATCTCAAGATCCTTGGTGTGACGAAAATGTCCGAGCGAATCAGTTCGCTGATAGCGACATTAAACCTATTCTGGAGTTGATGGAAAAGGCCAATGTTAAGCCCAGCTGGCAAGAAATATGGTCATGTCGCTCGACAACGAAGCAATACTGTGCTTTACGGAATTAGCTTCACCTGAGAAACGGTGTCCTGTATCGTAAATGAGAATCGGACAACGGTAAGACAGTTCGATGGTAGTTAGTACTCCTTCGTTCGAGGATTCCGAAGGTTCTAGAAGAGTTGCATAATGGCTTAACTGGGGGATATTTTGGCATTATGCAGAAAATTCGTGAGCGCTTCTACTTTGATAGGGATCGAGACGATGTTGAAAAGTGGTGTCATGCTTGTGACGCATGTGCCGAAGAAACGTAGCCGTGAAAAACTACATCGTTATAATATAGGAGCGCCTTTCGAGAGAATTGACGTCGACATTCTGGGGCCATTTCCGCGAACTGCTGATGGTTATAAGTACATCTTAGTAGTAAATGATTACTTCTCTAAATGGCCCGAAGCGTCTCCTATTCCCGATCAAGAAGCTACGACCGTAGCAGAGGTACTGGTGCAAGAATGGATTTCCAGGTATGGAACCCCTCTGACACTTCATTCCGACCAAGGAACAAACTTTACCTCTGCAGTTTTTAGAGGACTATGTCAATTTCTCGGAATTGACAAAACCCAGACTACGCCTTTGCACCCACAATCCGACGACATGGTGGAAAGGTTTAATCGTAGTATTTTGAACAATCTCTCGCTCTTGGTACCTAGTAATCAAGAGGACTGGGACAAGAAAAGCCCCTCTTCCTGCTGGCCTATAGGAGTGCTGTCCATGAGACTACCGGCTTCACACCTTCCCAGATGCTATTCGGAAGAGATCTTCGTCTTCCCGCCGATATAGTGTTTGGTCGCCCTCCAGATACGCCTTCATCGCCAGAGGAGTACATGAAAAATCTCCAGGCACAGTTTGAAAACGTGCATCATTTTGTTCAAGAGAGGATCAACCTGAACACCGGAAAGATGAAGACTCGCTACAATACGAAGGCTATGGGACACGAGTTCAACGTAGGTAACATAGTTTGACAATGGAATCCTACTCGACGGAAAGACCTATCTCCCAAGCTGCAATCGGCGTGGGACGATCCTTACAGTCCTAAACAGACTGAACGCTGTCGTCATACAAATTCGTAAGTCACCTAACTCGAAACCAAGATTTGTTCATTACGCTCGGCTAGCCATTTACCGTGGTTGTAATTAATTATTTTAACATCAGGCCATAGTCACTATGGTGTAATTCCTTCTTTCTTTCACACCTCATTTCTTTCCTGTCTCTCTTCCTCTTTCGTCAACTCTCTTTACTCAGTACTTACGCCATTAGTGTACATATTTGTAATATATTGGGTTTTTTTAATTAATGTTTATTTGTTTATTAGGTTTATTATTTATTAGTGTGCATTTGTTTATTATGTTTATTATTTATTTATTAGAGGGTATTTGTTATTGTACTAAATTATGTCGTGAAGATGTATGGCCGAAGATTATATTGTAAATATTTATGTGACCTCCTAACTGGGGACTGTACTGCCCGGGACGTGCAGTCCTTAGGAAGGGGGGCAATGTTACGAATTATCGGGGTAACCCGCTTGTCTGGAGGTTTAAAGTTGTTTAAAATTAGTATTGTACACGTCAAATAGTTACATTTTGCTTTTTGTTGCATCGAAATCGGTTAAATAGAACGCGAGATATGGAGTTTTATGATTCCACATCGGGTTCTATAGCATTTACTAGAATTCTCGAGAAATATGGGTCGTACGCCTTCGCTAACCTTACTTTTGTGGACTTATTTTTGGTGCCAAATTTGGCGCTATTTCGCCGAAAGTGGCCAAGCTTGGCGATAATTTCATCATTTGTCGCGATTTTCCCAATGGATCTTGTAAATTTAGTTTTTCTGCATTAACATGCATAATAGCCAAATATTTCTCTTCTATGACGTAATCAAAAGTCCCGCTTTATGTGGAATCCTTGTAGCTTCTGCGTCACCTATAAATACAGGCATGACAGACCCCAGTTCAGTGCGTGGATCGAGCTTCCGATGAGTACGCTGCTTTGTTCTGTGAACTGTGTCATAGAAGCGGTAGTTTTGCTTGCCTTTTTGACGCTTTGTTTTTAAGTGCTGTGTTTTAATGGACTGTGTACGATATCCCTTGCATATTTCCGCTGAATTTTTCCATTGGATGTGTTTTATTTTGTGTGAGAAGTACAGCATCTGTGAAAGCTTCTGTTCTAACCCTACAGTTAAAAGAACATTACTGTCTGATTGTGCTTGTGAATTTTGTACAGCTGATTGTTCGGAGAAGTACTACACGCTTAAATCTATTGATTAAAACTAACACTCCTTTATTAATTAAATTTCTTATCGGCTGATTTAAATCATTTTACGCTAAAAAATACTCATTAAGACAATAATTTGTAATCTCCTCCATTCACCCCAATCCTCAGGATTCGCTAGATTCTATTATACTCCATTTTTCACTAAAATCTTGTCTATTTGAGAATTCTGTCTCTCCCCCACGAAAGATGCGTAGTAAGATATCCTATTACTATCACGTGACAAACGCTCTTCAACGGAAAACGGTACATAGTCACAACACAACGCGGGAAACGGGAATCGTGGCTTGCGGCGAGCATCGAAGAGCAAACATGTCGTTCTCAAAATATGAATTAAAAGAGTTTCTAAAGAGGATACCCGATGATACTTTAGAATGAATGTATTCGCTGGTGATAATTTTATTTTATATCCGAATACCAAATGCAACTTTTTCATATTCAGAGTTGTGAAATAAATTCAACCTAAATGTGGAGAGGATGCTTTCGGTAAAAAGTTTTAATGGACATAGTTTCTTAGGATTGGATTATAAAAACCTCGTCGCTGTTGTACAAATGAAGTTATATCTTCAGTCAAGTTAGTAAGTACTATTTTACCTTTTTCATGTAAATAAATTTGGTTGCTGCTTTAATTAAATCTCACAGCTGGTTTAACCATGATTGCATTGCATTTGTGTATTCTGACTGTACTGTGAATTCGTTTTATCACTAGAGACTATAATGAAATTATATTCTATTTATTAAAAAAATACTTTTTTATAGTGTATTAAGATATATGTAATGTATTTGCCTTGATTTAAAATTCATTTTCTCGGGCTTATAATCATAGATTACAGCTCTGATAATAAAAAATGAAGAAAACGAATAATTCAATATATTAATCAAAAACAGCAAATTTTCATAAGGCACCCCTTTTCTAGCTTAAAATAATAATCTTAATTGAGTACAGATATATTAATTAAAAAAGGACTGATTTTGTAAAAACGCTCATTCTATAGCTTAAATAATAATCATAATTGAGATAAAAAACGGGCAGACACTCCTCTTTTTTGATTATTATTTAGCCTAAATGGAACTGTTGTATAATGCTCAAAAATTGAGAATTTTTCGCTCCATTGATTTTTGTCGATTAATGGAGCAAATGTTACTCAATCGGGAGAATGACTGTTTGAAGTCAATAATTGAGTAAAAATATACTCCGTTTGATTATTATTTTACTCAATAGATTCAAGTGTGTATAAGCAATGAAGTTTGTGTTCCATCCTGACGAGTGAACTCGTTACTAAAACTTTCTACAGCAACTGGATTTTTAAACGACGAACACAGGAATTGGCAGTTTTCTGCAACAGTATTACACAGAATGCCCTCTAGTTTTGCTTAAACATATCTCTGAGACTTTTTATGATAAAAGGTTGAAACTTTGTACATCACCACATCACCTAGCTAATGACTGGAACTCATTTTGCTACTTGGGATTTTTCTTTTTAACAGGAGCCTTATAAAAGAGTTATATTTTTTTATTTGATCGCTTGAAAATTTTAGTAATTACCATAAAATTCTGAACCTTTTTTTTAGGTAAACATTCACAAAGATTCACAATTATCTCCATCGGGTAAAAGCGGAAAAACAGCATTCATAATGCTTTTTAAATTTTACACAATTTTCTTTTTTCTTCCTGTATGAAACAGTTGCTACTATAAAGTTTTAAGATAGTGAATCTGCAGAAAATTATAATAGAAGAGAAAGGATCTTTTATGTGTCATTATATATACAAAATTATGTGAAAGTTTCAGAGCGCCATTTTTATAGATGAATTTTTAATTTATTCTTAGGTAACTTCTTTACGTACATAAATTTTCTTACAAGAAATACATATTTTATGCCTGAAACGATTGGTATTAGCTTTACAAGCATGCGTTATTTTTTCTATATGGATATGTTGTAAAAATTCCAGTAAGTGCACCTCTGTGTTATAGCTTCCACTTAATATTTATTATCCGTATAGAAACTTATTTAGATATTAAAAATACAACTTACAAGTAATTTAATTCACAAGATGAACTTCCATGAAATAATGATATTGGTAGAGAAGAATAAGGAGACAACTCACGTCTTCAGTAACCTGAAATACAAAAATTTAAACAATAATCCATTTTCATAATTTTTAATGAAATTTTGAACTTTTTCGAGTTAATAATTTTTTTAATCTTTAAAAAGCCATGTGACATGCGTAGATCTTTTTATTATTACTGCTTACAATAATTTTTCAATTATACAAAGAAATTTCTTTAGCATCTTTAATTTATAAGGGTATAAAATTATCTAATTAGATACACTATTAGCTTGTCCGTAAGTACTCAAAGAAAAAAAATAAAGTTTTATCAGCAGCTGGAAAAAACAATGTTTACATAAATCGACAGTAAAAATTGAATACAAAATTTAGAAAGAAAGGCTTTAACTTTTTTATGTTATTTTTAAATGCCAGAAATACCAATTTGTCAATGCTTTTAACTTTGAAAATTACGACATTTGAAATTAAATATTTTGAAAAAAAATGACCGAATCAATGAAAAGTTAATGAGGAAACAGATTTAGAGCTATGCTTCTTTTGAAAAATCATACAATTTATAAACAATTAAAAAAATATATTAAAGGGAAAATAAAACGGAATGTCTTTTCATAAACTCCGCTGTAAATGTCTACAATCTTCAGAAATGTCTATGTTACAGTCAATATTGTGAAATATTCTCGAACCTTTCGCTAAATAAATTGAACTGCAACAGATTTTGCATGACAATTCTGTATTTAGTTGTTTCTTTTTCTGAATTTCAGAAAGTTGAACAGGTTTATCATTTTTAATAGTACGTGTGACGTTTTATATTAACTAAAGAACTTTGTATGAATGATTAGCATATATAAAACAATAGTGCAGTGAGAATGGATAACGAGAGCAGTCTTTATAGGAAAGTGGAAACAGTAACTTTTTGCTTTTAAAGAAGTCCATGCTCTTCGTACCACCTGAAACCTCCTATTGAAAATAATGTTACATTCACAATTTTTATTTATTTATTTATTTATTTTTACTTTCGCAAAATTACGAGCAACAACCTCCTCTCCCCACCGAGATTGTGTGCTTAAACTGATTTTTTTAATAAAAAGTCAAATTTGAAAATAGTTGATTAACTATACCAAAACTTTACAGGTTTGAATGAAAATAAATTGGATTTCGGGGGGGGGGGGCGGTGATACTAATAGAAGAATTCAACAATTATTTATTTTCAAAGCAAAGAAACGAGATATATTATTGAAGTAAGAAATATTTTTAAAAAATATTCATGCTTTTTTTTTTTTTTTTTTTTTTTTTTTTTTTATCGTAATACATTCACTGTTTCTAAAAGTGCGCATTATAGTTTTTCAAGAAGCATTTGGAACTTATTCAGTTTCAGCGTAAGAAATGGGTCCCCAAATGTGTAAATAGCCCATTGGCAGTAGCCGCATTAATTTGGTACCTAGTTTTAACTTAAAATTGAAAAATGGCTAATTAAATTTCTAATGTCATTTTAAAGACTTAAAATACCAGTTTTTCAATGACATTCAACTTTAGATGGAAATTTACTATGCTTAAAATTAAATATTTTGAAAAAAATGAATGAAAAGTTAATGAGGATGCAATGTTACGGTTATGATTTGTTTTTTAATCACAGAATTGATGAACATTAAAAAAATAAACAAAGTAATAAAGGAATAAAAAAAATTAGAGAGTCTGCTCAAAAGCTCTGCTATGAAGGTCTACAGGAAAACATTATTATTTTCAAAACATTTAAAGAAATAGGATGTATTATAAAAATAAAAAAATAGTGTAAACATTCTTTAAGCTTATTATATTTTTAATTGTAAAAGATATCTAAATTGATTGCTTGTGTAAAAGTGCATAGTACCGTTTTTAAAGTAGCATTTTAAACTTTTCGAGTTTCTGAGATTATTTTCTTTTAGAGCGTTATGAGGGGGGGAAGCTGTTCTAAAATCTATACGAGACTGAAAATTTTGTTTATTTTATTTTACTTTTAATTATGCCCCACTGTGAAAGGCTTCATGATTGTAATTGTAGAAGATTATACACGCTAAAGCATGCTTCCACATGCATATATATAATATAAATAAAAGTAGAAAGTAGAAACGAAACTTTGATTAACTTACATTTGGATTTTGAATCGAAATCATTGGGTTCAATTCTGCGGTGCGACCTTGACGTCCGTAAGGTGTCCGTAGGTTTGGCTTTGTTTTGCTGAAATTCTCTCAGCAGCACAGTTGCCTGAAGGCCCTTGTGGGAACTGGACTGGGGAGCTCTTCTTGGAAATTTGAAGTACCGCCTCTTTTGCAATAGAAACTAAACAGTGATACAGAGTGATAAAAGGAGACTGAACTTCCGTTTTGTCGGAAAGGGGAGGAAACACAGGCTCACTTCTTCAATTGGACATGGTTTTAGTTTTATTCTTATTTCCACTCTATAGACCATAGCATACAAGTGAGTTTCAGATATTTTAGAATTAAACGCTTTAAAATTGATATTTTTAACAATTTGTGAGTAATTTGAAAATCGTGTCCATTTTTTTCTTCTAAATATGAAATTATATGCATCTATTATAATATATTAAGTAGAAAGAGGTCTGCTGCAATCTTTTAAATCTGCTAAAGCTCGCAGACTTTGAACTAGGAACATTACATATCTAAGCAACAACGCATGCTATACTAAGCATGGTCTTTTCATTTTATAAAGCGACAAGAATTCTCAAAAAAGAGGCATTTCAAAAAATACAGTTAGGGACCAGTAAGGAATTATGGATTTGATAAACCCCCATGATATGCTAAGAGTAATTTAGATTTATGTACATGTGGTTCTGTTCAGACGGATATTTTTTTACAATCGATATAAATAACTTCTGCAATTTTAGGGAGAAAAAAGAAATGCATGGAACGTAATTTTCGTTTTTCCAATAGCAGTTCGCAATTTCTCCGAAATAAAATACCCTATTATAATTTTCCCCTTCTAATTATTCCACAGTATAATACAAAAACAGGTTGTATTAACATTTCTGTGTTACATGGCCATTTTCGTATAAGGCTGGACCTCTTCATGGCTGGAAGAAAAAATTCGTAAACATGGAACTTTTCAGCAAAACTTTTTCAGAGACACATTTTTAAAAATTTTGATTTATCGGAAGTTTTCGAAAAGTTTTATAACTATTAAAGATTTATCGTTTATTTCAGTGTATATTACAGCTTGTAAAGAAACATACTAAAACTTTGGATGTGCCTGACATAATTAGTTTTCTTTCCCCAAAGATTACGTGATTTCTTCGAAAAAAACCGTTAAGTTTGATTTCACGCAGCATTGGTTCGATGTATCTCTTGGCAAGCTGAGGGATTTATGAAGCACGCTCCTGGATTTCAGTACGTCCCCCAGTAAGCTATTGTTGTTCCTAAACGATACCAAAAATATTTTTTATCTTACGCGAGAGAAATTGAATTTTGCTCTCGTGGGAAAATATCAATAATAGTAAGGTTTAGCGATTTCCAGCCAAATATTTCGATATCGCCAAGCTGAGTTCAATTTGAAAGATTTCCTTCTGACACTTTATTTGGCGATATTTCACCAAAAGCCGACAAACTTGAGATAGTCAGCGAGATTTTGGGGATAGCCGAAGTGTCTGTTAGTCATTGACCACAGACTTTCAATGAATTGAATGCATCCATACACCTCAATGTATTCAAAGTCATTTGGCTCACCCTGTAAATAAATTCTCAGTCGATTGCTGTCAAAAAAGATATTGAAAACAGTTAGATATTACAATAGTTCTAAATACAAAAGTTAAAAAATCTACGGGTTAGTTTTAGAGTTATACAAAATACGAAATAACTTTTGGCGTCAAATTTGGCGATATTTCGGCGAAACTCGTCAATGTCGGCGACATTTGGCGAGATTTTAAGCATGAACCAAACAATGACAGATTATCGCCAAATTTGGCGATATTTCGCCAAAACTCGCCAAGAACGATGACAAATGGCGATACTTTGGGCATGGACCCAATGACTGACTATCGCCAAATTTGGCGATATTTCCCCAAAACTCGATAAGGTCGAGGACAGACGGCGAGATTTTGGGCATGTACCAAACAATGACTATCTACAGTAGTATTACATTGAAAATGTCCATAGACATTAAAGTACTGAAATTCTTTCCGGTGGTCCTGTAAATAAACTCTCCAGTAGATTGGAACCAAAAATCGAGATGCACAACTAGATGTTACAACATTCTTATATATGAAATTTCATAATAGTTTTTGAGATTTGAAAGTTAAATATGCACACACGTACACCAAAAGTCGCCAAGCTTGGCGACTTTTGGCATAGTTCTTGAGGGAGGCACGTGACCGTGGTCGGACCATTACCTAACTTATGTGGTAGGACGGTATTGTGCTTGAAATGGATGAATGCCCCTAAAATTGCCATTGACCGTAATGTATTGGAAATCTTTTGAGTGTTCCTGTAGCAGAACTATATAAATGATAAAGACACTTTTTTTAATAGAGAAATTCATTTTCTAACTCTTTACAGCCTATATTACTTCTGAGTCGTTTGAAATAGCCCAATACTTCTAAAAAACGCTTTGATGAATTTCGGCCCTTAGAGCGTAATGTATTTCGAATCTTTTGGGCGGTCCTGTACATAAACTATTCAGTCGAACGGAACCGAAAGGGGAGGTGCACAACTAGATGTTACAACAATCCTAAATATAAAGTTTCAACATTGAATGCCTAACAGTTTTTGAGATATGCGAGTTTAATGAATTTCGACCCATTGAGCGTAATTTATTTCGAATCTTTTGGGCGGTCCTATCCATTCGATTGCCACCAAAAGGGGAGGTGCACAACTAGATCATAGAACAATCCTAAATATCAAATCTCAACATTCTACGACCAATAGTTTTTGAGATATGCGAGTTACATACATACGTACGTACGTACAGACGGCATGGAAAAACTGGCCACAGTAGACTCGCCGCTGGTCAAAATGAGTTGCAGACGCGTTAATATGATCGTGCATGCTAACCTACGATGAGATGCATCGAAAAAATTTTGTAAATTAAATTTAGAGGTAGTCAAAATCGTTTTTTTTTTGTCGAAATTTGGCCCCCAAAATTTTTCGGGATCACATTACTTCCTTATACTACGTACAAGGAAGTAAAAAAAAAAATATGTTTCCGCTAACTTATTAAAGCATTGGTCAATATTGTATGTTTGGGCTCCTACTTGTGAGGGAAAATATTTATTGTAAAAGAAATTGGGGGGGGGGGAGGGGGACTTGACTAATTAATATTTCACATGTAGACATTTTTTTGGTTTGAAATTATAACTCAAAAGAGAATTTTTTAATGCTTTAAAATGAAATGAAAATTTTTCTGTAGTTAACTACAAACTGTAGTGTTCTGTAGGTAACTTTAAAATGCGTTTTCTCAAAACGCATTTTTATGAACTATCCGCAAGATAACAAAATTTCTATGATTCGTATCTTCACGAAATTTTGTATAGTTATAACTGGTATCAGTATCTATATAATGAATTAATATTTAAGAAAAAAATTTAAATTAAGAATTTTAAAATTGCACTTGAAATTGAAATTTGAAGGAAATCGTACTTTACCCTTATATTTCTGCGGATAATTTATAAAAATGCGTTTTGAAAAAGCGTAGTTTAAAGTTACCTTATTGCGTTCAAATGTGAAGCTTTCATAAAACGTTTTTATGTGTATCCCCGGCTCTAGTTGGATTTATTGCATGAAATCGGGGTCAAAATGCTCAGAAATAACTAAGGTTTCAAATGAAATTAAAATTGAAAAATCGATTTTTTGGATTCTTAATCCTCCTAAGACCCCCTTAATAATATTTCTATTTCTTTTTGCTTTTGGCTCTCAACTATCCTAGATGTCGCGTAGATGTGTGACAAGATTTGTAGAACCAAACTTATAACGTAAGCTGGCTTGTACCTAGCGTGGCCAGGACGTTCCGCATTTGATTTTTGTCCTGACGGCTTGGGTTCGATTCCCACCGTCGCACTTTTCCAAGGATGGACTTTGTTTTACTCTCGTATTTGTTTTATTTCAGTTTAACCCCTTTATGCCTAGCGTCCCTCTTTTGGGACGGCATTTTCGCTATCATTCGAAAACGTTATTTATTTTTCCGAGCCTTTATTCGCGAGTATTGAACCTCAATTCCACGAAACATTTTAATATGGCCAAGTGGGATGTTGACATTTCAATTTTTATACATAATGATTTTAAATGAAATCATCCCTTGATCAAAAAGTTGACATCAGAAATTTATCAATTACTGCTGATGTTAGCAAAAATCGAAGAAAGTCGCAAAAATATCCAGGCACGAATGGGTTAAAAAATAATAACAGATTATTATATGCTTTACTTATTTTTCAGTAATTTATTTTGCGATAATTAATAATTAAAAATAGTTATGACTTTGAATTAAAAAGTAGTTAATTTAAGTATTTTTTGTAAAGCTCCTTCCTAACTTTTTCTTTAAGTATTTCATGTCATATTCTGATGATCTCTAGTATTTTGATATCTATTTCCAATTAAAATTAAGTCTTTATTTTTCTAATATTATTAATTGTATTTGGAAAACTCAATATGTAATTAATATTTCAATGAAATTTTTTTCTCTTCAGAAAGCTCACATAATTAATTAATAATTATTATTATTTAGTATTCAAGGAAAAAAAAATAGTAGTTTTACATACTAACTAGTTTTATTAATAATTCTTTTACTCGTCATGTATAAATAAAATTTATTGTAATTATTGAATTTTAATATTAAGACCAATATTTTTTCCAAAATCATAGGTTTTCTCATTTTTATTTTGTACTCCTTTAAATACCAGATTACAATTTTTTTTAATACTTTTCAAATAGAGATTTGATTAATAAATTTAAATTTATGCGTGCACTATCTTTTGTATTAGACATTTAAAGGTCGGAGATGGCATCTAAAACAAGATGTTGTGCCCACCCGAGCCGAGTTGATAAGATACTGAAGATGGTAGATAACTGAAGTATAAAGGTCCAGGGTTCTGGTCTACAGGACGGCTGATTATCTAAAAATTTGGAGTTTTGGACGGTTTTTCTCACAATGTAGCGTAAATACTCTTCAGAAGCACTAAGAAACTCACCCGTGTAAGGCACCTCCCTTTCCATAGGCAATACGAAATACTCCTCATGTAGGTTTATCATAACACAATACAATACAACCTTTTCAGAAATAGTTATATGCTTTTAGTGTATATTAGAGATAGCGGAAATTAAATCAATAACATAATGTATTTCTTAACTTTACAAAGCACACAAAAAAGCAGATATCAATATTCTATTAATTACTTACTTGGTGAAAGACAGCATGAAGTACGTAAATTTATCGAAAATGTGGCAGACTTTTAAATCTATCAAAACAGCTCAATTAACTTAGTATTTTAAAGCCTCTAATTTATGGGAATCATTGACACCCAGGTTTTTTTTAATCATCCTAAAATTAGTATAATATGGGCTCACTAAAAAAGTACCTTAAATAAAGACAGTCCAATTTTTCAAATTCAAAATCGACGGGACTTTACCGATCCTGCATAACACAAATTTCCAGATTACAAAAATGCTGCAGTATTATAAAAAAAAATCGTTATAATCAGGTAAAGTTTAAAAAAAAAGACTTTTTTAAAAATTAGATTAGAAAAATTTTATTAAAAATAAAATATATTTACTGAGAAATTGCTCATTAAAAAGATTCTATTCTTTAATCTAAAACATTTTCGTTCAAATACTGATTTATTCTTATTTTAAGGTCTAATTTCGTAAACTGGAATTCCAAATTTAAGAAATTCTTCTGTATTTAAAAATTACAGATGTGGATATATTTAAAAGAAAAACGGGAAACAGATAAAAGTTTAAACACGCATGCGCAAAATCACTAACAGCCATTGGAGGAAACGTGCGATTCTAAAAGGAGATAACAAACCTTGTGAAAATGGAATCCTACTTTAGCGTTACGACTTTTAAGTCAGTAAACACACTCGGGGCAGTAAATCGCAGGGCTGCGAGTAAATACACAAGTGGAAACGGAGCTTTAGAAGCGAAGTGTCCAGGATGAAGGAGATTTTATATAACCCATAGTTCCATGTATTAATATAATGAACGTTACTAACTGTTTCTGAAAAATCTGATCTTTCGTCCGCCTCGCGCCATCCATTGACGCATGCATAAATTGATTGTTGAAAGATTTTGATTGGTCCAATTTCAACCAAACATTTTTGTTAATTTAAAAAGCATTTTGTTAAATCCATTTGGTTAGATCAAACTTTTGTCAAATCAACAAAACAAAACTACCAAATTCTTTAACCAAACAAATTTTGTTAAATTCAACAAAATACTTTTTAGCGTGCAGTGCACGGACTTTTGGGAGGTATAGAAGGGTGAAACGCACAGCAAACATGCCTTTGTTTTTGTAGCTGTTATTAAAAAAGCCCTCTGGCAACCGCGCAGCTGTGTCAGATCCTCCATATAAGACGGCGATGGGCGAAAGGGAATAGCTTCCATTTAAATGATTCCCAGTGGGAGGAAGACCAACTTAGCTCAGGGTCTCCTAATTTTGAACCTATTCCAAATGGGAGACCTTGCACCTGAAATCGGTACCCCCAAAAGTATCATTTAAACACGGAGGACACTGGAGCCACGACATATTTTACTTGCATCAGCTCTAATTAGCGTACACGGTCCCACAGCAGTCCATCCGGAGAAGAGTTCACCCTCTTAAGTACTAGAGAAACCGGTGCTGCTTCACATTCCGTGTTCTCAAGGGAATGGAGTTTAATGACTGTGCCAATTGAGGGACCAACAAATATGTAGTTTATTTAAGTGATCCAGGAAAGGTCTTCGAGTATAAAATTAATATTGTGGGCCAAAAAACCATATGTTGGAGTGCTCTCGAGTTAAACGAGGACGAATGTTTAGAAAAGTTAATAAGATGCAAAATATTTCCCAGTGACGCATCTATTAATGAAAATAGTTGTTTATTCGAGAAAAATCCGGACGAAATGCAGTTGCTTGTGGGATTAGATTATGCGGGATGTTATGATCTCTTGTTTCTTCGGACATAACAGACCTAGCCCTTTCCCAAACTAGTCAAGAAACAGAAAATGCTACTGAGAATAATTTTATTCGTTCTTTAGAAATAGAAAGCCCTGGGCGGTATCAAGTATTTCTTCCTTGTCTAGAAGTTCATTCCAAATATCGGATAATAGAATTCTTGCAGAAAAGCGGCTGAAATCGTGCGTGTAACTCTGAAAGCTATATGTTCATTAGAAGCTTATGAAAATAGGTTTTAAAGGATTGGGTAAAGGAGAAAATTATCGAACCCGCCGATACCTCACTCGAAAAGGGGACAAAAGTTCATCATTTGCCACATAGGGCTGTTTTTTGGGAAAATTCAACTACCAAAATTCGGCATGTACTTGACGCTTCGGCAAAAATGAAAAATTTCATGTCGCTAAACGATTGCTTGGAGAAGGGTCCAAATTGATCCCAAAAGCTTTAAGAAGTTTTAGAAAAGGAAAGTTTGGGGTAATTTCGGACAACGCCGAGCCTTTTTGCAAAATAGGCTTGATTGTGTGTAGTATAGTCTTGAACCCGGCAGACAGAGATTTTCCCCGGTTCCTATGGTGGGAGGAGGGGAATCTTGAAAAACTGATCATTTATCGGCTCCATAAAGCTGTATTTGGCGTAAACGCTAGCCCTTTCTTAATTGCAACTGCAATTAATAATCATTTATACAACGTTCTGAAACATCAATGGAAAATAGCCTTAAAATTAAAAGAATCAGTGCATGTAGATAATAGTGTAGCGAGTGCGAACTCAGTTGATCATTTAAGCGCATTTATTGGGGAATCTAAGAGATATCATAGCTACGGATAAATTTGATTTGAGGCATAGGAAACATGATAAAGTTGTTAATGAGACCGCTATTCTAAACTTTTCTGATAAAAATTAAAGGAAGCTGTGTCAGTATTGAGACTGAAATAGGAATTGTCAGTTTCTTAGTGATACTTTGAGTTGTGAGATACAAGGGCGTAGCCAGGATTTTCATAGGGGGTGGGGGGCAGGACATGGAGTCTAACCGGAGAATGCCCGGTTTGGCCCGGGGCAGGGGGGGCATCTGCCCCACCCTGCCCCTCGCTGGCTACGCCCATGCTGAGATATAACTTGAGGGGTATCCTGCATCGAGCAAAAGATCTGTCTTTTCCACACAAAGCAAAATCTTTGGCCCTATTCGGTTCACTAGTCCAGCAACACTCACGCCTAAATTGATTTTGCAAGAGGAGACAGAAAATTAACTGAGCCTCTAATCTTCCCATTGATCAGGTGAAGAAATTTTTGAATTGACCATCTCAACTAAAACATTCAAAAGAAATTAAAATGCCTTGACAGATCCCTAAAATGAATGAAAATACCACTCTGCATGTATTTTCGGATGTGAGACGGCATACATGAGAATTGCATTTTCCTTAAGCATAACGATGAAGGGCACTTCAATTAATTCAGTCAGAGCTAGAGTTTCTCCCTGAAAACCACTTACCAATCCCAGATTAGAAATATATTTGCGTTATAATTTCGTGTACCACAGGAGCCAGACTAGCTTACACCGTAAAGGAAGATCTTAATAAAAAAGATATGCTCACTTTCTACTTTCCGGACTCAATGAAAGCTTTATACTGAGTAAAAAAGTGAAACTAAGCTACGTTTGTAACCAACAGAGTTTAGGGCATTCATAAATTGACAGATTCCCAAAGGCTAGGCGACTGTTACGAAAGGGTAATGTTTCCCCCCCCCCCCGCATTAGTGTGCGTTGAGGGAAAGAGAATTGTAGAGGCATTATTGCAAGTGACCCCGTAGACATTGGCGATAAACTTCACGGCCGTTTTGGCAACTTGGCGACAAATTTGACGACTTTAGCGACAAAAAGACAGTTCTCGAAACTACACTGTATAGCAAAACAAAACAAAACAAAAACGATGCACCAGAAGGAATTGTCCGATTGCGATAAAAATTGGTGGATGTAAAAAACATACATAAAAAAAAAGATTAAAATTTCCGAACAATTGAATTATTTATTGTAGAGTTTGACCATTACAAAGGTAGGAAGTTAAAAAAGCGTTGTCCCACCTCTGGCCTCGATGCAAGCTGTCACACGGTGTGGCACAGACTGATAAAGTTCCTGGATGGTGTCCTGTGGAATTTCTTGCCAAATTGTCTCCGACTGTTTGGCTAAATCAGAAAAATTTTGACATGGTTGCAATCGCCTTCCCATAACGTCCCAAATGTGCTCTATGGCGCAGAGAGATCAGGCGACCTAGCTGCCCAAGGAAGTAACACAGTAAAAAAATTCAAAAAAGTTACATACCTATAGCAGAAAGGTTTCCGAAAGTATAGCGTAACCTACCGATGCTCTACTAGAACTCACGATTTGGGAAACATAACCCACATTTCGGCGTAAAATATTTACGGGGAAAGGAAATCTTCATTTCGGACTTCGCGCACATGCGCCAAGTGCCAAGAGACAGAGGGAAAAGAGTGAACGCGTCTTCCCTAATAGCACAGATGGTCACAAAAGAGTCGCTGTGACGTCACAGAGGGTCACAATTGTCACAGGACTGTCACATGCTAGTCACATTGTTACTTGTGAGTGATGTGACTCCACTGTGTGGTCACTGTGAAGTTTATTTGTGACCAGTCACCAGGTGACGTCGCCGGATGAATACTTAAATAAAACAGCACATTATCTCCTGAAAATAATTTATGTGGAAAAAAAAGATTTAAGATTTTTAATTTATATTTATTAATTATATTACATTCCCTCCATTTATAAAATACACAAAAAATTTAAGTTTCCAAAACAAGCCATTCCAGAACTAACTTTTGCAGCAGTCAGTTTACTTTTAAAGCAAATCATAGCAAGACGATCACAGCCCTGGGGTAACGTGCTGACCTACGAACATATGCGTCGAGGGTTTGGTACTGAGCGCTCCTTCCGTGAGAGTTTGGTGCTGCCATCTAGTGCATGTTACTCGAAACGCTACACCTAGCGCATGTTACTCGTTCTGAAAAACGCAGAAAGGTTAATTCGGAAACCTTTGTGAAATACACCGAAAGGGTACTCAATATTTTACCAAAATATACAGAAACGTTACACATCTTTTCCAGAAACCTTACCTAAAAAGCAGGAAAATGTGTAAATATTTTTCTGAAAAATGCAGAAACGTTTCTGCAATTTTAAACTTCAAGAGCTGCCCCCATATTTTGGGGTAACGTTTCCGAATTTTTTTTTTTTTATCGTGAATGATTTATTGTGAATGACATTTGTTTTTTATTACCGTGAATGACAGGGAAAGCTTGAAGACAATTCATAGCAACACGTGCCGTATGCGACCGGGCATTATCGTGTTGAAAAGTAAGTCCAGGGTGTCGCAAAAGGAACGGTAACACAATCGGTCGTAGGATGTCGTCATCGTACCGCTGTGCTGTCAATGTGCCAGAAATTACTGTCAAAGAGGTCCGGCTATCGAAAGAGATGGCATCCCAGACCATAACATCTCATTGTGGGCATGTGTTACGTGCGATAGTCAGAGCAGGATCCCCTCTTTGCCCTGTACGTTTCCAGACTCGTCTCGGTTGTCGTCAGGACACAGTTGGAAGCAGGACTCGTCACTAAAGACTATATGTGCCCGGTCAAATTTGAGAGAAAAATTGAAGATCTTTTAGAGGATAATAGAAATTTGAGAGGATATTTAATTTTATATGTTATAAATATATATTTGTGTGTTGATATATCCCGGCCTGACCTCTTCAGAAGAATTCATGTATGCACTGCCTCCTGACATGAAATTTTTATACCAAAAATAAACAGTCGTAGTGAAAAGAAAATCTCCCCTTACTCCCCCACCCCACCCCTGAAAACCTTTTTTATCTACATGTATGTGTGGTGTGTGTGTGGGGGAGGGAGGGTACATTTTTGCAGTTCGCGCCACTTAGAGAAATACCTAGGTCCGGCACTGCTTTAGATACAGATACTAGTAATGAAGGAATATATAGGATCTGTGCTTTCCCAGAAAACAGAGAACGGTGAATGCGTCATAGGTTACTTTAGCAAGAGCTTGGGTAAGCCAGAGAGAAATTATTGTGCCACAAGAAATTAGGATAGGTGCGCCAGTATTTGACACTGCACCAGCAATTGGCATTTAGCCCGATAATTTATTATACTACATTTTATTTCAGAACTGTTAGCAAATGGTGCTATTTATTACCCATTTAGACATTTGTCTTCAATTTTATGCAATTTTCTTTTACGGCCAAATGGTTCTAGGTATAAGAAATTGAGATTTTAAATTGAGGGCTAAAAAAGTCTCATTTTCAATAGCATAATCCTGAAATTAAGATTAGTTCATTACCAACCTGTTTCTATTTGAAGCACATTTCTTTTTAGAAATCATTAAAAACTTAATTGTGTTAGATGATAGTACATAAAGTAAATGTGTACAGAATTTTTTAATAAATAAATTTATTTATTTATTTAATATGGTGTGTCAATAATTCGGTAAGGAAAAGTGAATTTCGTCAGTAATTAACAGTTATGTTAGTTACTGGTGTTTTAGCCAAGTTCATCATAATTGTGTACGATTTCTAGTAAATGCAGTAAATATCTATTGAGAAGGTTATCGTTGGTTGATTTTTAATATACAGGGTATCCCAAAAAAGGTGGTAACATTCTTTAAATCTTTACTAATATAACTTTTTTGAAATGGTGCTATCTAGTAACAATTTAGTCATTTATCTTCTTTTTTTTTTTGCCAACACCTTTTTTTAATCTCCAGGTGTTCTCCAGACAAGTATTGTTCTAGTCGTTATTGATCATCATGCTACTAAACTTCATTCTATTCTCTAAAGCTGTTTTTGAGGAATCCGAGAACAAACATTTACAAGATTTTTACAAAATCACAAAATATTTAAAATATTTGAAACAATTTTGCTATTGATAGTTAGTACATTAACTTGCCACATAACATAATTTCAAATTTCAATATATTCCACTAGAATTTTTCAAAAATGGAACAAACATGTTCTCTATTTTCGCAAAATTTCAAAATCTATATATAAAGAAAACGAAATACTTTAACACCTATAGTTTAAGTGACTGCCTATGATTGTACTAAATTTTATTTCATTCCCTTCCAAAGTTTGCATGTAATAGACAAACAAATATTTACACATATTAAATAAACATTCTCAAAAACTCAAAAACTTGGACGGCTGTAGTTTAAGTTGCATGTTAACCTATCATGTCACCAAATTTCATTTCGTTCCCTTTAGTCGTTCTTACGTGATGTGTTTTAAAATTTGAGCATTTTAGGAAGATTTAAAAAAAAATTCTCAAAATCTAATAAAACTTTCTTAAAGAATTCGTTGCCTATAGTTTATGTTGAGTGACCACCTATCGTGCCACTAATTTTCATTTCATTCGTTTTAGTCGTTGTTACATTATGCGCAAACAAATATTTAAACTGTTTGAAACGATTTTCGCAAAATCTCAAAATCAAAACAAAACTTTAAAAAAAATTTTTAGTAGTATATAGTTTAAGTTGAGTGTTCAGTTATCATATCACCAAATTTCATTTCAGTCACTTTAGCGCATATTATGTGATGTGCGAACAAATATTTACGCAGTTAGAAACAATTTTCGCAAAATCTAAAAATGTGATTTTTTTTTAATTCGACATTATAGTTTAAGTAGAATTATCAACTATTATGACACCAAATTTCAATTTATTCGCCTTAGTCATTCTGATTGTTACGTGACACGTGAAGAAAAATTTACGCAGTTTGAAATTTTTTTTCCAAAATCTCAAAATCTGATATATATATATATATTTTTTAATTCGACTCCTATGGTTTAAGTTGACTGGCCTTCTATCATGTCACCAAATTTCCCTTCATTTGCTTGAGGGAGAGTAATTCTTGTGTCATTGCATTAAAAATTAAAACAGCATGCTTTTCTTCTCGTTTCTCAGGTGTCAATTACTAGTGTCGCCACCATGACAACATATAAAATATAGAAAAAAATAGAAATTTCCAATATTCTGTTATAAATTATACTTTACATGAATTTTCAAAGTTTATTTAAGTTTTATAAACAAAAATTTTGCTTCTAGATAGTTTTAGTAATTAGGAATGGTAGAAGATAATGAAGAGTCATCAAAGGTGTTAGGAATAAAGTGAGAAGGCAAATCAGATGTTTTACAACTTGGGATTAACCCCCTCTTAGAATAACTTAAGAATGCTACAAACACAAATCGAATCATTTTACGAACAGTAGCTAAAATCTTTGACCCATTCGGAATTTTATCGCCATATACAATCAGAGTAAAATGTCTCTTTCAAGATATGTGGGAAAGATGAACAAAATGGGATGAGAAACCTCCTCAAGAATTGCAAGAAAAATGGGTCAGGTGGTACTCGGAAATCGAAGATATTAAAGATCTTTCTACCGATAGAAGATACTTTCCAGACGACTTTCCCGATTCTTCCCTAATAGCACAGATGGTCACAAAAGAGTCGCTGTGACGTCACAGAGGGTCACAATTGACACAGGACTGTCACATACTAGTCACATTGTGACTTGTGAGTGATGTGACTCCACTGTGTGGTCACTGTGAAGTTTATTTGTGACCAGTCACCTGGTGACGTCGCCGGATGAATACTTAAATAAAGCGGATGAATCTATAAAAATAAAACAATGTGTAAACTGTCCGGTAGTTTGTCTGTCTGCGCCTCGCGTAGCTCCGAAATTGGTGATCGTAGACCTACCAAATTTTGTACGGAAATTCTCCAAGACTGGTCCCGACACACCTCGAAGCGATTTTTTCGAAATTCGAATTCGAATATGTTTTATTTTATGTTGTGTCCGATTTTTAGCGATTTTTCTTCGTAATACATAATAACGCCGGTAATTGCACTCGTAAGAAAACGATATTTACATCATCGTATAGAGGAGAAAATTTTCTTTTAAAAACTGTTTGTTCGGACTGTGTAACATAATTTGCAGATTTTTGGGAATTTTTCAAATAAAATTAAATTTCACGCTGACTTTCGTAAAATATTTTTAAATCTGCTGCATCTTGAATTCTATCAGTCATAACTTTTTTATATTTCGGCAAAAGACGGAGCACACAATTCGCCCACTTTTAAAAGAAGAACGGAGGAAAAATATAAATTAGGAGAATTTTTACGAATTTTTAAGTAAAGAAGGATTTTCATTTTAGTAGCACCTGCTTATAAATTTCGGTTTGATATCTTGCGATTTGGTTGTCATGGATACAGTAAAAGATTAAAATTGCCAGTTGAAAAAAATAAATAAAAACGGGTCCCGCGCCATATCTCGAAGCGATTTTTTGTGAAATTCGAATTAAAACATCTGTTGTTTATTGCCTTAATGCGCCAAATACTACTGTTATTGTACAACTAAAAGTCAAAGCCCGTTGTGAAGCAACTACAATGAGCGCTCTTCTGAAAACGTGAAAAAAGATTCTCATTCCAAAGATTTCGTTTTGTGTACATAGTTATTCTTATGTCCAAGCAGACGATTTCTTTGCTTGGCTCGATTTCCTTTTATAAATACTGGATTTATTTGTGAGAAGAAAAATTAAACTGCGTAATCTAGAAAAACAATTTTAAAGCCTTTATAGATAGCGCAGTCTTATCTCTTATCTCTTTTCTCTTTGTAAAGGGTTGCAAGAGAGGGTGACGTATTTTTAAAATTAAAAAAATGCCCATTTCATGTAGTGTCCGAGGTATTTAACGCTAAAACGTGAACCTAAATGACAGCATGTCTGCGGAAATAAGACATTTTGAAAGTGAGAAGTTCACTGCAAACGACATTTTCACTTTTTTGATACCGAATGACGCTGAAATAGTTTTTTTTTTTGTGTGTGTGTGTGTCATTATATTGCAATGATCTCAGGTTATTACATATATGACGAAAATTTTATGTCAAGAGTGAAATAATTTTGCTTTTTCTAGAAATTTTTCGTTTCCTACCGTGCGAAGAACGGGCACGCAGCTAGTACTTAAATAAAACAGCACATTATCTCCTGAAAGTAATTTATGTGAAAAAAAAAGATTTAAGATTTTTAATTTATATTTATTAATTATGGTATTTTCCCTCCATTTATAAAATACACCAAAAAAAATTTAAGTTTCGAAAACAAGCCATTCCAGAACTAACTTTTGCAGCTGTCAGTTTACTTTTAAAGCAAATCAGAGCAAGACGATCACAGCGCTGAGGTAACGTGCTGACCTACGAGCGAGTGTGTCGAGGGTTCGATACTGAGCGCTCATTCCGTGAGAGTTTGGTGCTGCCATCTAGTGCATGTTACTCGAAACGCTACATACAGAAAGGTTACTCGTTAATTCGGAAACCTTTGTGAAATACGCCAAAAGGTTACTCAACATTTTACCAAAATATACAGAAACGTACACCATTGTAAATAATTAGATGGTTATATTACATAGGGATAACATATAGAAGTTTCGTAGTAGTCGATGAATATTTACGGCTGTTAGAGAACGAACGGACAGATAGAACCTATGGACAGACACAATAACCGAAATCATAAGCACTTAGCTTTGTTGGAAAGTGTCAAAACACATTAGAATCACTAATAATAGTTAAGATATTACGATAGTTTTACAACAAGCAATTAAGTTAATCACAAAAATTAGGCAAAAATTTGAGCGTGTTCAGGACTTTTTGCCTGCTCTGTAATTTTATTAACATAGCCAATTAGTAAAAACAACGAAATAAATGAAAAGGCCAGAAATATGCTTTTGTAACACTCAAAGGATCTCCGAGGTGGGGGAGAGAAGAAAACAATTGAAAGTACATAACCATCCTGGGACATTGCCACATCTAATCGAATTGTCTGGCTACTGGCTTGTTATTCGTAAACTTTGTAACTTTGCTGTACGAAAATGCATGTACATTTTTTCCGGAGCTGTGCATTAATCAAGGTTATTATCATGCAGGTGAACAGAATGTTATTATCATTGTCAAAAATAAATGTTCTATATTTATAACATAATTAACCATTTATAATTTTTTGTTGTTGTTGTTGTTGTTGTTAATCTCAAGTTCATGAAACTTCACTTAACTGAATACTCGTTTCTAAAAAAAGTTCAAATATTTTTCAAATCAGGTAACTAAAGTTCGAACTATGTTATCCAAGTACATTTTCAGTACAAGAATAATCACCTACATTTGCAAATTAACAAATAAAAGAATAAAAAATAAATAAACAGAAAATTAGAAGTATAAATGATTTTGAGTTATCAGAGAAATTAAGACAACAGTAACAACGACAATGACGAAAAATCTTTCATAAAATGACATACGAGTCCGACGATTAACTGTTAAACTTCTATCCTTAAAATAAAAATCCATCGATTTGAAAAAAAAAAATGACATAATTTGGCACTTTCCCTGTGTTATATTCCTTTTTGCAAAAAATCAACCATCATGTCGAATTGGCGATGTGTAACTCTCCATTCTGCATTCAAGGCTTTTTAGCAGTCATGTTTGTTAAAGAGCTCAAATCCATAACTAACTCACTCGGTAAATGTTTAGAAAATAATTCTTTTTCTCTCTCTTCAGTTACAGTTACGAGTTTTCACTGCTTTCCGAAAATCGCCTCCCAAATTTTCATTTGCTAAAATCAATAGGAAGTGACGCAAAAATAATCACGAATGTTTGTGTGACATCAATGTTGTGGGACGAACCGAATGGAACTTGCTCCGGATTTCGCACGCTGTGGTCTGTTTCGAACGTTCGTTTGATGTTCCTCCAGAATACCAACTTTTCGAACGCTCGTTAAGTAGTGCGCGGTAAGGATAGGTTTTCGATGACGTCTCAAAATTGAACGTTCACTTAAAGGAACATGGCAGAATAGAGCCCTAGGTTAATATAGTAGGAGCTAAACTGAAAAGATATCACTCCTAGAGTTGAAACTGTGTATCTCTTTTCGTAAGCCACATGGCATTACGCATAATTCCCAACCCAGATCACGCCTCTCTATCTGTCACTTGGTAGCATCAGCTATCACTTGTGATGAAGTCTGCACCCAAGATGAGGCTTGGGCCGGGGTCGCCGCGACTGAAGAGAGAGGAGAATGCAAGAGGGGGTCTGGGTACTGGTTTTCGTGACGTCACAAGAAAGGATGGGATTTGGAACAGTTTGCATTGAGTTCAATGGAAGAAATGGAATTAATAATGCCAATAAATACGAGTAGCTTAATTTTTTATGACGCATTGAAATAGCATTTTCGTTTTACAACACTTTGTTCTTAAATAATAGTGAATCAACAATATTTTTTGTCAGAAATTAATGAAATAAATTGGTACTGAATTTAAAGCAGTTTCAGCATTGTATGCAGTATGTTTTGCATTTCGGGCTAGCAAATACATTCTAAATAATATAATGGTTACTCAATGTTATCATTTATCTAAAATAATATGTATATGGATTAAATTTATACGTTGTATAAGCATAAAGTCATATTTTTAAGTAAGTAAAAGTAAATACATTTTTAAGTAAAAATAACAATTTTTATTAATTTTACTTAAAAACTGAAATACATTATTTAGTTTTGCTTCGTTTTAATAAGCTTTTTAAAAGAATTGATGTTAAAAATAGCCAGATTCATAAATAGTCATCTTAAGGCATTTCGTGACGTCACAAGAGAGGATGGAATTTCAAAGAGTTTGTATTGAATTCTATGGAAGAAATCTGATCAATAATGTCAATAAACACTAGTAGCAGGAGGAATATAATCAGAAATTTCCAGAATTAATATTTTAAAAACTTGTACAATACATACTATATATAATTATGTTATACAGACTCCTAATGTCAAATTTTATTAGAAGCAATTAAAGCACAAAAAACAAGAAAATAAAAAGTAAAAGCGTTTATTACCCAAACCTTACAAATACTATAAAGTTTTTCATGAAAGCACTACAAGTGTTTGCTTTAGTTTTTTCTAAATAAGACTTTCAAATATCACATTGAGACATTTAAAATATACATAATTAAATATTTTTAAAAATTAGTGAGTATAACTCTTGAATATGTAAAACTGCCTAAATGCTCTCAGGGGTTTTCATGTAAAATATATTGCAGTAATACATATACTTTTTTGTTATTGTTGTTAGCATTGCAGTAATACATTTTCTTTTTTGAGTTAATTTCCGAATCTGTGTTCATACTTAATTTCAGAATTTTCAACAATTCCGATAAACCGTTTAGTTGGAAATATTTCTTTAATAAATACCTTCTATATTTTTGTTTTTCTAAGTATCCAGCAAATAGATTTCTCTCTCTCTCTCTCTTTTTTTTTAATAAATAAATCAATCATGAGATCCGCATTGAACCTTAAGCTACTTGGTATGTGCAGTGGAAGGGAATCTGCGTTTAATTTATAATTAATGGTGAAATTTTCTTAACATAGAATTGCCATGAAACTCTTTATACATTTCTTAATTTCAAAAGAATTTATATTTTCCTTTGCATTATTTTTTTGGGGGTTTCCTCAATATCTTTTTCCTAAACGTTTTCTCTTCTTTTAGTAGGATCAGTTCTTTCTTGTTTTTTGGTAATATCGGATATATAGGCTGGTAAGCTCGAAAAAATGCACGGGATAGCATTCGGTTCTAATTTATAATGCTTTCTTTTTACAGTTAAAAGTGCCCCATCTGATTTTAAAATAGCATCGTCTTTTAAAAGATCTTCATCTCGAAATTGCTCAATACAAACATACGTATTTTTTCCTGGGGACCAATTTTTTCTTGGAGTATTTTTAGTCTATTCGGCCCGCTTTTCTTCGTTTTTTAGGAAAAGTGAAAACTTTTACATTTTCTCCTCTTTTGTAATTAGCTTTACTTACAGCCTGGGACGCAGCAAACGGAAGCATAGTGATTGCTAGAACAAAAGAACAGAAATCAATAAAACTAACGCAAAATACGTCAATTTTATATTTTTATGTACTCTATAGCTTAATAACTATTATAAAGTATGTCCTATTAAGAATAGAGATTGCTGACTTACCATTAGTATCCAAAAAAGGCACAAAACATCTTAGTTTCTTCTACTTTTCCGTATGATTCTAATGCTTTTAACGGAGAAAAGTCCATCCTCTCTTGTGACGACACAACACCTCCACGCGTTCAGTACCCAGGCTCGCCTTGTAATTGTCTACTCTCCCCCTCCCTTCCCGGGGGCTCCGCTTGGGCGCGGAGTAACAAAAGCATTTCCAAACAATAAAAGATAACCCCCAAAACCCTGCGAAAGAGACTTTTAATCAACTAGCAGCATGGCCCGGCGTTGCCCGTGCAATGGAAGGGAAATGCCCATTGACCTTATATATAGATTGTGAAGGGAAGGAATGTGAATCCTCACGATTCAATGATAAAAAAAAGGACATGGGACTTCCCGCTTCAACGAAAAAATAATGAAGTAGGCACCTGATAGCGTACAGAGGTTACTCAGAATTAGACGTGGCTAGGCTTGAATGTGAATCCTACCGCTACAATGATAAAAAAAGGACATGTGACTTCCCGCTGCTGCAACAACAATAACAACAACAATGACAAAGAACACGGCACCTGATAGCTTACAGAGGTTACCGTGAATTGAACGTGGCTAGGCTTCTCCAATTCTACCTGTCTGTGTTCTAACAGTCTTTTATCGCTAATACTTAAGCAACTACTAAAAACAAATAGAATCCAGTCGTCGGTATGAGATTGTAAAGGGAAGGAATGTGAATCCTCCAGCTGCAATGATAAAAAAAAGGTACACGGGACTTCCCGCAGCAACGAAAAAAAAAAAAAAAAAAAAAAGGAAATGAACAGTGGACTTGCCAGCGTACAGAGGTTCCCGAGAATTGGATGTAGCCAGGTTTCTCTCCTTCTGCCTGTTGTGTTCTAATAGTCATTTATCACGAATACTTGCGCACCTCATAAACTAATTATTTTTTATTTCAAATCCAGTAAGAATCACTGGAGGCAAATCATTGGGCATATATACAGTAGACAAGAACTTAAATAATGATAGATTAATTAAAAATCCAGGTTTTTATAATTATTTTATTAAAAATCTAGGTTTGTTTAGATGTAATGTTCGCAGTGGGTTTAATTTATTTATAAATATTTTATGAGGCTCTAATTATTTAGTAACTATCTTCTCGAGGAATTCATAATCCGTGTAAAATATTATCTTCAAATTCTTTAGGAGTCACACTTCCTAATGCAACGATTTCAAATAAATCCCGCATGTTTGTTTATTTCTGACGGGTTCTCCTTTCAAGTGCAAGAACGACCTTGGGCATTGCCCCCCCCCTTGCCCTATGCTGCCGGCGCCCATGGTTAAACATCTTCTAAATGTCAAAATTAATTCTCAACTTCTGTGTTGTGATTTTTATGATCTCATCAAAACAAACAAAAAGTTCCTGAAAAAAGCCATGCCTAATGAAAAATAGGACTAAATTAATAAAGTTTAATGTTCCAGTAAGGTAATGAAATGTTATTTAGTTATTTGTTAATGTTTAAAGTAATTTCAAAAATACTGTAAAATCTCGTTACAATGAACTAAACTATTATGAAGATTAATGAATAAAATATTTTTATCAAAAGAAATTTTCAAATTAATGAATAAAATGCTTTTTTCAAAGGAAATCATTAGAACTAATTAAATCAATGAAATTTCTTTTTTATGAATAAAATATTTTTATGAAAGAAAATCATTAAAACTTTACTTTTCCCAAACAAAAAGGTGATGGGGGACCCGAAATGAGACTGAGCTTCCCCTCACTTCAGAGGTTAATCGGGCCCTGCCAACAGCCTTGGGCAATCTTCAAAACTCCTTAAAGTCGCCATCCTTAGAACAATAGCTTTTATTTTCTGCAGGTGACACGCGAACGGGCTCAAATTGCGCGCTATGAACTTCTTGTTGACACCGGAGAGCCCATCTCTCCAGTCTGACGTCAGTTGCCTTGGTAACGCTTCTGCCAATGAGCTTTCATCTAACGCGTTGCATTATTCCCCCTGTAATTCTCTCGCCGGGGAGAGTCCGGAGAAAATTTTAACCTGTGATCTTTCCAGAAAAAAAAATCATATTAAAAAATCTAATAAACATTTCTGCTTGGTTCAGAATTTAAAAGAGGGAGAAATAAATGTTCAATCAACGGTAAAAAGATGGAAAATTTTTGCCCATTAGGTTTTTCGATGCGCCAGTTTAAAAATAGCATATTTTTAAAAGCAGTACATTTTCTTCGAAACAGTATTTCCTTTAAAAAATTCCCCAAAATCGGCAAATGTAAGTACGATTTTGTAACAAATTGTATTTGAAAAGGAAAACGCTGTAGTTTCCGATGATATAAAAAAATATAGTATTCGGACAGAAATTTAGCTCGCGATAACGTAAAATGCGAGAAAAATGGCCAAAAACCTTACAAAACATAAAATAACTCAATAACTATTAATCCGATTAATTTCATTGTTACGGCATTAGCTTTCTCTTGTCCTATTTAGTCAGCGTTCCAAATTTGGTCCAGATACGTCGAAATATCTGGACGCGTATAGCGAACAAACAAACAAACAAACTCTTCCCTTTTATATATATAGACAACGTGGTAGCCCATAAAATATATCTTCTCAAATGTCAATTTTTCAATTAGCTCAGGGGGCGTTTCGTTTTAAAACAAAAAATTTGTCTGGGGAACTAAATTTAATAAAAAGAGAATTGATATTTCCCCCTAGTTCTCCCATCTCATAATCACCACAGCTCTCAAGAATTTCCAGGATTATGAGATCCAGACATTTTAATAGCCAGTAACTGCACCTTTTTGAAACATGTGATTAGCTTAGAAATCATGTGACTCTAGGTATTAAAAGTGTAAACACCGTCGAGAGCGGATTTTTTGTGCCCTGTGTAGCCACACATAAATCTGCGCGAAGTGCTATTCAAATACAATATGTTCTAAACCAGGAATGTTTATTTTACATCAACAGCCACAGCCTCGGGGGATCGGGACTGCCCCTGTGCCTCGCCGCGGATTAAAAATGAGCAGTGGCCAGAGTACAGCCCTAACGAGCGCGGCAGCAAAGAGCGATCCCAACTCAGGGCTGAAAGCGAGTGCCCCGCTCGACCGGCTGCCCATTCCTTCATATTTTTATATATTAGGGTAGGCCGTTTTTTTTTAAATATCTATTCTAATAGTGCGGAAAGGGTTCTCTGTAGATTCAATAAAAACGGTGTAAAATACAGGGTGTGCCACAATTCCCTCCCGGGTTGGAAGGATTATGAAAAATAATATATTACCAATACAGCAACAATGTCGACTTCATTGGAGAAAGAAACATTACAAGTTTTGTTTCACAAATAACGAGCTTCCTGTATGTATATATATATACAGGGTGCGTCGCAATGCCCTCCCAGGTTTGGAAGGCTTTTAAAAAATAATGTGTTACCAATACAGCAACAAAGTTGACTTACTGGAGAAAGAAACATTGAAAATTTTGTTTCCCAAATAACGAGCTTCCTCGTCGCGGGATTGGTCGAGGTTCCGACGCCGACAATTGCCTTCTTCCGTCGCCTCCTTGCTCTCCGGAGCGAACTGCACGCGATTTTTTTATGCTGTTATATAAAATATCGTGTGCTCGTACCCCCTATGCCTCCTGATTAAAGAGATTTACGCCAAAGGACCACACCCGCATTCGCTACCATTGATCGTGACATGTTAAAATGAGTGTGGTGAATGAAGATTTTAACTTTAGACTTGATATCTGCCATATAACGAAAGGTTCTTTCGTTGAACATTTATGAAACAAAACTTTAACATTTCTTTATCCAATAAAGTCAACTTTGTGGCTGTATTGGTAATATATTTTTTAAGCCTGCCAAACTTGGGAGGGAATTGTGACACACCCTGTATTATTGCGATTGGATAATATCTTCTGCCTCCACATCGGGCTTCAATTTTTGGAATTCGGCTGAAAATTGCTACTTTTTGATCGGCGTAAAAAGCAGAATTATTTTTTACGGTTGTTATTCTAATTTTGCGGAAAGAGAACCCACTGCGTTCAATAAGGCACGTGTACATTGCTATTTGAATCAAATAATATCTTCTGCATCCGCATCACACTTCAAATTTTGTAATTTTTGACGAAAAATGCACTTTTCCTTGTGTTATAGAAAGACGTTCAAACATGCAGTACTGATACTACAAACACTAATTACACTGGGGAACAATTTTTAACATAATTTCTGTTGAGTTCGATTTTTAAGCTGTTTTAGAGTCCAATGGGTACACTGATTATAAAACTGCTGTTAGTTTTCTTCGATCACGTCAAGTTTTTTCTCTACACCTACCTTCTCTTCACTAGTGGTGGGTAAAGTCGGTCCTTTTGAGGATCCGCTCCTCTGAAGGACCGACTCCTTCGGGCCCGGTCCTTTTGGATCCACTCCAAGGAAAAGGAACGGGTCCGGACCCGTTCCTTTCGGTCCGAAATCGGAACCGGTCCGGACCGAGATGACCGAGAGGAATGACTTGGGATCCATTTGGCAGAAAGAAGTGCACCCGGACAGAGATGACCGAGAGGAACGACTTCGGATCCATTTGGCAGAAAGAAGTGCACCCGGACAGAGATGACCGAGAGGAACGACTCCGGATCCATTTGGCAGAAAGGAGTGGATCCGATCAGAGATGACCGAAAATAGATTCCAGAGATAACAGAAATAAGGAATAAGGCAGAAAAAAGCGAACGGTAAGAACGCCCATATGATTAACTTTTACTAAATACCGGACATAAACATTCTTTGTTTTGTAATGTACACGAGAAAGGTAATTGGATCTTATGTCCAAATTACTTTTGTTTTGGAGTAAAGGGGTAAATTTTCAGTTCAGCAAGTCTGTGAGTGGTAAACCTCTGAGAAAGCTATTGCTATTAGGTTTTTCTAAGCATATAACATATGAGCCATAGGAAAAGCGTCACCAGGGAGGGCACAAGGGGTCACGTGTCCCTCCCAACTTCGTCTCAAAAAATTTGTTACATAAACATTTGTTTGAAAATTAAAAAAAAAAACTTTTATTTTATTGATTAGTAGGTATTGCTGTAAGCGTATAAAACATAAGAATCATAGCTCTATAGTCAGGGGGGGGGCACAAGGGGGCAAGTGCCCCCCCCAACTTCATTTCAAAATCTTTTAAACAAACATTTGTTTCAAAATTTAAAACTTCCTATTCTGCTCTTAAATTAAATATGTGCCACCCCCCCCCCGCCCATCAAATCTTCATGTGTTCCTGCAAAATTTCAGTAGGTCTGGGAGCAGCGATAAGCCTTCCGCCTTCCTTAAAAGGCTCTTGTTATTAGGTTTTCCTAAGAAAGTAATACATTTGAACCATAGACGTATATCGGTGGGGGGGGGCACGTGTCCCCCTCCCCCCCCCCCAACAACTTCGTCTCAAAATTTTTTCATTTTAAAATTTTGTTTCACGGGTCTTTTAATCGTTCCACTTAAAAATGCAAAAAGAAACTTCAGTCTGCGTCTTTACAAAATATTTAAATAAAATTGTCCACTGTCAAGGTTGTTTAATTTAAACGTTACTTTTTTAAGCACTTGGTAAACATTTCTCATTTCCAATCTGTTGTACTGGTTTTATGTACTTCATGGATAATAGGGTTTCTTTAAAACTTTTATTTATTTATTCATTTATTTTAATTTTTTAATGAACTACAAAATATTTTATGCAAAAAGGATTTTATTTGGTGACTAAAAGTGAATAATGTTTTCCATTTTCATAATTAAGTAAGTCTCATATGTTTGCATTAAGTTATATTAATTGTTATAATAGATTTATTGTTATCCCTTTTTTCTTATCGTCTTTTAATCATATATAAAGTTCAATATTTGATAATTTACCTTTATAATTTGTATATCGCATTTCTCGCGTATTTCAGCATGTTTTTTAAAAGCTTGCTATGAAAAAATTTAATAGCTTTATAATGAGGAGAAAGCTTTTTTTATGTAAGTTTATCTTACAAAGCTTTAAAAGCATTTCTTTAATCGAAACCGTTTACGTCATAGAATAATTACTTTTTACTGATTTCATGACAATTTGGTAAACGGTTGTAAGTCCAGGGTTATGGCTACCGCGCGGCTGTTTTCTCCGTGCGTAACGTGAATACGCGGTAAAACCCCTCAAAAAGTCCTCCCTTAATAAGATCAAGGCATCCCTTAATAAGATCTGCCTTAACTACAAAATCAAAATAACTTTCATGATAATTTACACTTTTAGTAAAGAGGTTTTAGTATTAAATAAAAATTATTATTATTTCCAATCCTATTATAGAGGTTGTCCTATAAACACTGACCTAGGGATTTCTTCTTTAAGTATTGATCACAGACAGAATAAATAACAAAGTTACTTTATGGTATCGAATAAAATTTTCAGAACTTAAATGTAAATATATACCAATTTTTTTTGTATACAGCCCTCTTACAAAAATTCCCAATAAGTAAAATGCCTCACCACGCATTAATGAGGCGATGTACAAAATTTCAGCCTTTCTCATAAAAAGGCTTAGAGGTATGTTTTATCAAATTTGGTGAGGGGCAATACACCATGCAATGTCAATAATAATAAAAGTATTATTATTAAAACTATTCGATCAAAACTGTTAATTTTGATCACAGTTATTTATAACCAATATTTGACATGTTAAGAAATGAGTTTTAAATAATTTTAGACCAGTTTCCTTTAAAAAGGTTCCCTTAAAACCAGCTTCCTTTTTATAGCATTTAGAAATGAAAAATTTTTTAGAAAATTACATATTACACTAACATTTGATTTAAAGAATTTTTTTTAAGAAGTTATTTCCGATTGACTAACTTAATTCTGGAAAATATATATTATGAATATATTTGCATCTTTAAAGTAACAGTAGCAATGTTTAAATTGAATATTTTCAGAAATAAATATCTATATGTAGAGTTACAGTTATAAATCATTCATTATTCTAATAATTATTATTTAAAACCGAAGAACCAACAAGATAAATTACCATGAATTAGAATAAACCTTATCAGTTGATTCTTATAAAAACATTTATACGCGATGAACGTGCATGGTAAATGTGTAGAGCCGATTCTGAATTATCAATTCTGACTCTTGTACAACAAAACAACCAAATGAAATAGTTGATAAATTATAATGAATTTAATCAATTAAGTTATGTAAAGAATTTAATTATTTCTTTAACTGATCATTTAAAAGAGAAAGTGTTTGTTTGTGTAAAAATCAAAAAGAAATTCTGTTAATTCCTAATGCCTAATCTACAAGAAAGCACGTATTATATGTACAGATTATTTTACACTGTAAAGTTCTGTTGTATTTTGATTACAACGGGAATAATGATGAGAAAACGATAGTTTAGAAAAGTTTTTTTTTAACTTTATTTTTTGTGTGTGGGGGGGCGGGGGAAGAGTAATACGAAAACATATAAAAGTATGATGATACATCCGGTAGCTTTTAAAATGAAGTCAAATAAATTAAATAAAAGCCAGATGTTTAAAAAGCATTTAAAAGGATACACATCACTAAAAACAATTTTCGGATTTAATTTTATAGTTAAGCCGAAGTACTTAGAAAATTAAAAATATACTCAAAACGTATGTCAAAAGTTTCTTATCAATTTTTTTCAACTTATCATGTTACTGAGAAAGTGAATAAAACATGAATGTGATACTATTTATGTAAGGTAATTTAAGTAATTAAAAACTGACCAGGGATAAAACTAAACTGAAAAAAATTATCTCTACTTATTTTTAAGTTTATAAATACTTTAAAATCTAAACTATTTAAAATCCAGTAGTACGTATTATTTTATTATGAAATAAAATTTAATTCACTTGTGATTGATCTGCGTAACTAAAGATTTTTTTTACAGAAAAAGGAGTGCGCACAGTGCGAAAGGGGGGAGGGGTGTAGACGCACGAAATATAAACTTGCGCTTTCATCAGTGGCGTAGCCAGGATTTTATTTCGGGGTGGGCTCGGTATCAAATTTAAAGCTAAAGTTTCAATTGTAAGCTAAATAAAGGGTCCCATTTCGGGGGGAGGGGCAGCAGCCCCTCATCCCCCCTCTGGCTACGCCTCTGGCTTTCATATTCATGAAAAACTAAAATTAAGGGTGAGGGTTGATGAATATTTTGAGGGGGGATGCATTCGACGTGATTTTATCTTTCAGTTTTTTTTTTTTTTTTTTTTGCTGCTAATATTAACATTTTTTATTTGATATCATTGTTACCAAAAGTAAATTTGATTGAGTACTCTATCTTAAACTATTTTAACAACTGCCCTCTAAAGTTTTGGGGGCCCTAGACCATGGCCTATTTTTCCAAGTGGCGTTTTTCAGCTCACCTTATAGATATAATCTTTATGTAAAAAATGAAAAATATATGGACTGTATGTTAAAAAAAATTCGGCAAGGGGGGGTGGTGGTAAGAAAAACGTATTAACACCCCCCCCCCCGAGAACAATATTTTTTATAGCATTTAGACCAATGCATTCTTTGATTGCGCCTCACGTAACCCAAACTTGCGTGTCTTCCAACTAACCGACCCCCCTCCCTTACAAAATTGTATTCGTCCGTCGTTACTGGTCACTGATGTGATCCATCAACAAACTGAAACTTTTCTCCCGCTTTTCTATCTCAAAGGAATGTGCCTTCCGAGAAGCTCTTCTAAGAAATAGCCGCAGGGTTTTGCGGTTGTTCTGGGCATAGAACTAGGATAGGGACGTAGAAGAGAAATGAGTATGGAGATTCCGACCGCAACACGTACGGGAGGACGGGCGGAAGGAGGACAGATTTCCTACTGGTGGGCGTTTTCCGTTTTCCAGATCTCCCTTCAGACAGCTGTCACGGTGTATGGATCATTTATCACTAAAGGACTAGAAAAGCGCTCTTCGCCGCAAAAAGTGCATGGGATTAGAGGGACGAAGAAAGAAATATACATGTATTTTAGACACTTGCGGTTTTTTTTGGATCAAATTAATAGTAGTAGCATGATTATTATTTTTTTTTTCTATAGTGATACACTGTGACACATTTCAGATCTTGAGATAAGACTCAATTTCTTTCATAGATTTTTGAGGAAAGGTAAAAATTTGACTGTTTTGTTTTTTTTTTTAAATGGAGCATTTCCCTATGCGCAGGAAAAATCAAATTTAAAATGCATGTATACTTATAGTTAAAAATACTTAAAATTGCAAATGAAGTGAAATATATGTTTTACAGAATGAAGGATTTCTTTTAAAAATAAGCACATATCTAGTATTTTTGTTTGTTTGTTTGTTTGGTTTCAAATTGTAATTTAAAAGATCATGATTACATATGTATATTAATACATACGATTGTAAACATTTTAAACGTTTTTCTCGTCCAGGTTTAATATGAAGCCATTTATATTAACACCAGTTACAACTTAGAAAGTTTCATTAAAATAAGACACATACAGAGAAATTTGGTTGTTATAGACAGTTTATGAAAAATTATTTTTGAGTAAGCACGGTTTAAAGTTACCTTACTGTTTTTAGCATAAGTTTCAGTAACCTAAGTTTAATTTGTACTTTTTATCTTTTTTTAAAATAAGAACTCATTTATTTATAACTTAGTTTGTCAGGATTGTATTTGCAAGGCGCGCTAACTTGAGCAGATTAATATATAATTAATATAATAGTATTATCTCACTTTTAATCCCACAATTTAAAATAAATTCTAATTCTAATTCTAAACACCCAATGAAAAGCCAGAAAATAAAAAAAAATAGAAAGAAAAAGAAAAAAATGAAGCACATAAACATATTCAAAGAAAAGCTAACCCACAAAAGTTACTCAGAAAAGCCATTCTGTCAACAGGAATATATGAGTATATATGATAACTGTTTTGATGCAGTAGATATTAACGTTATGTCTATGTACACTTTCTCAAAGAAGTATTCGACTAAAAGTCAAATCTTCCCTTTTAAAAATCATTTATCAGAAAATGGTTTTGCTTAAATTATTATATTCATATTTCTGTCGAATTGGGTATTTTTTTTTAAACTGATTCAACATTCGCAAGCACAAAATAGGAAATTTCGTTTACACTTGAATACTTTTTTGGGAGGGTGTACATTTGAAATGAACTGATGTGGAAATCCAAAAATGAAAATGAATAGGCTCCAAACTGAAGTTGGTATTTTTCAGCAGATTGATAATAATCAAGGTTTTTTTTAAAAATTTTGATTAACAAATGGATACATTTAGAGATTAGTCGTTAAGAAAAAATATTATTAAGTAAAATTAACTATTGATTTTTGAATAAAATAATTTTAGTTAGTCCTCAGTCGTCGATGGCCCACGACAATATGTTGGATTATGTCTACAGCAGTATGTGTATGTAAACCCTTGCTTGAACTTGAAGGTCTCCTTTTTAACAACTCGAAAACATATTGTACGGCAATCACATTGTGTTGAAGTGCAACTGTTTATGTCGGCATCCTATGCTGGCATTCAGCATCGCAGGGCGCAACGATACACTAGTGTACTGGTAATTCTTACCATACTACTTTAATGATTTTTATACACAATAGGCTTTTATAAGCTCGTCTTTGCACGTTCGTGTGTGCCTGCACCATATTACCCTTTACTTAGGCTGTCATATGACTAATGATCTCTTTCAAGTACTTGTTAAACATCTTTGCCGCTTCGTGTGTTAGTTGTTTGACAAACGACTACGACTCTTTTGTACATAGCACGTTTACACCATAGATCTTCTGTTCTATGGTTTGCACTAAAATGGTACTTTTTTTATGAATACATGGGATGCACTTAATAGAGTATAGTGGATTTTTCTGTTTGGCTTGTCTACTAAAAGCAGCGGTAGAGTTGAAAGGAGTAACTTATCTGATTCTTTCGATTTATTCTGATCGTTCGGCGTTCTTGAAATAAATATTTTTCAGGCATTGCTATATTACAAAACAGCTTTAAGCACATGCACATGAAGACTTTTCTTTCAAATCTACGACTTCACTGTTTTGCAGTTTTTAATTTCTAGCTATTTCACTCGCGGAACTTAAATCTCTGAAGAATGTCGTTGGCAGGTATGATCCTCACCGTACAAGAAATTGCTAACAAAGTGTGTTCTACATAAATTTATTAGTAAATACAAAAGTTTTGAAGAAAAAATATCATTTTAATTTTATAATTCTGTAATCGGCTATAAATTACGTCGATAATGAATCAGTTTATAGAAACTACGACATAAATTTTTCAATGATTAATATTTTAAAGACCTGTCATCTGATAAAAGACCTTGCATCACAATTTTTCATAGGACCACTCAAAATGTAGCAAAGAAATGTAATAAGAATGTCCTAGGAAAAGGGAACAGAAACGTTTTTCCATCTACATGGTAGATTTTGGATTGTGTGTGATTAGGGCGATCCTGCGCGAAGGGTATCTGCCTAAGATGGAGGATGCCTTGGTAGGAGGACTTTCTAAGGCGTTCTAACGCGTATTCACATTACATTTGGAGAAAACCTACCTAAACTCCAGACCGTTTGATTGACGACCGCGCGATGGGACCCGAACCCAGGACCTTCACACTTCGGTCGTCTACTATTTCAGTGATATAACCACTGTGCCATGGTGAGGCTCGTATATGGTACTGTGGGAAATTCATAATTTATTTTTTTTAATTATGTATATTTTTTAATGCCATCAATTTTTCAAATTTTGGTACAGAAAAAATAAATGTCCGTTTCTATTTCTGTGATTTTATCACTGCCCTACTGGCAATCCTAAGAAAAATTACCTTTTAAGTTTAAAAATTTGTAAATTTTGATATCAATTTAAAATACGAGAGAGAGAGACTAATTTTATGAAAAATAATAGTAATAATAATAATTGTTATGTTTCATAGCGATAGCATTAACATCTTCACTCATGTAATAATCGCATTTTTTTGCCAGTTTTTCATGGTGAAAGTCTAGGTGCGACTATTATGAGGGGAAAATCTAGTACATAATATTGGAACTCTAAAGCTATTTTTTCTGCTTCAAAATGGGGGTGCGACAATTATGTGAGGGCGACTACGGTACGCTAAACAGCACAGTGTCGTCAGGCCATTATTCAGAGCAAACTTAACGTTGGTGCTTGTCAAAAGTAGCGATTTTTGTTGATCGCGCCGAAACTAATACAGCTGATTTTCAGTCGGAACATATAAAAGGAAATAACTTTCTTAGTGGAGCAAAGTGAAGATCTCACTATAAATATAATGAGCAGATGTTCTTTATTTTCGAGGACGCCTTGAATACTGAAAGCAAATATTTAAATACCAAGAACACTATGAATAGTAATTGTTCCTTCAATGAAAACAAAACTGTTTCGTCTATAAAAAAACTTTAAAATAGAATACTGTACTGCACTAGTTTCTGCTTTTATTTGACTTTTAAAAATTAACTAGCTGCCTCAAAATAGAAATTTTGGTCACGTTACTATATATAAATACTATGATATAAACATTAGGGTGATAAATACAAAAATATTCTGCAGCATTTTATTTGAAAAATATGTAGTGAAATTTACGATCGAAAATTAAAAAGTATGATTGAAATATTTATTATCCTACATAAATATTATCATCGAGCTACGCCATTTCACTTTGCATCTTACCTAAATAATCTTTTTTTTTTTTTCTTTTCCTCCTTCTCAGCTGGCTCTGCGAACTCAAACGCACGTAATCGCCATCAATCATGCCAGCAAGGTTGAAAGCCTTGAAAGCTATTTGCGGAACAAGCTGTCACTCAAACTACGCAAAGAGGCTTTACCGCCAATTAACCCAGTCCTCAACTCGAGGGTGGGGATTACGAATCACATGACCTGGTGGTCGAAGCAAAGCATGGCGATTTCCTATCTAGTCCTTAAAAGATCTATGGTTCTGGGCAAGAGGGGTCTGCTTCTTTTCCCCCGAAGTGTACAGGTTTTCCTGTGCATACTCAGGAAAAAGGCAGGGACGCCAGGTCTTTTGTTAAGGCTACCAGCTGATGATCAGCTGTTCGCCCCCCCCTCTGGCTGGTTCCGTGCTCGTAGCGTACGTGCTCATAGCGTACACCCCTTTAAGCGTGCTTGTAGCGTACATGTGGTGCTCGTAGCGTACATCTTCACCGCCACCTGTTTTCACCACAGTAATAATTGAAAAGAAGAAATAAAAAGGCAAATCCAGCTAAATATAGATGTACTTTAGTAGCGGCCATTTTAGCCCACAAAATTGTAGATTTCATTACTACTATTTATTTTGAACAAATAAGGTGAAATTTAAATCAAGTCCAGAAAAAGTCATTGTTTTTTTTTTTTTTTTTTTTTTTTTTTTTGTAAGGAACTGTTTTACGGCCGATTCCCAATTATAATGAAGTATTTAAAATAAAAAAATTGTATCAAGTGGTGTATATTTCAGAATGTCTTTAAGCATGTTCGAATACTGGATAGAGCTTCAAATATTAAAAACAGTGTTGGCTATAAAACATTAAAGTAAAACAAAAGGTATCTCAGACGCAAAAAGAGGCATTTTTCTGTTTAGTAATATTTTTTTTATAGTAATATTTTTTTATAGACACAAATGTCGAATACGTGACTGCGGCTTTTCTAGAGGAAAAATATTTTTAGAAATTTTGTCTGCTTCAAAACGGGGGTGAAACTATTATGCGAGGGCGACTATTAAGCAAGTAAACACGTTATGTTTAATTATAAAAAAAATAAATAATAACGAAATGATTTTGTTTTCTTTCTTTCATTTATTCTGAAATATCGTTAAAAGATCCGCTAAAAAAATGCGGATCCAGATATTTTTTTTTCATCCGTGGATACGGATACGGATACGGATATCCGGAACACCTCTAAAAATAATCATATATCGATGTCTTTCAATGTCCAGAATCCCCCTCCCCCCGAACCTACTGAATTGCTACGTTACTGAGCTCGATCTGATTGAGGGAGACCTAGCGTTGAGCTATGGATTATTATTACTGGTTTTCTTTTTATAAGTGCAAGAGTTTATTCTGATTCATGGTAATTTTTCTTGTTAGCTCTTTGTTTTTAAATAATAAATTTTAAAATGAGGAAGATTTATAAGTATATACATAAGCGTAAAGTTTTCAAAATTATTGGGGGGGGGCGGGCCCCCCAACCACATATATTCACGTCAGAGTAGCCAGGGGGGGGTTAGGGGGTTATACCCCCCCTCCCTCCCATGAAGAATTTTTTGCCATACAAAATGTATATTCCTCACTTCCTTATCATACACCAGTACCGTATACATATATGTGAGTTGCAGAAGTCGTACCCCACCCCCTTCCCCATGAAAAATTTCTGGCTACGCCACTGATTCACGTACATATAACTTACTCTTAACTGCCAACTAGTACGGAATAGAATTAACCACTTTTTCTACATGATTTTTCGGCTTAAAATATAGCAAAATTTTTGTGCTGCGCGCTCGAGCTGGTTACTATTTTGAAAAAAATAATTAAAAAATAGACTGTTTACAAAAAGTGGTTAATTATATTCCGTAGTAGTTGGCAGCTATGACTTACTATGTATAAGTGTAAATTATTGGAGGCGCCCATAAAGTGGCTCTATGGGTCCATAGAATTCTACACCTATGTAAGGTAAGTATCCATGTTAGTATCTTTCTGCCATGTTATAAGTTAAAAATAGAAGCAAAGAAAAAAATCCAATAGGAAAAAAAAACATTTTCGATGAGATAGTGCATTTTAGACACATCTGAACTTTTCTTCATTACATACTTTACATTGCATAATCTGATTTTAATTAACCAGAGCCTGGCGAGGGCAGCTTATTAGTAACATTGTGTGTTACATGGCGTCACAATGAATACTAAATCATGATTGAAACCAAAAGAAGAAAATTTTTAAAAGTACAAGTAAAGGTTTTTTTAAACGTTTGTAAATGGCGTAAAATACTTTTTTTTATGTCAGTATAAATTAGTTTTCTGTATTTAGTGGTAAATTATTGGGTGGGCTCAGCCCCTATTCACAATTTATTGGGGGGCTCGAGCCCCACGGGCCCATATAACTCTACGCCTATGAGTATATATATTTATATAATATTTTTATTTCTGAAAATAATCAATTTAAACATTGGTACTCTTATTTTAAAGATGCCTTTTTAAAAATTAAGTTATGGTATTAATAAGTCAAAAACAACTTTTTAAAAATCTTTTTTAAATTAAATGTTAGTGTAATTGTAATGTTTTTAGACAACTTTTTAAATGCTGAAAAAAAACAGCAAGACTTTTTGAAGGAAACTGGCTTAAAATGATTTAAAATTCATTTCTTAAAATGTAAAAATTGGGTATATATAACTGTGATTAAAATTAATAGTTAATTAGCTTTGTTTGAATAGTTTTAATAATTATATGTTTACTATTTTTGATATCGAAAAGCTTATTGCCCCTCACAGACTTTGATTGAACATATGTAAGCCTTCTGATGAGAAAGCTTAAACTTTCTACATCACCTCATTAATGCAAGGGAGTATATTTTATTTATTGGGAATTTGTGAAGAGGGCTGTATAAAAAGAAAAAGTTTGTATTTACTTACATTACTTACATTCCTGAAAATTTTATTCGACACCATAAAGTAACTTTGTAATTAATTATATATGTCTAAGATCAATATTTAAAGAAGAAAACCCTAGGTCAGTACTTGTAAGACACCTTCTCTAATATGGTATAGGGCTGGAAGAAATAATGATTTATATTTAATATTAAAACTATAAAACTTTTACTTTCAGTGTAAGTTATCATGTGAGTTATTTTGATTTTGTGTTTAAGGCAGATCTACATGAGGGCTGCCTGCTTAATTAAGGCATGCCTTGAGCGGAGAATTTTTTGAGGGGTTCTAGCGCTTATTCAGGTTGAGAACTACTGAAAACAGTCGCGCTGTAGGCCAGAACCCTAGATCTACATACTTCAGCCCTTTACCAAATTGCCATTAAATTAGTAAAGAGTATTCATATTATAATGTAAAAAGTTAAAAATAATTTTTTTAAGCTGTATAAGATAAATTTATATCTTATAAAGATCTTGCACAATATACAATCATATGTATTTTTGTTTGGCGTCCAATTATTTCTAGGAATCCTACGCATTCATTCCGCCCTTCTTTGTTCATCTTGCGGGAACCTGTATACAAGGGCGGTTCTACAGTTGCAGTTTGGGAGGGGGTTTATAATTTTATATAACCTCCCCCCATTTATTTTATAATTTATATAAACTCAGTGCCTCAGAGAAGGAGTGACTACTGGGGGACATAGAGAGGAAATGGGTCACCTTTGACTGCACAATACACTTCATATATGTGAATAAAATGTTTAATCAATCATCAAATGTGAAATAAGTGTTTAATTAATCATATAATTGATGAAGTATGTAAATCCCAAAAGTAATAACCATGCATCTTCGACCCCATCGATCAAAATTGCCCCCCCCCCTACAAAAATGAGACGGGCTCGGACTCTGTAATTCGCGATTGTGAATTTCCTATGCAGAATTATTTTTTTCACTTTCGTTTTCAAAATCCTGGGAGGGGTAATTACCCCCCCCCGTAAAACCGCCTAATGCCTGTACACTTTTACATTTTCTTCTTTCTGATAGCTTGATTTTCAGCCGGGAACGCAGCAAGAAGGCATTTATACAGATAGAAAAATTAATAGTTTAAATAGCAATATATTTTTAAATGACGGTTTTTTATCCTTTTAAGAGGTTTCTAGTATAATACATTATGTACACAGATTGCTTGCACACCTTTAAACAAGACAACAGCAATAGGATGACCAGCAACTCAATTTTCTTGCTAAAGAAGGTGGTTTTTTCCCGATATTTTATTTTTTTCTAAACTACGATTTTGTGGACTAAAATGGCCGCTACTAAAGTAGGTCTACATTTAGTCGGATTTGCTGTGGTGAGAACGGAAACAGGTGGAGGGGGAGATGTACGCTACGAGCACCACATGTACGCTACAAGCACCCTTGATGGGGTGTACGCTATGAGCATGTACGCTACGAGCACGGCACCCTCTGGCTCTTTGTTAATCTCTCTCCGCTCCCGAAGGATATAAATACTAACTCATTGCTTTTGACTGTCTCTATGAATATGCCTATTAACACGCACATTTTAACTAACTGGCTAAAAAATAAATTCTATTACATTAAAAGAAATGGTAGAAAGATTCAAAGGCGGATCCAGAAACTTTTTTCGGAGGGGGCACAAATCCCGAATACTCATTTTATCTAGTGTAAAGCCCACTTAATATTGGTGAAAGCCCCATTTATCTAGTGTAAATATATTTTTCTCGGAGGGGGCGCGCGCCCCCTGCACCCTCCCCCTGGATCCGCCTTTGAAAGATATGTTGGCAATGTGAAAAAGAAATCTAAATTTCTGTAAGCAAAAGTTTAAAATGCTTAAATAGGTATTGAAAAAGCCAAACATTTTAACATTAAATCTAAACCGTGTTTACTCCGTAATAATGGTCGCCCTCACTAGTCGAATGCCCGCTTTGAAGCAGGAGAAATCGTCAAAATATTTTCCCCGCTCGAAAGTCGCTGTCACGTATTTGACCCCTTCATTTATGTCTATACAAATATTACTATAAAAAGATAAGTGTCTCTTTTTTTGTGTGCTACTGACGTGACGAAAAGATTATTTAATACGCGGCAGATAATGTGGACACATTTGTTAATTTAGTAATTTTATTATAATACCAGTAATGTGTTCTATCATTCGAGAATATTATGATTAGATTAGTTAGATTTCACCTCATAATTGTTGCATCTAGCCTTTCACCATGAATAATTGGCAAAAAAGTGCGACTATTATGCGAGTAAACACGGTAATTTCATTTAATAATTATCACTCTCGGAGTTTGACCGTAATTTGACCGGAGTTTGAAAGTAATTTTATTTTATAGTAAATATGTCATTTTTAGATTTTTTAAATATTAATATGCATTAACTTAACACTAAATATACAAATAAAAAGAACATTAATACGTTATTCTTTCTTTTAAATCTTTTCAAATTTCTTTTTTCAACAATGTCAATCAGCTTAAATACATTTTCTCAAATTAATTATTATTATTATTGAAAAGCAAGGAATAAAATTCCCTTCCCAAATCCCTTTTACTTTTTTCCGATAAATACATTGCCTCAAATTATCACTGTCTTTAGCAGTGGCGTAGCCAGAAAATTTTCATAGGGGGGGGGGGGGTAACGACTACTGCAACTCACCAGTGTTGGGCAAAATTCACCGAAAATGTTTTTTCAATACGAAGCATAAAATACATTGACTCAAACACTAAAATACAAAATACTTCGTGAATTAAAAAATATGCAAAATACATACAAAATAGAAGTACAATTTTTAAAGCATTTTAATTGAGAAGCTAAATTTTCCACCAAAGATCTCACTTTATTTTACTTAAATATAGTTTAACAAGAATAACAAAAGCAATTCCAATAGTTGTGTTAAGGAAGAAACAGGGCCGTACCCAGAAACAAATTTCGGGGGGGGGGGGGAGGGGACCAAAAGGTGAAAAAGGCTCAATTTTTCACTAAAAGGCTTCCTTATGATTGTTTTGTTGACAAAATTTTAAATTTCGGGGGGGGGGCAAAACCCCTTGTTCCCCCCTCCTGGGTTACGGCCTTTGGAAGAGGTGCTGTTTTTTTTTTTTTTTTTTTTTTTTTTTTAAACGTTGCCTTTCAAAATTTTACTTTTATAGCGCTAACATCCGAAACCGACCATTTCTGAGAAATTGCATTAATACTGAAAACGCAATGAAAAATATGCAATTTCAGAATGTGAACAATGAATAGTCGTTTGTCTCAAAATCGTTTATAAAAACTTTAATTTCCAAAAGTCTCAGTGCCTAAAATAAACCTCTACATATAATATTTATTACTTATTGATTTCAGTTGAACGTTTGAATATAAATACTCAGCTAAATCACAGCATAAAAAAAATTCAAGTTTTGTCTTTTCAGTGAGTTTTAGAATTTATCGTAAATTTAAATATTTTGCATATTATCTAAGTTTTCAGCTTTCACAACTGACACTGCTCCTTAACATTTTCATTTCCATCTACAGACAAAATTTGGAAACATTTTAACTAAGATTTGTGCAAAAGGTTTCAAAATCATCTAGAATGGAAATTTGATTCACCCCATTCATTACGGGAAGCTGTCGCTCTAATGGTCTGAAATTTGGTGTGTTTCACTCCATATGTAACGCGAATGCCCCCTTAAAAAGTTATTACTCCTTAAAAAGTTCCCCAACCAAGGCATCCCTCCTACGGCTGACAGCCTTCGTGTATCTTTGTCTCTTAATCACAATAACCAAGAATCCATTATACTACTATAGAAATACTGGCAGCCTTATTTTTCTAGAACTTCGCAACACATTTCGAAAATCCCTTTAAAGAAGCTAATAAATACTACCTAAAAATATGTTTACTACTTTTGGTTTCATATACAGTGGGAATTTAGAAACATTCCTAGACAAATATACTGTTTGTGTTTTAAACAGGAGTATGAAAGGCTTCTCTTTCCCTTTCCTGTTTAGTTAACCCATTTGTGCCTGGATATTTTTGCGACTTTCTTCGATTTTTACTGATATCAGAAATAATAGATAAATTTCTGATGTCAACTTCTTGAACAAGGCATGATTTCTTTTAAAATCCTTATGCATAAAAATCGAACTATCAACATCCTACTTGGTCATGTTAAAATATTTTGTAGAGTTGAGGCTAAATACTCATGAATAAAGGATAGGAAAAATAAATAACGTTTTCGACTAATAGCGAAAATGCCGTCCCAAAAAAGAGACGCTAGGCATAAATGGGTTAAATTTAAAGATCACGAGAGATCCTAACACTTCTTCAGTGACAATACTGCGTGTAATTCTGGTGCGACTCATAAATTGCATCAAGAGAGGGGGGGGGGGGGTGAAAGTCAGCGATTTTATGATTTTCATTTGCACATGCTATCTGAGCAATCTGTGGTGTTACGATTAATTTAATGTCAGAATATAAAATGTATTTTTTTGTATTTTGAAAATACAAGATACAATGAAAATATGTTTTAAAATACATTCTCAAAATACTTTGTTTTTTACAAGTGAAAATACGAAATATACAAGACGCAAATATATTTTGAAAATAGATGTATTAGCGATACTGCCCAACTCTGAAAAACACATACATGAATATGTGTGTGTGATAACGGAGTGAAGAATATACATTTTGTATGGCAAAAAATTCCTCATGGGCGGGGGGGGTGACACCTCCATTCTCCAGGGTTTTAAAAAACCCGGTTTTTTTTTTATAAAAACCATCCCAGGTGGGTTTTATTAGGTATTTGGGGTTTTTTGGGGGGGTTTATTAAAAAAAAAATTATAGTATAACACTTTTGGATTTAAATTTTATAGTTTATTTCAAAACAGAATAATTTAAGTCTAAAAGAAAACTTTCATTACAAAATAATAATTAATTAATTAAAATGTAAAAATAACTTCAACTTTAATACAGTACTATCTTTTTCTGCTGGCGTTTGTAAAAGGCTCCTAATTCGTTTTATGACCATAGATAAAAGTATATTATTGTTCACTTGAAAACTATGTTGTTTTTGACTGGCTGTTTTCTATTACTTTTTAAATTTAAGAATTAAATTTTTTTAACCTTCGTTTTTTAAGTCATAGTTATATTTTCTAGTTAGAATATAAGTCAGTAAACCCTTTGCAGGCCAACTTACTGCAGAAAACTACTATTTATTTAATAATTTTCTTTATAGTTATTCATTTTTGCTTCATATATATATATATATATATATATATTACTTTAAAAAATCTAGAATTAATATATCTGATATTAACCCTTTGAGGCGCAACCCTTTCCCAATGCTTAAAAAAGGGCAGCCGTTGCCATCGCTTGACTTAACTACCAGCAAGATGGCGGACGATAGAAACGTTCATCGCGTGCCACAGATCTAGATATCCTTTTTTGACGACAGCTGGCTGTGCGAAAGGCTGTCCTTTTTTCAGCATTGGCCAATCTGTCCAGCTATTCTCGCGTTCTTCCATCTTTCGGCAGATGTCAGTGCTGTTAAAAATAATCGTGACAATTTTTGTACGGGAAATGACGTGCTAAAAAGTAAAGGATTCTCGTGGAGCTATGTTACCCGCCACTACTTTTATAGAAATCCAATCTATTCTTCGTGACTGGCAACAGTCAAAACGTCAGAGTTTGGCGTTCCCGGAGCGGATACACTGCGCGTTAAAGGGTTAAATCCCACATAAACAGTTTATAATGAATTAGTTTTATATTTCTCATTACTAAAGTAATGCAGCAACTAATACAATACAGGATGGTTTCCTGAACCTGCATTCATTCTTGCGATGCATGCTTGTAAGTAGTAAGAGACATATCCCATTCTTCTCTTATGTAAGAAAGGGTATTTTTTTTTTGTCATTATACTGATAATTACATATTTTATTCGTATTTGAAAACTTATTTATTAAGAAGACCTAATAACATTGCTTTAAAAGATTGTTTAAAAGAGTCTGAGACGATGTTGGTGGTGACGGTCCCCCTGCACCTCCCCCCGAAACTCCTGCTATGAATAATACGTATTATACGCTTACGAAAACCTAACTCTAACAGTAAGGAAGAGTTATCACTGCTTCCAGACCTACTGAAATTTTGGAGGGGCACAGGAAAGGATTGCGGGGGGGGCACATATCGAATTTAAGAGCAGAAAAACGAAGTTTTTTCAAATTTTCAATCAAACTTTTATTTAAAAAAATTTTGAGACGAATTTTGAGGGGGGGGGGCACAAGGGAGGGTACGTGACCCCTTGTGCCCCCCTCCCGACGCTTCCCCTATGGTTCATATTATTTACGTGCTTAGGAAACCCTAATAACAATAGCTTTCTCACTCCCAGATCTACTAAGCATGAAAGTTTACCCCTTTACCGCAAAACAAAAGAAATTTTACGTAAGTTCCAATTAAATATATTCCTCGTGTACATTACAAATCAAAGAAAGTTTGTGTCCAATTTTTAGTAAAAATTAATCATTTGGGCGTTTTTACTATTCGCGTTTTTTCCCCACACCTGGCAAATTATAGATGATCAGCTAACCCGAAAAAACTGTGAGAAAAATCTAATCCCAACTATTAAAAACTCCATCCCTATTAAGTAAAATGATAAAATTACCTCTCGTAACAACATTGAATTCGACTCACAAATCAATAAATAAAGAGATATCGCATCGCTTCTCCAGTACCTACATCCAATGTCGACATTCTCAAAAGCAATTTATCCCCAGTTTTCTTCTAAAAGTTCTTAACTCATCTCACTAAAAATGAATGACCACCGATCTCCTTTATCGTTTGGAATGTCAACCGCCCCCGGCATGAAACTCCAGGTGCCTCTTTATATCCACAAGCGTCTAGCCCCCGATGGGGCTACTTCGGTACCATTCAGTGCGCATGCTCGTAGACTTCATACGGGGTTCAAAATTCGATCCGCTCTGGAAATGAATGGTGTCGCCATCTAGTGATTACTTTTGGAAACTTTGTATTTCTCATAATAATAAGAAATTTTGAAATATTTAGGATTAGCTTTGAACTTGTGTTTATTTTTCCTTTTGTATTATAAAAAAAATTCTTCAAATATTTATTCTTTCTGATGATCTTAGAATTGCCAATTGCTTGTTAATTAAAATTATGTATTAAGTAATTTCTACATGAGTTAATTATTTTTTTGATATATTATATAGTAAATAATTTTGCAGATTTTGGAATATTTAGTTTTAAATAAGAATGGTCTCACACACACAATCTCGTTTTATTTAGTTTTAAATAACAATGGCCTCACACACACAATCTCGTTTTTATTTTTATATCCCGGACGTTCCCCCCGTCAGTCATGAGCAGGGTGAGTGATTTCATCAAGATTTGAAGATCACGGAATCACGCTATCAAGGAAGAGGGGATCTACATATGATGGCTGACTATTGTTGGAGCATAAAGCAAGAATGTCCACAGATTAAACATTCCAGAAAAAGTACAAACGGAAAATTTTGCCTTAATATGTATGTTTACTACTTGGTAAATAAGTTTTTCTATGTGTATTAATACAATTTAACTTGTAGTAACTATATATTTGGGATCTTTTCCCTTTATTTTTCTTTTTCTGCACATTTTGGGGTACCCTGTATCTTAGAAAGTTGACGTGACAGACAAAAACTACGGTTACTTTTGGATACAGGGGCCAAAAGTGATTCAAAAACAAGTCACAGCTCTAAGACAACAAAATTGCTGTTCCCCAGTATTATTAATGAATTATGACATAAGAAAGATTTCTTTGCTTGAGAATTATTAAATAATTGCTAATTGCTACAAAACGGTGAAATATAATTCAATACCAAACAGTACAACACAAGATTTGATAAGAATATGTTAACTACACAATGTTCTCTCATGCCGATGTGAGAAGCGTAAGAGCATCTAATATACAGGAAAAGGCGTGAAACTAGACTTGTGATAGAATTCAGGCTTAATCGATCAAGAAAAGAATGTGAATATCTTATAAAATCGTCTGTACTCTAAACCAATGCTTAGAGTATAGACGTGTATCTCGAACTTTTCCTCGAATGTAACACTTTAACCCATTTTTAGCAGGATCTTTGTTTTAAGCAATACCCATTTATGCCGAGTGTCCCTTTTTTGTGACGGCATTTCCGCTATCAGTCGAAAACGTTCTTTATTTTTCCTAGCCTTTATTCAGGAGTATTGAACCTAAACTCCACAAAATATTTTAACATGACCAAGTAGGATGTTGACATTTTAATTTTATACATAATGATTTTAAAAGAAATCATCCGTTGGTGAAGAAACTAACATTAGAAATTTTATCTATCATTGCTGATTTCAGCAAAGATCAAAAAAAGTCGCAAAAATATCTGGGCACAAATGGATTAAATGTGTCCTGTGTATAGAAAAGTGGCAAAAAGTGGGTTAAGGGATTATGAATTTTCACGAAACACCGTGTATAAATCTGAGTGCAATGAGTTAGTCCAGAGGTTCCCAAACTCGGTGCCGCGGCACCCTAGGGTGCCACGGGCGTATGCCAGGGGTGCCATGGAGATAATCAAGCAAAGCGTTTTGGTGGAGTATAATCAAATAATTTCTTCTGAACCGGTATCCCCAAGAAAGTGAGCCAAGCCGATCACTAAGTGGGCTCAAACAAAAATATTTCAGTCAAGTTCAAGACTGTCCTGTAGCCTCTCTTTTATAGGAACTCCCTGAAATGGAGGTATTGTCAAAATTCTATATCCCTTTCGCAAGAGAGTACTTTCTTGATAGTTAGCCCTATAAACAAACAAACAAAAAATAACGTAAAATGTATCTAAACTGCTTCATTCAAACCTTCATATTCATATTGCTTTAAAGGAATTCTGCCGTGAAAGTTTTTAGCCTGAAAAGGGTGCCGTAAAATGCTTTTAGCCTGACAAGGGTGCCGCGGGGGAAAAAAGTTTGGGAACCCCTGAGTTAGTCTAAGACGAGTTTGCTTTTTTGCGTGTCTTCACGCGAAGAAACCCTGTCTGAACCCATAATTTTAGCCGATGCTTCTATCACTGCATTCACTGACTCTTCTACTGCTTGAGTGTGACATGAAAAGTCAATTAACTCCTAGTTAGTTTTTTTTAATCCTTCTTCAGAGGATTTTAATTCAACAGTTAAATTAAAACCAGGATTGGTGGAGAAGTAATAGTCACTGATTATAGTAAACTTTACATGGTGATGACTCTCTAGATCAAGACTTCCTTACACAGGGTGCAGCAAGATCTATGGTGTGTGGTCTTTGTCCATCAAGATACAGAGGAAGATATTCTCAGGCTGTGCAAGTAATGACTATCGAAAAATTACTCCATCAACAACATTTTTGAGATCTGATTTTTAGGTAAATATCTTTATATAGAAATAGCATTCCACCCATGATTGGCTCCATCATTCAGCGAGTGATTAGCCTTTATATTAAAACAATTTGAAGATTAAACTTTCAAGATAAAATCACATACTTGTTTCAACTTTAATCAAATTGTTAGAGAACTGATATACAGAGTAAAAACTCTGTTTCCCAGAGTCATCCAGCATAAATGTAATAATGGTAACAGTACAAGAATATCCAGATCATTAGAACAATTATCTAGTCAAACCGCTTCATGTATTTCCACTAACTATTTTTCATCCACCTTTAAATCACGCTTTCCACACGCTTAAATCTATTGAGTAAAATAATAATCAAACGGAGTATATTTTTACTCAATTTTTGACTTCAAACAGCCATTCTCCCGATTGAGTAAAATTTGCTCCATTAATCGACAAAAATCAATGGAGTAAAAAATTCTCAATTTTTGAGCATTATACAACAGCTCCATTTAGGCTAAATAATAATCAAAAATGAGGAGTGTCTGTCCGTTTTTGATTAATATAACTGTACTCAATTATGATTATTATTTAAGCTATAGAATGAGCGTTTTTGCAAAATCAGCCCTTTTTAATTAACATATCTGTACTCAATTAAGATTATTATTTTAAGCTAGAAAAAGGGTGTTTTATTAAAATTTGCTGTTTTTTAGTAATATATTGAATGATTTGTTTTCTTCATTTTTTATTATCAGAGCTGTAATCTATTATTATAAGCCCGAGAAAATAAATTTTAAATCAAGGCAAATACATTACATATATCTTAATACACTATAAAAAGTATTTTGTTAATAAATAGAATATAATTTCACTATAGTCTCTCGTTATAAAACGAATCCACTGTACAGTCAGAATATAGAAATGCAATCATGGTTAAACCAGCTGTGAGATTTAATTAAAGAAGCAACCCAATTTATTGACATGAAAAAGGTAAAATACTACTCACTCACTTTGGGTGGAGATATCCTAACTTCATTTGTTTTACAACAGTTTTTTATAATCCAATCGTAAGAAACTATGTCATTAAAGCGAAATCTTTACCTAAAGCATCTCCTCCATATCTAGGCTGAATTTATTTCACAACTCTGAATATGAAAAAGATGCATTTGGTTTTCGGATATAACATAAAACTATCACCAGCGGAATACACACACAACTATGGCCTGGCCGCGTTTTTTACTATGAACCGTTATCCGCGTGGTCACGTGACAGTAATAGGATATGGGTAGTGGGGTAGAAGAGACAGACAGAATTCTCCAGTTAGACAAGATTTTTGCGGAAAATGAGTTAAATAGAATATAGCAGATGGGGAGTGCTGGGGCGAATTGAGGCATTCACAAAGTATTGTCTTGAATGAGTATTTTTTGGCGTAAAAGGATTTAAATCGGCCGATAAGAAATTTAATCAATAAATGAGTGTTAGTTTTAATCAATAGATTTAAGCGTGCAGTACTTAATAATTTCAAAATTTCAAACAGTGGACTTATGTCTAGCTCATTAAAATGAAGATGACATTGCAAAGACCTAGCAAGTTTCAATTTCCAAACACAGAATGATACCACATTTCTATCTTGTATTAACAGATATGCTGTCACAGCCGATCGCTAGAAGTTGTGAAATATTCCTTCTAAATATTCGGTTATATTCAATGAAATCTGTTGCTTTTGTACATGCTTCTTTGTGAAATGCCTTCTTTTCTTGTTTAAAAGCTATAGTGGTATGATCTACTATATATTACAGAGACCTTTCCAAATTTGTTCAGCATGAATGAATCGTTTCCAGTACTTTACTTAAAATGACATTGAAGGTGCTTGTTTTTTTACCGATATGAACTACATTTTAGTTGATATAATTTCTACAATTTTCAAGAAAATCGGTTATTTATTTCCAGTTTCGGCGCAAAACTCAAACAATTAAAGAAACGGCAACCAACATATTTTCATATGTAGGTATGTTAATTAATTAATAAAGATCATTTGGGCTTTCAAATGTGTTCCATGTACTAAACCTTGATGCAATACCTATTAACAATGCTATTAAAAAAATCTATAAAAAAAAAAAGAAATAAAATAAAAGGAAAGGAAAACTCTAATTTAAACGCGCATTCAAAAATTATTAGTGCAACGTTTTTCCTTTTTTTTTTTTAATCGCATGCTCCTAAACACACTACCACACATAATTAACGGTGTGGTTAATCATAATTGCTCCATGTGACTTAACGGTATTGACAATGAAATTCCAGCAGCGAACAAAAGTGGAAGAATTAAATTCTCCCCACTTCCTCTCTCTTCCTGTCACAAAGAAAAAAATTGCAAACATCAAAAAATGCATTTTCCGTCAAAAATTACGTAATTTAAAGTGCGATGCCGATGCAGAAGATATTATTTGATCGGAAAAATATTTTTCACTTACCTTACTAAACACAGCGTGCTCTTTTTCCGCAAAATTAGAATAACAACAGCAAAAAATAATTATGTTTTCCACCACGAGTAAAAATAGTCAATTTTTACCCAATTTCCAAAAATTCAAGTCCGATGCCGACGCAGATGATATTATCTAATCAAAATAATATTTTACACCGTCTTTATTGAACCTACAGAGAACCCTTTCTGCACTATTAGAATAGCGACTTTAAAAATAATGTTTTTGGCCCACTCTAATGTATATATGTATATATATATACATATATATATATATATATATATATATCAGAGTGGTATATATAATTGAAGTGCAAAGACTATCCCAACCCCTTCGCAGATTTCAAAGGATATATTTGCAAGAGTATTTATAAGTGATAAATATTGAAAGTAAAGAAAACAGTATAAGAAGAAATGAAAGTGTAAAATTTGTTCTTTAGTTAGTTTATAAACTTCCATGACATCAACATTTTACTAAAAAATTCAAGTCAATTCTTTTTTTCATGAGCAAACACATAACCTAGTTTTAAAAATATTACGTTTTTCCACCCTATGAATTAGCTGTTTAAAGTGAGAATCTGTTTTCCAAAATAACATAATGAATTTTGAATATTTAATGTTTATAGAAACATTCGGCACCAAAACGTTATATTTTACAAATTTATCAAACATTTTTCCGTAACACACACACATATATGTGTGTGTGTGTGTGTGTGATCTATCACTTAATTGTTATACTATGACGCTCACATTCTTTTAAAATTCCCCTCGGAGGACGGCAAAGAAACATGGTCCTCGTTTTCCACCATAGGAGAACGTGTGCGTCTGTGTGTATTCACGTCCAGGGTGTCCCAAAAAGGTGGCAACACTCTATTAGAGATAAGTGGGCAATGTAACTTGTAAAAATGTTCAAAATAAGGTACGAAGAAAGATTGCATTAAAAAAATGTATCAAGTAAATTTTCAAAAAGTTATACTTCTTTACAAAAGTTATACGCCTTTTAAATCTAGTAAATTTAGTTCTTAATTTGTATACAGCCCTCGTAAGAAAAAATTCCCAATTAGTAAAATGCGCCTTTATACTCATGAGGTGAGATACGAAATTTCAGCCTTTCGTCATAAAAGTCTCATTTATGATGAAACTTTTTTAAAAGGATGATCAGGGGCAGGAGAAGAGTATATAAACTTGGGGGTAATTGCTGGAGAAGAATATAAGAGAATATTTATATATTGGTATTTTAAGTACGTAAAGCTAATATTTTACAAAAGTTATATACATATATATGAAATACATATTGTAATAAACAATTCGTAGTTCAATAGAACGTACGGCATTTTATTTATTCTACTGTCATAAATTTCCTTTTTTTTTAGATTCATCATTAATTCATATCCTACATATATTATCAAATTTTATGAAGATAGGTATTAATCGCGCTTATAGATTTTATTCTGGCCTAATTTATAAAGTATTTGTTATGCTTTCGGTGTCATCTAATTTAATCAGCTTAGTTTATTTTCACAATAACTTAATTTTATTGAAACGCAGTAATTTTTTTATGCTGCTTACTTATTCATTTCTGCAAGTTTATTGAAGGGTATCTAAATGCAAACGAAAAATGTTTGATAAATTTGTAAAATATAACATTTTGGTGCCGAATGTTTCCATAAACATTAAAAATTAAAAATTCATTACGTTATTTTGGAAAACAGATTCTCATTTTAAATAGCTAATTCATATTTTTGAAACTAGGTTGTACGTTTACTCGTGAAAAAAAATTTGACATTAAAATATTTGAATTTTTTAATGAAATGTTGAAGTCATGGAAGTTTGTAAACTATTTAAAGAACAAATTTTACATTTTCATTTCTTCTTATACTGTTTTCTTTAATTTAAAAATTTGCCAATTACAAATACTCTTGCAAATATATCCTTTGAAATCTCTGAAGAAGGTGGGATAATCTTTGCACTTCAATTTTCAATTTTGCATTTAATTAGTCTTGGTCTTTTAAATCTAGTAAAATTAGTTCAAAAAGAATTATGTATAAATCCATAAATCTGGCATGGAAAATAATAACTGTATTACTCGCTGTTCAAACAATTATGACAAATTCATTATTCTAAAAAATTAAATTGAAACAAAATGTAACCATCATTATTTAGTTTTATAATTCTGAAAATCACATTTCATTAGTTACTTCGATAACTATAAAACTTTTCATTTAAAGGTTTTAAAATGTATTGTAGTTAGTCGTAACTAATAGCAACTACACACGCAGTTTTCCAAGGATCACCTTCTCTGGCTCTCTTTTTATTCCATTGGGGGAAAAAATCACAAAACCTTGAAATATTCTTAAAATACACTCCGTTTTTATTGCTTCAAAAGCAATAAAATATTCCTCCTTTATAGGGACCATTGATTCTTCTTTAATGGTCTTTAATTATCTCGCGTTTTTGTAACCATGCAAATGAAAATAGATTAAACTTTTTTTTTCAAGTAGAGGGGAATTCAAAAGCTCAAAACCATTCTTCAAGAGACTAATGCTAAGAAATATGACTTCTATAAATAATTTAGTTTATTCTCACCTGATAAAAGTTTCAGACGAAAATGCCACAGTATTTTGAAACACTCAAGTCGTTTTTTGTAAAAAAAAAAAAAAAAAAAAAAAAAAAAAAAAAAAAAAAGTGCTTAAAATTTCTTACGTGTAATAATATTACTTTGTAATTTCACTTTTTGTATAGCTCTGAAGCTCTGCTTTTTAATTTGTAGAAGTTCTCTTGAATATTGATAAACAGCAATCTCCATTCAAATCTCTAATGTATGTACTATGCAGAACTGTAAAAAAATGTGATTTCAGAAAAAGTTAAGACGCGAATATTTTCATGCATAGGTATTCCACTACTATTTGCTTTTAATACTACTTTAGTTATAGTGGAGGCTCCGAACTCTGCACCACCGGGTAGATAACTTCCCTGGGATATCGGTGTTCTGTTGTGTTGACAACCGTTGTCTAGGTTACTATGTCAAGGATGAGCAAAGTATACTGATTTGCTTCACATAATGTTCAGGTACGCAGCAATTAGATATAACTATCTTTATAGAAACGACACGCTTGGCTTGCATGTGAAATTCTTTCAGGACGGAACGATAATGCAAGACAGTAAGATATTAATAATATCGCATTTCATTCTGGTCTCATTTAAATAAATTAAGCAAATTTTTAATCCTTTGCTGGTAAAAGAGTAAAGTTACTTTTCCCCATATCAGGCTTAGCAAACAGTAACTAAGACAAACGGTAGGAGGCAAAGGGTGTGCATTAACCCCCATCCATGCATCTCATGTTTAATCTGTTAATTCCAATCGTTGCAAAAACGTGAGAATGAAGATTTCTTTTCTGTGCCCAATGTTTCTTTTCTTCACGGGGGCTTCGAATAGCCACTTATGAGACCCGCTTTGGTCAAGTGCAAAGTATTTTTTCTTTTTTTAATGGACTGGCGCTTGCTGATGAGACATTCGCCATTAACACGGCCATAAGTATTGGCCATTTTATTATCGGGACACCTAATAGGCAGCCAATGTTACCCCTATAAAGGGACGAACATGCTAATAATCTAAGTCTAAGCCGGGAATCAAACTCGGACCCAAGATGTTGTAGAGCAAATATATTCCTTCCTAAGCTTAAGAGTAAATATACCTCTTTTGTAGACACCATTGATTCTTCTTTTATTGATCTTTAATTGTTTCGCGTTTTTGTAACGGTACAAGTTAAAATAGATTAAACCTATTTTCAAGTAGAAGGGAATTCAAAAGCTCAAAACCATTCTTCAAGAAACTAATGCTAAGAAATAGGACTTCTATTAATAATTTACTTCATTCTCACCTGATAAGAAATTTCAGGCGAAAATGCCACAGTATTTTGGAACACTCAAGTCGTGTGGTTAAAAAAAAGGGGGGGGGGGTTGCTTAAAATTTCTTACGGGTAATAATATTTCTTTGTAATTTCAATTTTTGTATAGCTCTGAAGCTCTGCTTTTTAATGATTTCTTTAGCCACTACATGACCTGAGTGGCACAAGTGCAAAGTTATGCAGTAATAAAAGGAGCTCAGTGAGCAAAATTTTATGTCTCAGGCTCTCAGATGTCATGATGGCGTGTTTCCTTCTTCTTCTACTTTCTTTCTTTCTTCTTCTTCTTCTTCTTCTTCTTTTTTTTTTTTTTTTTTTTTGTCATAGATCAAAAAAGTGGAAACTCTCAATCATAGTCTTTTTATATAAATTTATATGATGCGCGAAAAGAGAATAAAAATTTAATTAAAAACATAAGGTATTGTAGAGGTGTCGCTGAAAGGTACTTTATTTGTGCAGGGAAGATAATTAATCATTATAAATTATAAAAGCGCTTAATATAAACTAGAAAATAGCATTACATCCATTCAAAAAAGTATTCCAGTGTAAGCGGAATTTACTATTTTAGTTTTGTGAATTAGCTTCCAGAAAAAAGTTATTATCAAATATGGGTCATTCTAAATCTAGACAGAGATTTTATGCCCGGAAAATTAACTATTATTATCCTGGAAATTACTTATTTTTCATTAGTAAAACATTTAAGGTTTTCATTCAGTATAAGTAGCATTTTTAAAGTGCAGCTCCAGAAAAAAAATAAAAGTCCACTTGCTCTTCATTCGGCCTTCGTTCGTCCTAAAGCAACGTTATATGTAAAATTTCTCTTGCAAATAACGTTTACTTCCAATTCATGCACTTTGCACAAAAGGCCGTTTTCATATTTAATTCTGCATCAGTTTCATTTTTTTTCTATGCCAACATCCTATTTTGATTCTGTTAGTCGAAAGAAACCTTTCAAATTACCCTAAGTATAAATTTTCACTAATTTTCTCTCGCGATATTCCGAATTCCTTTTGCGCGATTTTAAGGGGTTGTCTCCAAATTGAGGGGTGCTTAAGCGGAGGTTTTAAATTTTTCTCATTAGACATTTTGTCCCAAAAACGTGGTAACGGGCTTTAATTCTTTATCTATTAGAGAAAAGTGGTCAGTGTAAATTGGAGAAATGTTTAAAATAAGGTCAGAAATGAGGCTAAGAAAAAATTCCTCTCGTTAATTTTCAAAAAGTTACACTTTTTAAAATTGTATACGACTAGCGTACAAAACAATTCCCAATTAGTAAAATGTGCCCCATACACTAATGAGGTGACATGCAAAATTTGATAATTATGCCTTAAAAATTGTCAGCGATATGAAGATAAATATAACATTTACTTAAACCACTTTTCAAAGGCTCTCGGAGGGAAAAAATCACGTCGAATGATTGCATTTCAGGGGTCGTACACAAACTAAGAAAGAAATTTTTTTTTCCACTCTAACAATAAACGTTTATATTCAAAATCATGTATAGTCCCCGATCATATTTCTTTAAAGATATCTCTGTGACGCTGTGTGATGAATGACTCAAATTTTGTACATCACCTCATTAGTGTATGACACGCATTTTCCTAACTGGGAATGTTTTTGTAGGGGGTCGTATACAAGTTTTAAAAATGTGACTTTTTGAAAATTAACGAGAGGAATTTTTTCTTAATGGACTCTTATTTCTGACCTTATTTTTAACTTTTTTTTTTCAATTTACACTCTTGTAAATTGAAAAAAAAGATAGATAAGTGTTATCTGCCCACTTATCTGATAAAGAATTACAGCCCGTTACCACCTTTTTGGGGTACCCTGTATAACTTCCCTCAAAGGGAATAATATTCATAAGGAAAATAATACTTTTAGTCTTAATTTTTTTGTAGTAGGAATATTAAAAATAATATCATTTATCATTTCGTCTAATTTCAGATCGGCAATTAAATATTTAGATTTTCAGAAGATGAAGGCAATACATTATATTTTATTGTGTAATAAACAAACGCTTACGGATTACTTTTAAAACAAGTTACTTTTTTGATAAATTTAATATTTAAATAACTTTTCTGTTTCTTAATGACATTACAAGTCGAAAATATTAATTTAAAAGTATAATTTCAATTAAACTGAAGTAAGAAAACTTAATTATGATTTATTTAAAATAAAAAAGAGCGTTTGTACAGAGTACACGTGTCAGAAGTGAAACTTCTTTGGCGAGATTGATTAAAATCTGTTCGATTGTCAAATAAGTAGTCAGAGATAAAAATTAAAGACTAAAATTAAAGATAAGATTTGAAAACAGATCAAAAGTGAGATATAGGTAATCAAAGGATTGAGGCATAGTATTGAAAAGATTTTAAAAAATTTAATGTAAAAATATTTTACAAGTTCGTTTGGTTAATTTTTCAGTATTAAAATAAAATTTCAAAATAGTAAATAAAATAATAAATATACTAAGCACACTAAGTCATTAGACAAATATAAAAATCAATTAATATACATGGGTTTTAAATTTTCAATTACAATGAGGATGTATACAAAAAGAATATATAAAATATTACTTACATGGATATCGGTTTTTGTGAATAATAGCTTGTTAATAACAATAAATATAAATCGTCAAATTACTGGATAATCTCAAAATACTGGCGATTCTGATCAAAATATAACATTGATAATTGACTTTACCAATTGTAAGTCAGCGCTCCAGCATTTTCGTCTCCGAGTGCACAATGTGTGTTTACATTCAGCGCATGCGTACACTTTCTTAAGAACGAATGTAGCACAAAGAGGAGAAAGAAAACTCTCTGAAGCAATAGAGTATAGCATGCTTACTATTTTTGTCTCTTTCTCTCTGGCGATCTATCCGGTAGCTCTCTCCGTCTGTTAAAATACAAAATCGTCCCAGCCTCATCATCACGCTATTGCCGTGACACGACCTTGAAATTTCACTCTCAACGCGCCTAAAGAAGTTTCACTTCAAAACGTATCCACTAATTTACCTAATGGTGTTTAAATCAACTGACTTTTAAGCTTTCTGTATTATAATGTTAATATTAAAATTGTTAGCGCAGTATTACAGAATGAAATGTTGTTGTTATACTCTTCTAATAGACCATTCAATATTTTAGAAACTTTTATTAACATATTGAGTTCTTTCATCCTAATATAGCTTATACTTAAGTTATTATTGACCGCTTAGTAATAAGACAGTGGCTTACGTTTCTTGCAAACTTTCACACATAGATAACAGTAAGAGGTTGGCTTCTGCTCAACTGACCAATACGAAAGCAATAATTGTTGAAGAGTGCTTTTATGTAAAATATTGAAATAATTATAGATAATTTTCATGTAATATAAACATGCAGCAAGGAGTTTTGAATGTTGTTTAATAAAAAAGATTATACATCCGCAAAGCGAAATTAACATGACTAAGGCATCGTCAAACTTTACAAATCTGTGATTTATTTGCTTCAAAATTCGCTATTTTTAATACCTCAAACATTTAGTATTTGTGTGTAAAATATATCTAATTTACATTATATAAATAAATGTACATTTTAAAGATATTTTTCGAAAATTTATCACTTTATTAATTGGTATAAAGCCCCCCTAATGCATTAAAATGAACCAATTTAATTAATATTAACGTACAAGTTTGAAATTTCGTATAGTTGTGTAAAATTGCTTTCTGCATCTATTTCCGTTAAAATTGGGCTATGTCGCTATTCATAATCTTTTCGAATATTAATTTAATAATTCATAACCCATATTAATATTTTATTAAAAAATACTAGCAAAATATGTTTGGCCCGTTTAGTTCTAATAGTACGAATAAAAATCAGCTTCTGAATATCAATATTAAATGTGATATGAAGTAACGTATGAAAAAATATTTTAACACGCGTGAAGGAAATTTAGTAAGCTCATAACTCATTCCTTTTTACTCCAAATGCATTGAAAATTGGTACCCAGGATTAAAATGAGATAATTTTATGAAATATAAAGTGAAATGTAGGTAATGCCATTGAAGAAAATAAAGTTGGTGCACAAGTAAAGTTGGTGTTTGCATGTCCCCTTATGCAAATTTTATGTATAACGACGAACGAAGGCCGAAAAAAGTGTGCTTTTTATTTCTGGACCTGTACCTTATTTCCTCATTAAAGAAATACATTCAGTTTCTGTAGGACTTTCTTTGCAAACCAAATAAGATGAATCAAGAATTCTCAACTGATCTTTCTGGCTGTCCGAGACTAAATATCTTTGAAATATATTGTTTTTTTAGTACAAAAACGTTATTTTTCACATATATATATACAATTTATATCATGATAGTGAATGTTTTTATAAATGCAGTATTGAACAAATTGTTTCTTCCAATCCATATTTAGTGATATTTTACTCTAAAATATTGTTTATTCCAGTTCATACTAGAGATGTGGGTTTTCCGGAAAATTTTGAAACAGAAAATTTTCTGGGAAATTTTCCGAAAATTTTCCAAAAATTTTTCTAAGCCATTAACAAAATAAGGTATTGTAATATTAAACTCGCATTCACTAGAAGCTATAAGCAAACAAAACTGGAGTATTATTATCAGCTCTGTGATGTCCTTTTGAGTTTTCTCCTTTCAACAAAATATAAGCTAAATTACATTTTTAACAAAGCAGAGAAATTGGGATTTAAAACTTTTTACTCATGTATAAAGCATATAATTTAAAATATAATTCTTTAATAATTATTCTACCCATATAATGTCTCAGTAATTCATTAAAAAATACCATATTGGACAAAATATTTTATTTATTAAATTGATCTATGACTAGCTGAAATGGAAATGAAATAGGTTCCAAAATAACTGCATATTTCTCTACAAAAAATAAAAAATTAGTTATTCTAACACATTTCACGAAAAAACAAATTACTATAAAAATATGTTAGCTTTGATTTCTTTCCTTTTTTTTTTGGGGGGGGGGGTAAAAAAAATTTAGGCAATAAGAATTTTCCGGGGAAAAAAATTATTTTGAATATTTTAATCACAATTTTTTCTATAAACTTTCTGGGTCACTCTCTGAACTGGAGAGCATGGGGTAATCTAAATCAGAATTACTACTACTAACAGAGAATATTGTGTCTGTGCATTCCTTTGATAGGTCATGCTCAGAAGTAGTAGCAGAATTTGAAAGTATAAAACAGAATCAAACTTAAGTTTTATTCATGTAGATTACAATGTTAGAATTATGACCTCTATTTTTTTTAAATAGTACAGGAATTGACTAATAAAAGAAAATATAGAAAGCTCAAATATGTTCCATGAAAAATTGTCTTTTTGACATTGAAAATTTTCCGGAAAAACATAGTCGTAAATTTTCCATTTTGGAAAATTTTCCTCACCACATCTCCTGTTCATACGCAAATTGTTTCTTCCAGTCCATATTTAGTAATATTTTTCTCTAAAATATTGGTGTCCGTAGTTAATGTAACTTTTCTTATCTAACATCTGTTACTAATTATAAAATGTTTTTAACTTTGTCAAAAAAGGACAGTATAAGATTCAAGTGTAGCTTACAAATAAACAGGAAATCATATTTAGCCAGTTTGGAACATTCACTGAGCACAAAATATGTATTGGACTGATAATTTTTTTTTCAGGTGAGTGCTTTATCACTAAGTAATTTCACTAATTATAGATGACCTCAAAGATTTGATTTTTGAGTAGTTATAAATAAAATAAGTCCACATTTGATACTCCGATATATGAGGCGTATTCGGAAAGTAAGTTCCGTTTTGGAAAAAAAAAAGTAAAACAAAAACAAAACAAAAAAATCAAGCCAATTTTATTTTACATGAAAGAGCATGTCTTAAGCTATTTTCCTAGATAGTTTCCGCCGATGTTCAAACACGTGTCGTAGCGGGTTACCAGCTTTTCTATACCTTCTTCATAGAAACTTCCTGCCAATGACGATAACCACGACTCCACTGCATTTTTCATTTCATCGTCGGATTCAAAGAGCTTGCCGATTAGATCGTGCTTCGTGTCCAGGATCTAGTAACAGTCGGACGGCACCAATCCTAGGCTTTACGGCGAGTGATCGAACTGCTTCAAACGAAACTGTCGAATCATCTTTTGGGTGTCACCAGTAGTATGGCCGAGCATTGTCATCATGGAGCAACCCAATTCATTTACAGAGCATTCCTCTACGTTTATTTTGAATGCACGCCGTAGTTTTCTTCGCCGCAATCAAGGTTATCGTCATTGGAGGGAAGTTTCTATGAAGAAGGTATAGAAAAGCTGGTAACCCGCTACGACAAGTGTTTGAACATTGGCGGAAAACCACGTAGAAAAATAGTTTAAGGCATGCTCTTTCATTAAAAAATAAAATTGGCTTGAAAAAAATTGTTTTTACTATTTTTTTTTTCCAAAACGTAGCTTACTGTATGAATACGCCTCGTAATTAATAACAAAATCAAAAGATGTGTTCTTCCCGACTTTTTTTTTTTTTTTTTACTTTCTGAATTTGATCTCTGTTGCCACACAAGGGTAACAGAGGTTGCATAATGATGTTGCATAAAACTCTTATTTTTGGTTCGTAACTTAAAAGTCTAGTGTATATGTACAGTTGCCAGTTCACTTGTCAGGACGAAAAACAAATTTTATTGGCTTTAGAAATATGCCGAATAATCTTCAGAATTCAGTTCACACAAATTAATAAGGAACAACACCCTTTATAAGAATCAGCTTAACACAGAAGCTTTATCAAATGCCGTATTTCGCATACGATAAAATCTTTCCACAGTCTAAAACTCAATGGAGAATCTTGAAAACCGTCGGCTGCTTCCCAGCATATAATAATGAAGATTTTACAAAGAGCCTTCAAAAATAAACTTCTCAAAACAAGCGAAATATCGCTTACCAAACCACTTGATACAGTGCCTTATAGCTGTCCTAGTGAACAGCACGAGTATTCACTCTCAATTTACTTGAACTTGTGAAGCGACTTGTCTTTTTATATTTTTCGCACATGCTTCCGGAACATTCCACGAAATTCCTTTAGTAGTATTTTCCAGAAGTCTTCAAGTATTTGACTGCGTACTAATGGAGTGAAGCAAACATTGCAGGCCGCATTAATAAATTCGCACCAAATTTCAACAAGCTCGGTCATTTTTTTGGCGAAATATCGCCAAAGTTCGCAAAGTTTCAAAACTGAAGTTCGCTAAGCCATTTAACGAGAAACCACTAAACAATATGTTAAACAATGAGGAAACAGAAACTCCCTATCTCGCGTTCTAGTTAAACGATTTTCATGCAACAAAATGCAATGCTTAATTATGTGGCATGTAGAATACAAATTTTAGATTAAAGGGTAACCCCGAAGGGCATATGAGAGCAAAATTTCGTAACATTGCCCCCTTCCCGAGGACTTCACGTCCCCGGCAGTACAAGCCCTAGTTAGGAGGCTAAACAAACGTTTACAATACACATTTAAAAATAGATCATAACAACAACAAATAAACAATAAACGTAATAAGTAAATACGCATTAATGAATATATAATAAACATAACAAAAAAAGCAAATTAACACAAACAAATATATTACAAATATTTGCACATCGTAAGCATTGACTTGAGTAAAGGAGAGCTGAAGAAAAATTAAGAGAAGAGAGACAGGAAAGAAATGAGAGATGAAGGAAAGGAAAAATTACGCCATAGAGACCATGATCTTTTATAATCGAATAAAAATAATAACTAATTAAATCCGCAATTAGTGGCTGGATTGTCGTAACGCACGGCTCTTGGTTTAGAGTTAGGGGACTTATGAATCCTATCAATGACATCGTTCATCGGGAAACAGGGCTTTCCGTCGGTTAGGATTCCACAGCTAAACCTTGTCACCTTCATTGAACTTGTGTCCCGTAGCCTACGTGTCGTAGCGAGTCTTCATCTTCCTATTTAGGTTCATTCGCTCTCGAGCAGAATGATGCACGTCTTCAAACCGTAACTGAAGATTTTTCCATGTACAGGGTTGTCCAATTTAAACTTCCCCAACTCAGAGGCCTGTGCAGGATGTTGTATGGGTCATAATGTGATGAAATTTTGAAAACAGACACTTCAGATCACGCGCTCGTGATTTATTAAAAGAAAATTATTAGTACAAGAAGTTGCCGATAGGTGGCGCTGCAGATCAACAAGACGTTCCACAGATGTTCTATATGTGTGCCGTAGTCGAATAGGGCATATCAACAGCACGAGAAACAGTTGGCACACTGACAACACTATGTGGCGATTGGCTAATGACGTCCACGACCGCCAAAGCAACGTCTTGTATGCGTGCAGAATCCACAACATGTCGTCCTCTACCTGGTGAAATTCCCAGCTGTCCGGTTCTTTTGAACTTCTTCATCATGTCTAGTAAAGTGCGTGGTGTCATTGGTCCTCGGCGTAAATTCTTCAGCCAATGAATGCTCTGATCGCAGCACAGGAGTTCTTGTCATTCTGGTAGAAAAGTTTCACTAACACAGCTTTGTCTTTCAAAGTCGTCATTGTGCATCAGCGAGCCGGAAACAACTGCCTGTGCAGCGCCTGTCTTCCACTTTTGTAAGGCTCGTCTTTTGGATATGTGGCGCAGAAGCTTTTTTTCTGCAAATCACGTTGGTGCAATATGCAAATTACTAGTGTCACAGCGCCATCTATCGGCAACTTCTTGTACTAATATTTTTTTTAATAAATCACGAGCGCGTGATCTGAAGTGTCTGTTTTCAAAATTTCATCACATTATGACCCATACATCATTCTGCACAGGCCTCTGAGTTGGAGAAGTTTAATTTGGACAACCCTGTAGATCGCAATAAAATACGTAGACACCGTGAAAAGGTCCGAAAAGCAGTTGCAGAGTCAACCAATTTAACTGTATATCAATCTAATTTAACAGGATTATATTTCTATATAAGAAAAACAATACAAATGTACAAGTTATGAAGGGCACAAAATACTATCCAGAGACAACAAAGGAAGATCATTATACTCTCGTAAGGGAACCCAACTCTCTCTGTATCGGACACGTTTCTGTTACAACAGGAGAAGCCAAAGCCATTAAAGAATCGGTACTGAATTTTTTTATGTCAAATAATGTACAATTAAATGAGATAAGAATAATTGAATTCAGTGGAACAAATGCTGACACCAGGCACAAAGGAGGGGTTATTCGCTTGATAGAGCTGGGGCTGAATAGACTATTACAATGGTGTATTTGTTTGTTTCATACAAATGAATTTCCTCTCCGACATTTGCTTAACTCCTTAGATGGTGCAACCGATAGTCCTGGTAGTATAATTATTAGCAATGATTAACAATATCCTCGCAATATCACGTGGTGAATGTACCTCTGAACTGGCATTAAACAGAAACTGGACAAGTTGCTTACTCAAGGAGGCTGACGACTCAAAGAATTTTAAGACTGTATTACAGAAAAAACTATCTCTTCGATTTTATTCTTTCCACATACATTATTAAAGTATACGCACCTGCGTGATTTTAATTGAAACAGAACATAAGAAAGATAATAGATAATGCATTCCAAAGAAACAGCTTCTTTTGTCATCCTAAAAAGTTTTTAGTTTCAATGCTCACAGATGGCAGAAAGCCTATCAGGTCTTTAGGGGTACGAAAACTAATTCTTTCTAGGAATGAAAACAGAAAATCATCAGAGGTAAGAATTTTTCAAGTACCAAAAGTGCACTTCGAAGCAACATATTATATTGAACTTATCAACTGGCAGCGAGTTGGACATTTCGAACCAGCTCTATTGATGAATGGGTCGTGGAGAAAATGAGTTCATAGTAAAAGCCGAAAAACGGAGGAATGGTTAATATATCATTGTCATACCCAAGCAGTTGAAGGATGCGTCCGCCTAGTGTCTGAGGCATCGACAAGTGTATGTGGAGCAGAGAAAAGAAATGGATTCATATTGAATAAAATAAAATGAAGAAACCATATCAAATATTTTCACACCAAAATATTTTTATACTTTTGAAATATATGAATCTTCAAACAAAACATTAAAAGATCTATCAATTCAGTTTTTAAGTTTTATGATTCATTGTTTTGATTTTAAATTTATTCTTCATACATCTATAAATATCATTTTAAATATTATTTACATTTTTACTTTAATACCTGAGTAATCTTCCAAATTTACAAAAACAATTATTTACATTACAATTTTTATTACATTTTTATGAAGTTGTCAGTTTTTAACTAATTTACGAGTGCTTGAGGCACAGGCAGATATCAATGGAAAAAAATTTACACTTAAGGTTTTACTTGGGATTCCATATTACTTAAGTTTAGCTATTTTATATTTTATATATATATATATATTTATTTATAGAAAGAAGTAAAGTAGTAAAGATTATCACGAAATGACAGATACTATATATATATACTATATATATATATATATATATATATATATAGTATATATATATAGTATATACAAAGTGTATCTGAAATGCTTCAACAAACTTAAAGGGATGATAGTACTCATCAAGACGAACAAAAAATGCAATGGAACATGGGGTCGCAAATGACGCTTAAATGGTGAAAATCGAGAAACTGCGTCTGGAAATGGACAAACAGAGACAAGAAACACTCAAGAAAATTATTTGGAGCACAGAATAGGTACAGCTTATGATGTCCATAGAAAACGAAAATTTTACATCAATTGTTCAAAGTGTCGACCGCGGACGCTATTACACAGACGGAGGAACTACTGGCGGACACGCTCGATGATTCCGGGAGTTTCTTAGATTTCTGCTCCAGCGGTCACAATTCGCGCTACTACTTCTTCTGGCTTCTTTCTACTGACGTCTCCTAAATGAGGGATTTCTTCTGTCTTCAGAAGAAGAAATCGACAGGGTTCAGGTCCAGCGAGCGTGCCGGCCAAGCAACAGGGCCACCACGTCCAATCCATCTTGCCGGATAAACTCCATTAAGGTAGTTACGCACGTCCACAGAAAATTGAAGCGGAGCACCATCGTGCATGTACCAAATATTGATGCTGCACGCCAGTTTGTGTCGCAGAAAGCAAACCTGGTAGGATATTCCGCATGAAACTCAGGTAAGTGGTACCATTGAGAAGCTCAGGCACAGGCAGCAAGTACGGTCCACCAGGTCATCACCAAGAATGCCGCATCACATGTTGACACTGAACCAATGTTGCATAATTCGCGGGACAATGATGTGAGGATTCCCTGTAGACCAAGTATGAGCATTGAGCATGTGAAACTTGCCATCTTGTGTAAATGTAGCCTCATCTCTAAATATCACTTTGGAGGAAAATTCTGGATCATTCCTCATTGTATCCATTACAAAGCGTACGAATTCCAGCCGACGAGGATAGTTACTTTCGTCAAGTGCTTTCACTTTCTGTATGTGAAAAGGGCGCATCCGATTTTTGCCAAGAACTCTCCACACTGACATGTGGGAAACATCCAATTCATCTGAAACCGCTCGCGTACTGGTAGTCGGCAAGTCCGTAAACGACTGCAGCACTCGTTCTTGAATTTCTGCAGTGCGCACATGGCGGTTTCGTCGTCTATTGCAGGATCTTGCATGGAAAGACCCAGTTTCCCGTAGGTATCGATCAATTCTTGCGAAAGTGCTATGATAAGGACAATGCCTTCTCGGAAATCGTTCTTGAAAAAACCTCTGCGATAAGTGGCCATTTCCTGCAGCTTCGCCGTACACCATATGCATATCAGCCTTTTCGAATAGGTTGCTATTTCTACTGAAAACACAAACAAAATGTTTTCGCAATGATTCTACCTATCGTTAGCGGCTCGTGTACTTACAACGCATGCTTGCTGCAAAGTTGCGTTTATTGGTCTGTCTCTAAGAAGATGGAAAATTTGCATACGTGGATTCTTGTTATCTCTTTCTCGCCGGATATGCACAAAGAGAAAGGAAAACCAGCTTCGTGCTACTAGCCAGCAGGTGCGTAGCCAGAAAATTTTTTCCTGGGGGGGGGGGGATATGAACATATATGTGTATAAATAAACGGAATTTCATCACTAATCCAAAAATTTCGCGGGGGGGGGGATATATCCCGATATCCTCCCCCCTGGCTACTCCCCTGCTAGCCAGCTCTGCTGAAAAGCAGCATGTGAGATTTCGATGTTTTTATTAGTTTTGCGATTTTCACACTTTAAACGTAATTTACAACCCCATGTTCCACTGCATTTTTTGTTCGTCTTGAAGAGTACTATCACCCCTCTAAGTTTCTTAAAGCATTTCAGATACACCCTGTGTATATATTGTTACGAATTTTCGGGGCAACCCGCTGCTCTGGGGCTTAAAATGGTTTAAAATTCGTATTCTACGCTTCAAATAGATAAGTTTTGCTTTTTGTTGCATCAAAATCGGCCAATTAGAACCGGAGATACGGAGGTTTCGGTTTCCCATTCAAATATATGGGATTTCTAGAAAACTCGAGAAATATTAGTCCTAGAGCTTAGATCTCTTCACTTTTGAGGACTTATTTTTGGCGCCAAATTTGGCGATATTTCGCCAAAAGTCGCCAAGCTTGGCGACTTTTTGGTCATTTGGCGCGATTTTCCCAATGGGGCCTGGAAGTTGTTTTTCCTGCATTAAAAACGCATAATAACCTAACATTTCTCTTCTATGACGTAATCAAAATTCACGCTTTATGTAGAACCCTCGAGAAATTGACTTTTCTGGAAACCTCTTGTACCTCCTGCGTCGGCTATTTATAGAAGCGTGCATCGCCCCGAAGAGTCAGTTGCGAGTTGAACATTCAATGTGTGAAGAGCTCTGAGTACGCTTGTTTTGTGTGAACTGATAGTGCTATAGAAGCTGTGTTTTAGCTTGCTTTGTGAAGCTGTTTTTAAAGTGCTGTGTGTAAATTCTTCATTGCTTTGTCTTAAGGGATAGTGTACTATATCCCTTGAATATTTCCACGGAATTTTTGCCTGTAAAAGTTACTTATTTTGTGTGAGAAATACAGCATTTGTGAGAGCTTCTGATCCAAGCGGATTGTTAAAAGCACGTTACTGCTAGATTGTGCTTGTGAATTGTGTGCAGCTGATTGTTCTACGAAGTTCTAGAAGAAATAAAGTTTGTGTTCCATCCTGACAAGTGACTTTTTACTTGAACTTTTTACACCAACTGGACTTTAGAACGACGAACCCCAGGAGTAGCAGAGTAATTCCGCAACAATATGTATGCATGCGTACATACATATATATATATATATATATATATATATATATATATTAAATATCATCTTTTTTTTAAATGATAGCATTTTTTTAAATAATAGCTATTTTTATGAAAATAAGTTTGCAAAAGTAATTAATGGTGTAGTATTAAAACAGTACCTTGTGATTAATGACTGTTAAAATATTTTATTCGCATACTCATATTTTATATGCAATCTTAAAATAATTATTTTATTTAATCTATTTCTGGAAAATGTTATCCCTCAGATTTTTTTGTTGTTGTTCAGGTTTAAGAGAATACGATATAAAACTTTATCTAGAAGATTTGTTAGAAGTAATTAGAGACTCATAAATTATTTATAAATAAATAACGCCACCACGAGCACTAGATGTAAATAAACCTGCTTTTGTTAATGTGTTTACAATTACTTTACGAGGATTTTATTAATTCTAGAAACTAATTTCGTTAAAATTATTTTCCTAAATCATCGTAATACATGTAAAAAAATTTAAGGGATCAAAATAGACATAAAAATAGAAATAAACAAATAGTTTTTTTAAAAATTTGTATCGAATTAACAGTCATTTAATTTTTAAATTTTTTAAATTGAAAATTATGTTTTAAAATGCTTATATTTATATTATGAGAATTTTATCAGTTTTACAAATTCATTTCGTTAAAAATTTTATGGATGATCTAAAAGTAATGCAAGTACGAAAAAATAGTCATTCTGAAATATGGAATATATATATATATATATATATATATATATATATATATATATATATATACTTGACACTTAAGAAATGAGAGAAAAACATGCTGAATTAATTTTTAATGCAATGACATAAAAATGACTCAAGAAAATGAAGTGAAATTTGGTGACATGATAGAAGGTCACTCAACTTAAACCATAGGAGTCGAATTTTTAAACAATCTTGATCAGATTTTGAGATTTTGCGAAAATAAATTTTTGTTTGCGCATCGCGTAATGATTACTAAGGCGAATGAATTGAAATTTGGTGACATGATAGTTCATAACTCTACTTAAACTATAACGTTGAATTTTTTTAAAAAATTGATCAGATTTTGAGATTTTGCAAAAATTGTTTCAAACTGCGTAAGTATTTGTTCGCAATCACGTAATGTCCGCTAAATCAACTGAAATGAAGTTTGGTAATATGATAAGTTGTCACTCAAACTATGGGCGTCACTTTTTTTAGGTTTTGATTAGATTTTGAGATATTGCGAAAATCGTTTCAAAGAACGTAAATACTGGTATTTGTTTGCGCATCATGCAATAAAGACTAAAGCGAATGAAATGAAAATTAGTGGCATGATATGTGGTCACTCAACTTAAATGATAAGCAATGAAGTTTTTAAAAAGTTTTATTGGACTTCGAGATTTTATTGAAAATATTCTTTAAATGCGCAATTTTTTTTTCACACATCACGCAAGAATGACTAAAGTGAACGAAATGAAATTTGGTGACATAATAGTGAACATGCAACTTCAACTTTACCCGCTCAATTTTTTTAAAAATTGGATTAGCTTTAGAGATTTGGGGAAAAATTACTTAAAATGTGTAAATATTTTTTTGTCTATCACATATAAACATTTGAAGGGAATGTAATAAAATTTAGCATAATCATAGGTGGTCACTGAAATTATAGGTATCAAAGTATTTCAATTTTTTTTTTTTTTTTTTAGATTTTGAATTATAGATTTTGAAATTTTGCGAATATAGAGAAAATGTTTCTTCCATTCCTGAAAATTGTAATGGAATAGATGAAATTTGAAATTATGTTATGTGTCAAGTTAATGTGCTAACTATCGATAGCTATCGATGGCTACTATAGATGCGAAAATTCTTTGAAATATTTCAAATATTTTGAGATTCTTTAAAAATAGTATAAATATTTGTTCTCGTATCCCTCACAAACAGCTTTAGAGAATAGAATGAAATTTAATAACATGATGATGAGTAAAGTCTAAAATAATAAATGTCTGATGTTACTTTTTGGGTTTGAATAAATTTTAAAACTTTGCAAAATTGCATTTTTTAAAAACTGGAATCACTATAAAGCGTCCGGAATTAATAAACTAGTTAGCTATTCAATTTTAAAAATTTCCTTGATTTTTTTTATGTTTATTTGCCGTTTCAGATTTTTTGAAAATTGTGGAGTTTTCTGGAGGCATGATATTAAAATATCTGTAGTGAATCAAACAAAATTTAGTTACAGGAGAGGTATGACCTCTTGACATAAAAAGCTTTTCCACTAAATTAAAAGGTTAAGTTTGTATATAAAACATTTTCTCTATTGAGAATTTCACTCAGCACTTACTTACTATCTAACCTGGAATCATTTAACAATAGACAGTTATAACTTTTCTTTCTATACATTTGCCAATACGCTATTTCTGTTATTTGTACTCTTATAAGGCTGACGAAAAGACAGACCTTTTGAAAATCTGCATTATACACTAACCTATCAACGACGGATACTTCAGCTAATTATCTGATACAATTCTATTTAAAGTAATTTGTAAAAAGAAATATGCTTTAAACAGAAACAGGTTGGCAATAAACTTATCTTAATTTCAGCATTACGCCAGCTACTGAGAATCACAATATTTTTAGCACTGACTTTAAAACTTCAAATTTTGATACCTAGAACACCTGGCGATTAAACAAAATATTGTAAAAAATGAAGATAAATGCTTCATTTGTTACTAGATAACACCAATTGATAAAAGTTCTATTAGATAAAGAATTAAACCGTGTTACCACCTTTATGAGATAACCTGTAGATTAAAAATTATCTAAAGATAACCTTCTCAATAGCTATTTACTGAGCTTATTAGAAATTGTATTCAATTATCATGAACTTAACTAAAACAACACTAACATAAGTGTCAAGTGCTGGTGAAATTCAGTTTTTCATACCCAATAACTGACACCCTCACTTAAATAAATAAATAAATATGTTTGTTAAAAAGAACTCTACGTATTTACTGTATGTACTACTACCAAATAAAATTGAAAATAAAATTGCTCAATTTTATTTTCAAACCAGAGGTGTTCTATGAATATCGTTGAGTTATCGATGAAATCCCGCTGAAGGAAAATTCTCTGTGCGCAATAGCTAACAGTTTACTGTATCTTTAGCTAAGATAATATAAAAGAAAAATGTTCATATTGTTCATAAATGCATAATAAAAAGTTATTTCTCTAAATGCTCATACGTATTTCTTTGCGCAGTCGACATTTCAATTTAAATTTTCATAATTTTAGGGGGATTTTTATTACTCATTGATTTACTTTAGAATGTAAGTTTATAGATGCTATAAAACTACAGATGTTAGAAAAATAATCATGAAAATTTCCATAAATTCTTCAAGAAACATTTAGAACGGTTTAAATATTTTAAATTTTACAAAAGTACACAAACATATTACTCATAACAAGTAAAATTCATCCGAATGTGGACCATTTCTAGCTTTTTTAATACAAATTGATTCTTTTTTTGTAATGTTTTGGTGGTTCTCTAAACGTACTAGTTATCAAAACTTCACCAAAAATAATTAATTTGAGCATGCTTTTTACATGACCAAAGTTACAAAATTATAATTTGCTTTTGAAAAATCAGAAAAAATGCTTTAAATTGGAAGTATCCTGATACTTTAGGTCATTAGCTGTACACAAAAAGAAGTGACTTTAAGAGTTATTCCTTAATTTACATCTAAATATAAGATGGTTACACAAGATTAATGACGACGGAAGAGAATGCACTCAAAATATTACTCTTACCCATAAGTTGTACTGAAATTACTCGCAGTTACAGCACAATGTGCAGACAATTTTAACAATTTAACAACTTGATAATAGCAGACAAATAGTGCTCCAGTTTTTTGTTTAAAAAAAAAAGAAAATGTGAAACAGAATGCATTTTAAAATTTGCAGTAAAATTTCAATTCTTTAATTTTCCATAACAAATTAAATTTTTCTTACGTTATAACTTTACTTCCCTTATTAATTTTGTGATTTAGCATGTTTTGAGCTTTCGCTAATTCTTTGAAAATATTTTTAATAGTAATTAAGTAAACATTGTCTAGGACTACCGAGTCACAATAGTTGCTAAATAAACAAATTTCTTTATTAAAAAAAAGTATTTTAAATTGACAGTAAAATTTCAATCCTTCATTTTTCTTTAAAAAATTATGTAACACTTACGATTTGATTGCATTACTGTTTTACTTATCTTATTAATTTTGTGAATTAATGTATTTTGAGCTTCCACTTAATGCTGTTGAAAATATTTTTAAAATTATTAAATAAACATTTTCTATGTCGGTTAAGGCATAACTACTCGAGGGCTCTCTGCATAGGGGGGGGGGGTGCCTCGGGACTTAGTAAGGGCGTATTTACGTCACATCCGGAGAAAACTGGCCAAAAATCCAGACGTTTAGATCGACTACGGCACGGAAGACTCGACTACAGCACCGAGCCCGTACCTTCACACTTCAGCTAGTTATCAATGTTCAGTGTCTTACCCACTAGAGATGAGTCCGGGCTCATTTTTTGAAGCCCGAGCCCGAGGACTTTAATCCGAGCCCGCCCGAGCCCGAGCAATATTGTTTAAGTCAGAGCCCGAGCCCGCCCGAGCCGAAATTTCAGCTAAAGATAAAAAAAATGCAGTTACGTCATTGATAGAATACAATAAATTTTGCCGTTTGTGCAAATTAAAGACAAATAGAGTTGCAAACTCCCAATGCACTTTCTAATTCTTTGTATCCATCCTTTATCAAAAAATGTCGGATCTCATGACTAAGGAATATAAACCGCCGTTCTAAAATACCAAAAGAGCTTCACGCACCTTCTAGGCGCCCGTGCCACTATTTTTATTTGTTTATTTATTTACTTATTTTTTATAAGTACTTTTATTTTCCTCATGAATCATTTTTTAAAATCTATTTCAAGCAGTATGTTCAATAAAGGAGAAACTTTTCACAATTGTGAATTACAGAGCCCGAGCCCGGTTCGGGCCCGGGCTCGGGCTCGGGCTTTCGGGCTCGGGCTGAGCCCGTCTCATCTCTATTACCCACTCGAACGTAAGTGGGCCTAAACAATTTCTAGGAGTACTGCTTCACCATAGCTGCCAAATAGAAAATCCTTATTTTCTATACTTCTCAAAATAAAGTTATTGTTTCATTTTAAATCTTCATTTACATTGCATCGTTTGCAGCAAAATAGTCTTCGCAAGACTAAAATTTTAGTATTAAATATTTTCAGCGCGGCCATGTTTACTTGCAAGAAAATTTATTTATTAACAAAAATCACTCAAAATAACTTCTTATGATCAAAGCATAGAATCATAAGAAACTTTGTAAACTTTACCACTCAAGTAATCTTTATGGTATTATTTTACAAAGTTTCTTATTATTTGAAACTTATTTATTTATTTCAGCTCATATTTTACTATTTAGAAGGGAGTTTTAAATATCTCCAAACTAAATGATTCTATTAAATAGTAATTAAATTAGTAATAGGAATAGGAAATAGTCAATTAAATAGTGTAAAAAACCGTAACACTAGAGGAGATACAGGGTTTTAGGTGTAACCCATTCCCACAAAAACGGTCTTTGAATACTTTAGTTCGTTGTCTGAATAATATAGTTCGAAAATTAAGCAAATTTTCATTCTGAAAAAGATTGTAGTATTAGTTTTAAAAAATAAATATAAATAACAAAATAGTGGCAGAAAAACTGATAGCTTATCCAGTGTTGAAAATCATATTTTTGTTAATCAAAATGCATTTTAGTAGTACAAATACATAATGTATTTCGTCAATCTTGCATATTACATTGAAAAAAAGCTAGATATAATACTAAAACTAATAAAAACCATGTAAGAAAACACATACACACACATATAAAATGTTACTTGTCAACAAGATGATAGTTTCGGGTGGTACAAAAGGTCCGCCCTTCATCATATGTAAAAAAGTTACGCTTTCAAAGGTTGAACTTTATTACAACTGATGAAGGACGGACACCTTCTGTAGTACCCGAAACGGTCATCTCGTCGATAAGTATCATTTTATATGTCAGTTATTTTATACAATTTTTACTAATTTTACCATTTAACACCAGTTTTTGTCGAGCGTTCTTGTTAGATTTAATAGTCTTCTTCGATTTTTTCTAAATCACTATATTTCAGGATGCTATTAGTACACTCTCTACCAGAACAGTTACAGCATATTTCAGTAAACTCCATACCATATAACCTCGACACATACATTTACCATTACTACACTGCCCATTTGTTTCCATTTAGCAAGTACAGCGGATCATGTTTAGTACCAATTCTAGTGCAGGGTTCATTTCACATATTATGGGCTGTAATTGACCTCGTACTTTTTCCCATCTTCACTCTTCAGGATTTGCAATGCTGGTATTCATGGTTTTCCAACAGAGTACATGTACTCGAAGATGATAAACAGCAACATCTTCAGTAGGTGGCAATCTTGTAATATTATATTCACTTTTGAGTGTTGGGATTTTTTTCAAGTACAGATTATATAGTAGCATGTTCAAAGTCTCTGTCTTGGGATTTCCACCGTACAATGATTACCGTACTCTGCTTAATCCCAACACTCAGTTATTGTGAAAAGTGACGAATCGTCATTGGCAAAACCTTTGGATGACACTGCAACTAGTTCAAATAATATGTTACCTACGGAAATGCTATATGTTCTTGACGGATGTGCACTACTGCACAAATTGCCGAGGGCCGCATATGTTTGTCATTTCATTATGGGGGCGCCTATCAGGCAAACCAGCGTTGCCCCCTATCCTATGAGTGGTCTAATTTTGAAACAATTCCAGATGAGAGACCTAGCACCAAAATCAGCTCCCCCGAGGTATCGTTTCAACATGGAGGACATTGGAACCACGACAGATTTTACGTACACCAGCTCCCGTTAGCGTACACGGCCTCGCAGCAGTCCAGTCGACAGAGGAGTTCACCCTCCCAACCACTCGCCAAGCCGGTACTGCTTCACTTTCCGTGTTCTCACGGGAACGGAGTCTAGCGACCAGGTCGCTGAGGGACAATCGATGCAACATGTGCTTGTCGAAAACGGATGCAAAATTATTCTCTTTCATATGCCTTAATTGGATGCGATACCTCTAGCTCTTTATTTGGCAAAATTAAATCCGCCGTATATCGAGATTTTTTTAATTATGAGGAGTTTAGCATTTGCGCTTCTCTCTTTGGGTCAAAAAATGCAAACAAACAGGAACTCACAGATCCTGACACCAAAGTATTGACATCATTGTTCGATGAAAATCCAGACAGACTTTAAACCTGCTACGATATAATCTATACCTAAAAAATATCACAACTGACAAAAGTGACTTTAATGTTGCAAGATTGCAACCTATTGAAGAAAAATATGATGAAAAAAAAATTGAACAAAAATATGATTGCACCATAATGAAGATACAGCTGTTCATTATCTTCTTCGTGTTAATGTTCAGTGTCTTTGTTGTAAAACTGTGAACACCATTATTGCAAATCCTGAAGAGTAGGGTTGGAAAAAGTAGGAAGTCAATTACAGCGCATAACATGCGAAATGAACCCTGCATCAGACTTATTACTGATCATGATCCGCTCTACTTACAAAACGGAAACAAATTACCCTTGTGATAGTGGTAAATCTACGTGTCGACGTTATGGTGTGGAATGTACTGAAATATGCTTTTACTGTTCTGGTAGGGAGTGTAAAAATAGTAACCTGTAAAAATAGTGATTTATTTGCTAGGAGAGGACAGCTCACGTCACTGAATGTGTCGTTTAGAGCTACGTACATCCTACCCAGAGTTTCCCGCCATAATTTTGATCCTCATCAGAAGGCGGGGACTTATGAATATTGGCATCCCTCGGAAACTACTAGCGGCCGCCGAGAGGACTTTCGGAACCACGGATTTAACGGGGTCTTTACTGGTACGCCAGTATCGAACCCTTAACCTTATGGTTACGAGTCCAAAGTCTTAACCACTGGGCCCAAAATAGTTATTTAGAAGAAATGTCCCCACCAGTGGCCAAGCGCATAGCGCTCTGAACTGGGAGACGGCGGTTGGCTGGTTCGAAACCAAGTCGAGTCCGCCAATCTAACCGTTCGGTGCTTTCCATGGCTTCCTCCGAAACTTATCGTCAATACGGATTAGGACCCACTAGAAAGACCATTACTGAGGGCACCTCACCCGTCGGCCTAGAGCCCACGCGTACCTAAAAAACCGTATTCCCATAAACAAACAAACAAATTTAGAAGAAATCGAAGAAGGCTATTAGATCTAACAAGAATACTCGACAAAAACTGGTGTTAAATGGTAAAATTAGTAAAAAAATGTATAAAATAACACACACATAAAATGGTACTTATCAACAAGATGATCGTTTCAGGTACTACAGTAGGTTTCCGCCCTTCATCGGTTAAAGAGACTTCAACCTTCGAAAGAGTAACTTTTTTTACATATGATAAAGGGCTGTCCTTTGTACCACCCAAAACTATCATCATAAGTATCATTTTATACGTGTGTGTGTGTTTTTACATCGCATTTATTAATTTTAGTATTATATTTAGCTTTTCTTCATTGTAATATGCAAGATTGAACATATGATGTATTTGTACTATTAAATTGCATTTTGATTAACAAAAATATGATTTACAACACTGGATAAGCTATCAGTTTTTCTGCCACTGTTTCGTTATTTATTTTTATATTTTAAAACCAACACTGGGGAACAATTTTTAACATAATTTCTGTTGAGTTCGATTTTTAAGCTGTTTTAGAGTCCAATGGGCACACTGATTATAAAACTTCTGTTAGTTTTCTTCGATCACATCAAGTTTTTTCTCTACACCTACCTTCTCTTCACTATCCGCAAGAGCGAACTTCGTTCACCGGAAACACTGTTGCTGTGACCCCAATGACGAAGATTTTGAAATTGAAGATGATACCGTTCGTAAAGGATTTGAGCAGCACGAGTTAAATGATTTGGGGCTATCCAAAAAAGCTTGAGAAGTGTTAGCATCAAGACTGAACAAAAAAAAATTTGCTTGAAAAAGAGCTAAAATACCCTACTTCCGATACAAGAAAGTGCATTTCTGCAATACTTTCGAAGTGATAATAGGTTTGTATATTGCCATAACATACATGGTTTAATGGAAGAGTTGGGAATTTCAGCTCATCGATAGCTCAAAGTGGAGCTTAGAGTGTGTACTCCTCCACAATGAAAATTTATTTCGTGCAGTCCCGATAGGTCATTCAGTATGTTTGCGTGAGGAATATGAAGACAGATTCGTTGATTTGTTGCAATATCACATGCACCAATGGATCATCTGTGTTGATCTTAAAATGGTCTGTTTCCTCCTTGGCCTGCAACGCGGATATACCAAGTATCCCTGTTTTTTTTGTGTGTGTGGGACCGTAGAACTCGTGAGAAGCATTGGGTGCAGTCGAAATGTCTGCCAGGATATGATCTGAAACCTGGTGATCCAAACATTCTTCATCAGCCACTTGTCAACAGAAAGAACATAATATTTCCACCTCTGCATACAAAACTGGGTCGCATGAAGCAATTTGTTAAAGCATTGTCAATTGAAGGAGACTGTTTCGGCATTTCCTAACCTGTCATTTGAAAGAAAAAAGCTGGTGTGTTTGATGGTCCACGGATTCGCCCACTTCTTAAAGATGAGCATTTCATCGGAACAATGACAGAATGCTTGGTTGGCATTCAAAAACATTGTCAAAGACTTTCTTGGAAATACACGAGCACAGAATTACACCGAAATTTTCCAACAGCTCTTGGAGAGCTTCAAAATGCTTGGTTGCAACATGAGCATCGTTGCATTTTTAACGTAGCCATCTCGCTGACTTCCCGAAAAATCTTGTTGAAGTCAGTCATGAGCAGGGTGAGTGATTTCATCAAGATTTGAAGATCACGGAATCACGCTATCAAGGAAGAGGGGATCTACATATGATGGCTGACTATTGTTGGAGCATAAAGCAAGAATGTCCACAGATTAAACATTCCAGAAAAAGTACAAACGAAAATTTTTGCCTTAATATGTATGTTTACTACTTGGTAAATAAGTTTTTCTATGTGTATTAATACAATTTAGCTTGTAGTAACTATATATTTGGGGACTTTTCCCTTTATTTTTCTTTTTCTGCACATTTTGGGGTACCCTGTATCTTAGAAAGTTGACGTGACAGACAAAAACTACGGTTACTTTTGGATACAGGGGCTAAAAGTGATTCAAAAACAAGTCACAGTTCGAAGACAACAAAATTACTGTTCCCCAGTGTAATATTATAATCATTTTCAGAATGAAAATTTACTTAATTTGATACTCCACATGATTTTTCAAATTTTTTCAAGATGGTGGCCAAAGTTCGCATTTTGCTTACTCATATTTTTCTATACTTTTAGTATGTCAAAAGATACCAACAACGAATTCAATCCGCGTGTTTACGGGAATTAATTATACCTTTGGCCTATTTTGTTTTTCGTATATCTCCTCTACTATAAAGGATTTTAATAAATCAAAATAACACAATGTTTCCTAAAAGTTTAACGATAATTTCAAATATTTTACTTCTCACAAGCTTAGCATCCATATATATGTATTTTTAGAGTGTGAATGAACAATTATTTAAGATAAAGTAATTAAAAAAAACTTTGTAAAAAACACACATAAGAAGTAAAAGGAAAGAGGATACGCGTTTCGTTCAAAAATTGTTTTCAAAACAATTTTTGAACGAAACGCGTATCCTCTTTCCTTTTACTTCTTATGTGTGTTTTTTACAAAGTTTTTTTTAATTACTTTATCGTTTAACACCAGTATTTTGAGTGTTTTTTCAATTATTTAAGATACCGCTCCTTGTTTAGAGATAAAAACACGTATGTAAAACCTCATGTCTCACAATTTTGTAAATAAGTTAACATTACAGCACTGGGGTGTAAAACAACTTCATTTTTCTGTGAATATATCAAACATGACAATCCCCAATTAGGGGATAATGTATTTAAAAGTAAAATACTACTACAGAAGCTGTCAAAGTGACTTACAAACTGTAATGAAAATGTGTAAATAAAAATTAAGTAATTGCTAACATTTAAAAAAAGGAAAAAATAAAGATCTAAATAAATAGCGGATTTTATATTATTTTCATATCTACCTTGATCCATAAGTTTATTCATTTATTGGAACTTAAATCACTTTATTGCAAGAACTACATTACTTCAAAAGAATTAATTTTATTCTGTTATAAACAGTGATGAAATAGATCCTTCAAAAATATTTTTCTTATATAACTGGATTCTAAATTAATACTCCATCTTTTAAAAAAGGATTATTAAATAGGGGAAACTTTATATCATTTATTTATAAGTTTTCGATGTGACACAGTATATTGATAATATAAAATTTTAACACTATGTTTTCAAACTCACCTTATGTTTTAAGTCTTTATTAAGATGAATGCATAAGTAGATTAGCCTTAGCAATAAATGTGTATTGGATTCTTTTCAGACTAAAGGGCACTTGAATATGTACAATTATTTTTAAAATCGGCTAATTTGAAGAGCAGTTCTGCGAAAAAGTTTAAATTGAATCTAACGAATATTCGGTTTTAAAATGTTTCGTAGACAGAGATGAAGCACTTCTAAAACTACTTACAGCGTAGTTGGCGTATTTAGTAACGAAAATGAAGCAACTCTAATGGAAAAACGCATAAATTTCAGGAGTTAGCACCGGATGAAGATTTAGTCCTTGTTCAAAAATCTGAGTGAGTGTGTTTACGCTGCCTCATTCAAGCAGAAAGGGGGATGATAAGATGAATTTCCCCAATAAGCTTTTCCTTCGGAGTCTTCGATAAGCCATGGAAACGTAGCTTTCACACGATTTAGCATTATCGTATTCAAAAGGGAACTGCTCGTTTGCATCCATCGGTACGGAGAGGCATAGCAGGATCCGTGACTCTTTTTCCGAAAAGAATTTTTAAATGTCTTCGGACTATCAGGGCACCTTCTCCCGTGAAGCGCATGGGCAGTGGAACGCTATCGACAAGCAGTGTTGTGGTTGAAGCGCTCTGCATCTTCTCTGCTTCCCTCCGCATCATTTCAGCCCCTCGACTGGGCTTCTCCGATTCTGTGACGTCATCACTCCGCCAGTACTGACCCAGATAGTTCGTTTGAATTCATTGCTAATTCATGAACGATGTCTGACATTTATCTGGCCCAATTAAACACGAATGCATTTCTTTTGTTTATGTCGTTTCATTTTAATAATTTTATGCTAAATAATAGATCTTACCTCACAAATGATAATATATTAAATCGATATTCACATGAGTATGTAGAATTAGAAACTTAGTCTTAATCTGCACTATTCACTGTTAAATATGAGGAAATTTTAAACACGATTGCATATCAAAGAAAAAGTTCCCTAGTTTAACTTACTAACATGCCAGACGGGGAACGAAAGTTATTTAGAAAGTTACTGATACTGGTTCAGAAGCTGAATCTTCCGAGCCCACGAATTCAGGATCCTTTAGTAAAATATCATTCTGTAATTTATATATTTTCTGCCGAACGAATATAATGATAAACCAATAAACTCTTACATTTGTATTCTAATATTTGGAAACCTGTACATGTTTTGCCAAAATGCAAAATATTTTCTGTCTCTTTCACTCGTCTTATACGATGGTACTTCGTTTGTTATACGTACAGAGTGTCCCAAAAACACTGGTCTAGGCTTGTATTCCTTAAATATTAATCATACATGAACAATAAATTTAAAAGTTACGTAAAAATGGTGCAGAATTTTGTGGTATCAATTAAAGTTTCGGAACATTACATAAGAAATACAAAATTTAAATTTTATACTGCCCCGTGCAAAAGAATTCCCAGTTAGTAAATTGCGCCCCATAAATTGATGAGATGATGTACAGCTGAGGGGGGGGGCAGCCCACTTGTTCTTTACTCGGCCGCCGTTCGTCGCAAAGTTATATATACCATTCGCTTCCAAATAATGTATATTTAATCTGCTATTCTTAAAATCTGCACAAGGGAGCGTCTTTAAATTTAACCCATTTATGCCTAGTGTCCCTTTTTTGGGACGGTATTTGCGCTATCGGTCAAGAAACGTTATTTATTTTTCTTAACCTTTATTCACGAGTATTGAACCTCAACTCCACAAAATATTTTAGCATTACCAATCAGGATGTTGACATTTCAATTTTTATACATAATGATTTTAGAAAGAATCCCTTGCTCAAGAAATTGATATCAGAAATTTATCTATTATTGCTGGTATTACCAAAAATCGAAGAAAGTCGCAAAAATATCTGGATATTAATGGGTTAATCATGTACCAATATATATTTACGATTAAGGAATTTTTCTATATGTATTTTATCTGACGGTGTACTAATCAATCGGTATTTGGCTTGCCACATTGAAATATTAATATTTAAACTGATAGCATAATATTACAAAATAAAATGTTGTGTTGTTGCTACTAATGCCCCCTGACAACCTCAGAGCAGTGGCAGATCCTCCATATAAGAAGGTAATACGCGAATGGGAGCGTCTTACGCGAATGGGAGCGAATACGCGAATGGGAGCCCCAATGTTAGGAAGATCGACTTATATCGGGGTTTCCTAATTTTGAGCCAATTCTATAGATGAGAGGCCTAGCACCTGAAATCGGCACCCCAAGAGGTATCATCTGAGCTTGGAGAATATTGGAGCCACGGCAGATTTTACCTGCACCAGCTCCCGTGTTCTTCCGTGAACGGAGTTTAGTGACTAGGCCACCGCGGTACTGAAATATTGTTGTAATACTGTTCTATTAAACCATTCAATATTTTAGAGTTTTATTAACTTTTAGAGGAATTTCATCCTAAGTTAGCTTTCAGCCAGTGGCGTAGCCAGAAATTTTTCATGTGGCGGGTTACGATTACTGCAACTCACATATGTGTAAACGTGTGTGTGACAAGGGAGTGAAGAATATACATTTTGTAAGGCAAAAAATTCCTCATGTGGGGGTTGTGATTCCCCTATCCCCCCTTGGCTACACCACTGCTTACAGCATATTGTTACGGATTTTCGGGGCAACTCGCTGTTCTGGGGTTTAAAATAATTTAAAATTCGTGTTCTACGAGTCAAATAATTAAATTTTGCATTTTGTTGTATCAAAATCGGTTAACTAGAACCGGAGACAGGGGGAGTTGGGGCACAGTGGTCCGCTTTTCGGCTATTCATTTTTTATCGCATCAAAAAATTAACTGTACAGCTCGTCTTTTTTCCATAAGACTCATTACACATTTCTCAGCATCAAAGATTTATTTTCAAAATACTCTGTGCATAATTTTTTTTTATATTTATTTTATAATTATTTTTCAAAAGAAGGTTGGAGAGTGGACCAAGGTACCCCAAGTCTGGGGTACCTTCGTCCACCTTATGGAACACATTGATGTTTCTTTATGGGTCACATTCGACCACGAAAAACCAAAATTTTTAGTTATGGTAATATTTGAGAATAAATATTATCCAATATTGTAATTTAATTATTAATTCTTTTTTATAATGAAACATATTACTTTTCTGGATTTGTAGGTTAAATAAATTTTTATCAGCAAAAGAAATCATCAATTGTAAAAAAATAAAAAGCAATCAATCTAAGAACAAAGTTATTTAATAAACATTGATAAAAATTAAATCTTTTTCATTTATCATTAATAATTTAAAATAAAGTTTAATGTATGTTGAAGTTAGGAAAGATATGCCGAACGGGATTTCTGAATAGAAAGTCTGCTACTTTCGGAGCAGACACGAGGCTCTGGAAGAATAAGGAGAATGTCATTTTTGTAGATTGTTGCTCTATCAACATTTATTGCATTATATTATTTTTCTCTTCATTACAGAATCTCATAATCTCATTCATCTAGTTTTGCAAACACTAATCCTACATAATTAATTATTGTTTTCTTGGTAGCAAATCTTATAACTACATACTGGCCAACTTTTACTTCGTAGTTATTTATATCATAGCCATCTACACTCTCCAAAAAAAGGTATTCGAGTAAGTAAATTTCCTACGTTGGTTTCGTATATTAAAAATTAATTATCATAGAATATGAATTAGACTATGTATAAACATGAATTTGCATATTTCTGTCAAGTTGTGCGTTTTTCAAAAACTCAATTATTATTCGCAAATCTAAAATAGGAAATTTATCTCTTACTCGAATACTCTTTTTAGAGGCTGTACAATTTCATTGTCAATAGATTCGGTATAATTTGAGTCTTTAACAAATTCACTATTCTGCTACTAAGATTAATTTCTTTTAATTCTTTAAAAGTTTTCATTTTTTCCATAACACAGCTGCAGACTCTTGTCTTTTTTTCTTTGCAATCCTTTTGTTTGCTTCATCTTCTAAAATTGCCTTAACAGGTGTATCAGTAATAATTCGAGAGCATCCCCCTTTTTGCTTATGCTTAACTTTTATTCTCCAAAGCTTTTTTTTTTTTATTGTTATTTACTTCAGGCTTGCGTATAGTAACTTAAAACGAATAACTCTGTATAAGTGTAAATATAACAGTGAAATATAAATAGAATAATATGCAATGATTGTAATTAAAATTTAAAAAATGGCTAAAAAGTTATATTTTATTACTTGGGGTTGGATGGACCATGGTCCAATGTACCACAACTCGAGTGGACCAAGGTACCCCATATTCTTGAATTTCAAAAATATAGTAAAAAAAATTTCTTTATCATAAAAACTAAACTAACTGTAAATAATTATTAAATCAATAAATTTACCTTACAGCAGATTCAGTTTACTGCGCCAATCTTAATCAAAGAAATTTTAGAAAACGAAGTAGCAGACTTCTCTAAAAATTACTCAGCAATGCTAAAATACAAATCACTGAAATAAAAATGGCTCCTTATCAGTGTAATATGTGGTTTTTTTATAGGATTTGTGCAACTACTAGGGGCATTTGTTGATAATAAAATGAAATAAAATAAAATAGTATTTCAAAAATAATTGAACCTGGTCCACTGTGCCCCTAGGTCCAACGAGCCCCAACTCCCCTATGGAGTTTTTGGGTTTCCTTATTGATTAATATAGCGATTTCTAGAAATCTCGAGAAATATAGGTCCCAGGACTTTGCTAACCTCACTTTTTGGGACTTATTTCAGGCGCCAAATTTGGCGATATTTTAATAAAAGTCGCCGAGCTTGGCGACATTTCGGTCATTTGGCGCGATCTTCTAAATGGGTCCTGTAACGAACGTTCTCCTGCAATGGCATTTCCTAATAGCCTGATATTGCTCACTTACTCTTCTATTACGCAATAAAAATCGAATTTGTTCTACAACCTTCCGGAGACATTTTTCTCCAGAACCTTCCACGGTGTTCGTCGTCATCTATAAAAGCAGCGCTGTTGCCCAGTTGATTCAGTTTTTTAACGAGCATTCGCTGTATTACGCTGTGAATTTTGCTGTAGAAAACTATATTTAACTTGCTTTTTGAAGCTTTGTTTTTGAGTGCTGTGTGTAAATTCTTCGTTGCTCAATCTTGAGGGACTGTTTATGATTTCCCTCGTAAGATTCCACTGAATTTTTGCCTGAGGAAGTGCTTTATTTTGTGCGAGAAATACAGCATTTGTGAAAATGTCTGTACTAAGCTGACTGTTATAAGCACGTTACGAGTTGAGTGTGCTTGTGAATTTCGTACAGCTGATTGTTCGATGAAGTTCTAGAAGCAATAAAGTGGACTCTTTACTAGAACTTTCAATACTCGCTGGTCTTTAGAACGACGAAAAAAGAAATCAAGCAGAGGTTTCTGCAATAATATGTTAGCCTAGTGTTGCATTAATGCGATATCCTTATTGTTATCGCAATACTTCTTTTCGAATAAACTTCATGCCTAGCGTTGCATTTATGCAACATTCTGTATTTATAAAATAAATATAGTTTAAAAAACTAAAAAACACGCTGATAAATTGGACTAACTAGAAAGTGAAAAATAATTCTTAATATAGAAATAAATTAATGAACGAAAAATAGTATTATTGTGAAAAAAGTGTGGTGCTCTTTGTGCAATATTTTTGTATCATTTTTGTACTAATCGTACCGATCGAATATTCTCCAGAACTGATATATGGAGCACCCCACGCTTTTTTCACAATAATACTATTTTTCGTTCATTAATTTATTTCTATATTAAGAATTATTTATCACTTTTTAGTTAATTCAATTTATCACTAAAGCGTGTTTTTGAGTTTTTTTAAACTATATATTTTTTTTTTACTTTTTAGTTCGATTTTCTATGAAAGCGTGTTTTTTAGTTTTTTAAAACTGTATTTATTTAAAATTTATATTTTTTTAATTTTCAATATCTCTCATAAGACACTAAGGAACACTAAGTTGAAGAGTACAAACTGTGAAATAATTTATTTTCACTGCTCACCAGTGGCGTAGGCAGGATTTTAATTCGGGGTGGGCTGGCTATCAAATTTAAAGCTAAAGTTCAACTGTAAGCTAAATATCAAATTGTAAGTTAAGTAAAGGGTCCCATTTCGGGGGGGGGGGGTGTCAGCATCCTCCTCAGACCCCCTTTGTCTACGCCCCTGCTGTGCACCAAAGTATTAATTAACCTGCAGTTAAACGCTACCTTTCTCACTAAAAAGGAAAAATAGGTCTCTAATCAACAAACAAGTTTCATAACGACTACAACAAACACAAACATCCATGTAATAACATACAATATTGAGGTAAAATTTTTAGATTTGCCATCTGGATTTCAAAAACCTAATTACCCAAACATACCATTGAATACAGTTACCAATAGCGAGAGAGGTTCTACTCCATTGTGCTGAGCCAAGTGCCGAAATAGTACGCATGCGTAGACCGAGCGCTTGCTCCATCTCTCTCGCTCTCACACAAAGGATCTCTAAGAAAATTACTAATCCTGACGATCCTAATCAGGATAATGGGATAAACTTATCAAATTATTGTCTTGTCATCGGTCCTTGAAAAGTCTAAAAAGTTTAAATTAAATCTGACCGTTTAAAGTGGGTCAAAATCGAGTTCAAAGGTGTCGGTTACAAACAAACAAACATACAGGTGAAACAAATAAAGGCGTGTTAAAAACGGACACTAGGCATAAATGGGTTAAATTCAAACTATTTGTCTGAAAAAAATCCAGGCTGATATGGGTTAACTATGGCATTATTGATCCTTAAATAATTAGATAGTGATGTAAAATAATTTCAACTCAAAAACAGTGATGTAAAATAATTAAATATAGTTTCCTATTTTACAATTTACAAATATATATTCAAGTAAAATAACACATAGAACAGTTAATTCTCAAGCAGAGTTTAAGTATTTTATCTTTTAAACACCAGTTATTTTGAGTGTGTTTTGTTAAGACAGTGGTGTTACGTTTTTAATAAAGCTTTCACACATATATATGAACACTTTTTAACTGAATTTGAAACTGTTATAGAGTATTTAAAAGATTCTCTTCGACAAGTAAAATGTTGCCAGAAATATTCACAAGGTTGAGAGTCCTCTGTGCTCACCTGACCAATGCAAGCATGAAAATTACTTGGCAATAGTCGAAGATGAAGAATGATTTCATCTAAAATAGTTTAAAAAATATTCGTAATTTTTATGTAATAAACACATAAAAAAGTGTCTTGAATATTAATTTATAAAAAGTTTGATATATATACCTGTGAAACGAAATTAACGTGACAAAACCCAGCAAACATAGCTCTATCGGATAAGTTTTTGCCCAATACCCACATGCCGACACAGCACACACCGGGGCGGCATCTCTGAGGGGGCACCAAAAACGTTAAAAGCGTGTCCGCAGGAGCCGCAGATGCTGTTTTATTACCGAGCGGCTTTGGAGTGGTGTCGGTTACAACGATAACGATATTGGCCCGGATTTATGCCAGCCTTAAACTGACACCACTCCGTAAATGAGTATCGGCAATGGTATGACAACGAAAAAAAAATTCGCCGCCTTATTGATTTCTAAAGCTTATAATTAATTCTTAACTGACCAAATATTTGTTTCTTTCATTTGTTTTGAAAGTAATGCATATTATACCTATATATTTTTTAAACTTTTTTAGAAGCCTTGTAAGTAAGTACATGCTATTAAACATATTAGAAATGATATTACCAGATTTAAATATAAACTTATTTAAATATGTTGCTAGTTATGCCATAATAGAGAAATAAAGTTCTTTTAACACTGAAATCATGAAATACGGTTTCTTATGAGAAAGTATACACAGTATATGCATATGGTAAACATCTCATTTCATACCACTGCATTTATATCATGTTATAACCTACCTCTTGTAGAAAAAATATACCTTCTGTCAGAGGCAGATCTACGGGGGGGGGCTATAGGGGCTATAGCCCCCCCCCATTGAAACTGAATTTACACTAGATAGAATAGAGTTTTGATGCTTAGTTAAAAACTGCGTGTCTAAAATCGGTTATTTTGAAATTTAAATTTGCTTTTTTGATTTCCTACTTTGATTTTTAGACTTGACCTCAATCAATGGTTTTTAAACCTTTCGTTTCCAGGCTACAGGTATTTCCAAAACGTGAGCCCAAAGGAATTGCTCGAAATTTCGTCTCCCCCTTGAAACATTTCGGTTTCTTTTAAGGATGATCAGTAACCAAGCTGTTCTCGCCTCTACCATGTATACGTGAATAGTGAAGAATAGCTCACTGTTGGAACGGGTTATGGCAAGTGCAAAGAACAGTGTTTGAGCGATGATGTCAGTTCACCGTCTGTAAAGTCGTAAAAAGGAGCGCTAACAATACATATAATTCACTGTTAAACATAAACAGTCTTTAGGCGCGCCTTGTGCCCTGCGCGTCTCAGATTCTGTACTGATGTGTACCTGATGTGGGATGCCTTATGATAGATGTACATAGTGCGGGGATGGGGGAGTGTAGCATAGACATCAAGTGACTAGGAATCCCAAGTGGCTATCTACTGTAGCAAGTGGCGGCTCATGGGTTATTTAAATGGAGGTTCACAAAACAAATTTCGAAAATTAAATAGGCACATACGACGCACCTTACAAATTAAAATAGATTTGCGTTTCCAGCAGTTAAAGGAAAACAATGCACGTAACTAAAAGAAAACAAGTCATATTTTGTCTTACATTTCGTCACCAGATAAGTTTTAGCAAAGGTACAGTCTTGATTCATTTTATTTAAATTACTTTTCAAAGTATAATATTGAAAAATGGCATTGCTTTAACTCTGGAATACTTATTTTACATCCATCTTAACAATTTACACTAGTTTGCAAAAAATATTGTAGTGAAAAATGATAAAAAAAGAAAATAATAAGAAAATGCACCTACAAAAACATAACTAACCGAATATAAGAAATCAAGGTAGAATCCGGAAGAGATAACCAAAAAACAATATTCCCCGTGTGCCCAATCAAAATGTTCGAATGGAATGATATCATCAGCACCTTACTTCTGTCCGGCACTGTCCGCTTCTGTTCTCGAAGACCGGTTCAGTCTTGATTCATGTTATTTCAAATATTTTCAAAGGATAATATTGAAAATTGTCATTGCTTTAGCTCCGAAACACGTCTTTTACTCCCATCTTAATTATTGACACTAGTTTGTACAAAAATAATTTAGTGAAAAATGAGAGAAATAAAGAAAATAATAAGAAAATGAAATAAAAATTAATCAACTAACTGAACGTTACAAACCAAGGGAAAACCCGGAAGGGATACCGCAAAAAAATGGCCCTGTGTGCACAGTGAAAATGTGCGAACGGAGTGATATCAGCAGCGCCGCACTTCTTCTCAGCTGTCTGCGCTTCTGTGAACAGAGAGCGGTTCAGAGGGAAAATTTTCCGTTCGCACGTGCGATTGATTAAAGACTGTGCTGTAGTAACCTTCACTACAGTGCGTTAGCTATAATAAGCGGATTTAATAATAGCGGGCGGGGGAGGGGGGGGGAGCGAGTAAAACTCACGTTTTAAATTCACAAAAATCTAGAAGTGTACTTAATATTTTTAAAATTTAATTTGTTAATGTGTTTATTCTTTAGTTTTTCCTTTGGAGGTTCACTTGCTCATGAGCTCAAATGGAGGAGCTGCCACTGTACCATTGTGAAAGTTTCTTCTGTTCCGCCGTTTGGATTTTCAGGGCTATTATGAAAGAATACTATTACTATGGCTAATTTTCCTAATCTGGTTTTCGGACATTTCCTGTTTATGCAAAAGTATACCCGTTTTGAATGTTTAGGAATGGTGGAAGAATTTATTGCAAGTACTGTCGTCCTTTCTAAGCAGGCTTCAAAATCTTAACCTATTGAAATTGCTTTCGCCGCCTGGTCGTTCTTTTCGGGTGAAGAGCTAGTGTGATTCATTTGTTCTCTATTTAGCTCCGTTCGTGTGTAGAATTCAATTTATATGCAAGTATTATGGCCTCAAGAAAGCGGTCATTGATTCGTAATATACGTGATTACTTTATGAAAATTCCGAAAAATGATAATTTGTCTAGTGAGAGTTGAAATCACAAATCATCAGGAAAAAATCATAAATGCGCAGCCCCAGAATAAGCTATTTCAAGAGGAACAGCACTCACAAAATGTACTTGTATCACTATCAGGCAGTTTGTAAAGAGGTGCATAATTAGAAGGAATACAATAACATCATAATAGAAAAAAGAGGTATGATTTAAATTAATTTTTTCAGACAATGTTTTTCCTATGAAGTTGAAGTGTAAGTCCTATCAGGGACTCTACCACCATGGTGTCGTAGAATATCAGTGAGGGATATTTCTCGCTCTCGGATAGTCAGATACTTCGGATAAATAGCCGCGACTCTCTTTTTGGTGCTACCACGATGAGTTTTGAATAAAACAAGCGAGTATTTTTGTGCTTGCTAGAGGTCTATCCGACACTCAGAGCGATCAACCAATCAAAACACTAGGCTTTCCCCCCTTTTTCTTAAACGAAGGCATTGTCAGAATTTTCGAAGACTCCCGAGATATCCATCACGAGTGGAAGCCCGTTTTTGACAGACCCACCGTGCTAGGGAGAGAGGTCCTTTTGCGGAAGTACTTGACACTCCACGATCCACACAATAAAAACCCATCCATCTCGTACTCCCCGATACCGGAAGGCAAGTTTTCGCCTTCATGCAAAGTGTCGGGAAAAAACAGCATTATTTCCGATAGTCAATACGACAGTGAAACAATCACGATAGGATCGTAGTAGGGCATATCGGATATTTCTCGGATTGTGACGTCATGAGACGAGAATGCTCGATATATTCGCTAGCGAAAGCTTTCCGATACTATGGTGGTAGAGCCCCAGGTTCGAGCATTATATTTTATCAGAAATTCGCACACCTTTCTCGAAATTCGATTACGTAATACTATATGTAGGCAGAAAAATAAAATATACATGCGACATGTAAAAATTCGTGCCAAATGTTGCCAAGCTTGGATACAGGGCCTCCTAGAGAAATTTTATAAGGTGGTATGAAAATCTTCCCGGCCCCTGTCGTAAAACACAAAAGTTTTGAAAAAACAGGAGGGAACGAAGGAATTTTTTTGTAAAACTGCTATTTTTAATGATTTTTATATAAAATGCTAAAAGGAAAGAGAGTGGGAGGGAAGTTTTTCTGATATGTAGTAGTACTTTTAATTTATGTTCAAAGGTTGGAAAAAAGTACTACTATTTGAGTGGCAGAATTAACATTTCTGCCATCTAAATCATTCTAGAAGTATGTATTCAAAATTTAGTCTATTTCAAAAAAAAAAATTTACAGATCTATAAATGAAATTTGTAACCCATTCTGAAAAATTCACGGACGCACTTTAGCTGAACGCGGACCCACTCTAACTCGCACATCCCCAGGGGCGGCGCCCCGTCTGCCCCCCCCTCTCTCGTAGGGCCTATGCATAACTGTACCCAAATTATTGAATACCCAGTAAGTTAGCCACCTCCTTTACCCAATCCTAGATCCGCCACTGCCTTCTGTTTCAGAATGAACAGTCTTTTTTTTCATTTTAACAATTTACAACACTTGCTTAAGCATTACTAGCAAGTACAAAAGTTTTCAATATAATTTTGATATTTAATTGCTCAAAAAACAAATCCGACGTATTTTCAGAGTTCCTTTTTTTGTAAAATAATCAAGCGGAATATGCTTATAAGTAATGGGATATATATAGACATAAAAGTATGTAACTAAATCTATAAATGGTTCAACATATGAAATAATTAAAAATGTAAAAGTTAAATTAAAGAAACTCATCCAGAACAAGAACATTAGCTAGCGCAATTTACATCAAATAAATAAATAAATAAATAAATTTTTTAACCTCACGTATCTTACAAAAAAAAAAAAAAAAAAAAAAAAAAAAAGTTTTAATGCAATAGTTAAATAAATATTTCACTTACTGTTGTTAGAGCTTTCCGTTGTTGGAAAGTTATAGAGGGCTAAACAAAAAAGATTTAAAATGTTAAAGAACTTAATTATTCATTTAACAAATGCCTAAATCCAAATTGTCTTAGTGAAAATTGTTTTTACTTGTCTCTTTAAAACCTTGCAGCAGCAGAAGCAGAATTATTCCTGATACGCTTTACTTTTTAATCTGAACAACACGTAAACCAGAAGAGTAAGGAAGACTTGCTTTACCTCATACTCTCAATACTCTTATATCTAAACATAAACAACTAAAAACAGTGGAAGTTAACGCTATCCGTAGTGTTATACCGCCACTGTCAAATAGTTCGTATCGTATGCTGAGTTTAGAAAAAAACTAAGATACTTTTCAGCTGTTAAGTGATGCAATCAAGTTTATTTTATAAAAATAATTGCATGTTTGGGTTACTTGAATGGGATACTTAAAATGATATAGAAATTAAGCGTGAACTCATAAGTAAAGTTTCCTTAGCATTCCAAACTTTGGTATTGGCGAGAATATACTTTACTGATTTCTTTGTAACCCCGTGTTTCACGCGCCAGGCGTAAGGGGGTAGGGTCCAACAATCTTGCTTTCCCCCACGCCAAAAATAAAAACCTGTTCACTGTCAGGGTTGCTTAATTTAAACAAGTTTATTTTTCAAGCTCTTTTTAAACAATATTTCTCATTCCCAATCGGCTGTACTGGTTTTAAATGCTTTCTGAATATTAAGGCTTCTTTTATATATTTAAAACGTTTATTTACTTATTTTTATTTTTAATGCAATACAAAAAAGTTTATGCAAAAACGGTATTGGTTGAACAAAAGTGAATAGTATTTTCCTTTTTCTTAATAATACTCTCACAGTTTTACATCCCGTTATATTAATTGTAATTATAGATTTTTTGTACATATATTATCTATACACTACTCAAAACAATTAGGGGAGCAAATGGTTTTAACGAAATTAAGCAAATACTTACACTGATAAGTAACATAGAATAAATCATCCATAATTTAAAGCTTAGCAGGAAACAGAAGAAAACTTCATATGCAAATCAAAGTTCATGACGTCAAAACCCAGAAAAAGAAAATAAGGGCAGAAATCGGGATGTTGCCGAAACGTCTGTTTCACTGCCTTAGCTGTGAAATTTGATTGCTCAGTACTTTTTTTTATTTTATTTTATTTTTATTTTTTTTTTTGGAAGCAAAACTTCTTTAGCCGCAACAAGGGAGTAACTCAGATTTTTTTTCTTACGGAAGTAACGCTCAGTAAAGGAAGTGACGTATCTTTTTCCCCCTTGCTACCTTTCATTTGCGGAACAGCTCTCGGGCGTTCGTTCCTGCGAACGTCGACTGTGCTCACTGCGCGTCCACATTACTCCCTACCTGTTTTAAACCAAGATCTTGTCTGATGACTCTGTTTAGTGGATAAGTGGACCGGCTCTTGTCAGAGCCACTGTGGCAAGCCTTTCGCTGAGCAGGCGGCGATTCAACCCGTCACCTCCAATAAACAAGGCCTACGCACCAAATACAGCAAGTGGCACAAAGGTGCATCCCGTGGTCCAAACTCCGTTGCTTTACTCGCATGTTTTCAATGGCATTATTACAATATTTAATGGAATTATGAGTGAAAAATTGACATGATTGGTTGCCATGATGCATAAATATTGTTTGTCTTTACTTAAATAGTATGTAATCTTTTAATATTGCTCATGCGTTTTTGAGTTATTTATAATAATAAGCCAAATGTAAATTTTTAAACAGAATAATACTTCGAGAAAAACCAGCAGAGGAAAACAAAGGTTTAAAAACACTGCCATAGAAAAACGCAATAATAGACCCTACGTGCATTCGATACCAAACGACAGAAGAAAACCCCAGTTTAGGAACACATTTAAAGAAAAATACCACAGCATACACATTCTCTCGATTCAAACCCTACGGGAAAAAGTTTTAAGAAAACAGTGAAAGAATAATAGTTCAACACAGACACTTCCTGGATGCCAACCCGATAACCAGACGAACAACGGTTTAAGAACACGGGTATGTAACACCACAAAGAAACAAACACTGGCTGCAAAGGGTTTAAGAACAAAATAAAAGAATAACAAATGGACACTCCGTGGATTCTAACCCAACCTCAAGACGGAGCAAGTTCGTTTTAACACGGAGATGGAACACCACAAAGAAACGGACCCTGGCTGCAATCAATCCCAAACAATAGACAGAACCCGCAGTTTAAAAACACGGATACAGAATAGTAATTCGAAACCTACCAACAGAAAAAATCAACGCTTAAGAACACTGTGATAGAAAAACACAAAAAAAAATTAAAATTTACACTACCTGCATTCGAACCCAGCAAACGGAGGAAAACATGAGTTAAAGAACACAGTTAAAGTATAATACTAGACTATGGACATTCTCCCCATTCAAACCCAACCTCCAGACGGAACAATGGTGTAAGAAAACAGTTAAAGAATAATACTACAGCATGGACACATCCTGGATTCTAAATAATTATCATGAATTACCAATGATTCTTACTGGAGATTGTAATGTTAATTTTCGCTATCAAGAATCTCAGCCGTCAGTTTATTTTTTAAAAGAAAAATTTGATCTAACTATGAATACTTCTCGACTTCAATCAGCAACGCATTTCGGTACAACGATAGATGCTGTATTTTCAAGAAAATTAGCAGATTTAGAGAGTAAAATTTATGTTTCACATTATACTTACCACAAACCTATAATTTCATACATAAAAAATTACAGTGGCGGCTCGTGGGATACAGCAAGTACAGCCGGGCTGCACTTGAAATTATCAGCACATACTTTAAAATAATTTATTCTACTAATTTTCCTAAATTCAGATTAGAATTGTGGAATTCCTACGGTAAATTAAAAAAAATCTCCGAAAAAAAACAAAACAAAAAAAAACGTATTGTGGCCGGATCGCTCATTCAGAAAAAAAGCACTTTAATCTTCCCGCAATTCAATTGGGAAAATCTTTGGTTCAGCCATCGCCCCCTAGAGAGGGGGCGTTGGTTCAGCCCAGAGCGCTGAAAAGAAAATTGGCAGCACCGTTGCCATGACAACGACTACGTAAGCAGCCTCTCCGGCATAGGGAGTATGCAGCTGATACAGCCGATGAAAGATTTTTAACGGCGGCTGAACTTTAGAACTCGACTAACTGATTGGCTCGGACGAGAAGTAAGGGAGGGAGTAAGGAGAATATATGTTTGGAAAACTCTCGACTTTATATTGCTGAATTTATCAAGAAGGTAAGCCTGAATAGACGCTTATGAATGGACAATTACCCATCAAAGCAGTATTGTTTTTAAGTAAGCAAGAACTGGCATTTAGAGGACATGGCGAGCGAAAAAATTCTTTAAACATAGGAAATTTTAAAGAGCTTTTAAAATAATTGATATCTGAATCAAAACAACGCCTTTTTATGGGGGCATCACTGACCGATTCGCAAGTTTAAAAGAAAGGAGGATTGATTTCACTTGTAAAAAATAAGTACGTTTTCTCTTTTTTTTTTTCTTTTCTTTTCAAGTTATCGTTACAAAAGAAAATTCTAAGGAAACTTCGAATCAGACACGGATTAATGCAATTTTGAGGATAAGAGTGGCTGGTTAAAATTTATGTCCATTTTATGGAAAAGTAAAATAGGATCTCTTACATTTTTTTATGTAATTTCTTTTTTCTTCCTCGGTGAGGGCTTAATCCGCCAGCTTTCGAATTCAATAACAAAGATTTTCCGGACTATATTCCGTATACGGTGCTTGTTTACATATCAATGTTTTTGTTTACAAATCATTGGCGAACAATCTGACGCTAGAGTGAGCGATGCACCGCCAAAGTGAAGTTACCTGCCGGTGGTAGTTGTGACTGGCAACCATAACGGATACGTGTTTCGTCAGGTTTGGGAATTTGAAATTGTTTCTGTTATTGATGGAAGGGAATGAAATGTGTTATGTTAATATATGAAACGAATTCGTGCGTGTTTGTTAGAAATAAAGTGTGATATAAAGCTAAATAAAAGAAAGCATGCTGGTGTTACGTTATAAGCCGGTGGGTGTTGGGGACATTCCTGAGCGGTTATTTAAAAATATATAAAGGTAAGTGCTCTTTTTTAACGAATCTTTGCAATGTTTATGGTTTTTAATGCGAATTTTAAATTGATATTTGATGTATTTATGTTTTCGTAAGTGCTATTTACGTGCTATTCTAAAAATACTGACTTTATAAGAGGTGTACAACTAGGTTGCTTAATCCACTGTTGTTCTTTTAGTTAAAAACGGTTTACTGGTTGCCTAGTTTACATATCTGTACAACTAGGTTGCTGAATCCACTGGGGTTTTTTTAGTTAAAAACGGACCACTGGTTGCCTAGTTTACATAGCTGTACAACTAGGTTGCTGAATCCACTGAGGTTTTTTTAGTTAAAAACGGTCCACTGGTTGCGTAGCTTACATAGCTGTACAACTAGGTTGCTGAATCCACTGAGGTTTTTTTAGTTAAAAACGGCCCACTGGTTGCTTAGTTTACATAGCTGTACAACTAGGTTGCTGAATCCACTGAGGTTTTTTTAGTTAAAAACGATCCACTGGTTGCATAGTTTACATAACTGTACAACTAAGTTGCTTAATCCACTGTATTTTTTTTAGTTAAAAACGGTCCATTGTTTGCTCATTTTAAATTGCCTGTTACTGAATTTGCAGACGTTCTTTTGGTTAAATATGGACGTTGTATTTTGTTTTAATGTTTTTGTAAGTGGAATATATGAGTGCAATTTTAATGTGTTAAAATACTTTGCTGATCGTGCAAAATGGTGACAGTCGCTGGAGCTTGGCGGTTGCTCCAGCGGCTGTCGCCGTGTTTACATGGGGTGCGCACCGGCTTGTATGATTTTACCGATTTTCCTGTCCGGAGGAGGGGGGGAGGCTCATATGCTTCCGGCTGCACTAACAGTTTTGACCACGGGCCGCCACTGGCCAACACCCCAATAGTATTAAAAAAATTCACAACAGGGGCCAAGGACTCTGGGCTCGCTTGTTGTGTGAGGCATTTGACCTCTAATGAGGCTTATTTATAAAAAAGGCATTCCACACACAAAACCCAAGGGTTGGATCAGACAGAATGTTAACGAGAGATACATATTCCTTGGAACATAAATATTTAAACTTTTTATTTTGTAAAACCTATGGAATACCTTGGAGATGCAGTTTTTAAATAACTATCTACTTAATGTAAATAGGGATTTATTTTGTTTGAAACTGCATGATTGTGCAGTAAATGCGACTAATGAACTTCAGAGTGAAATTTTTAGAAGAAATACTTTACAGTATACTGTTAATTTCACACAATAAAAATACTAGTATTATGCACAGACATGTAGAGTTAAAAACAATATGTTACAGACTGATGGATGCCCGGTAGCAGAAACCGTGCAGCACGGCAGCGAGCGCTGCAGATTGATTTACAGCTTGCAGATCAATCTAGCAGGTTAAAAAAAATGTTTGTTTCAGTCAGACGCGAGCGACCACGAGGTGATGATGCCGAATATGAAGAGGTTGGTACTCATGACATGCGAGTTTTTATAATGCTTGACCCTCAAAGTTGCTATAAACATACGAGAATTTTTTAAAAATCACCATTTGTTGAGAAATATGGAATGTCCTATTTTTAGCACTTCAAACATGTTTCAGCAAATATTAATTTTAAATTTTATATAACATCAAAAGTAGCTAGAAAAATTTTAAATAACTCAACCTCCTTACCTTCTTTTCAATAAGAAAGATTTTAAGTTGATTTAAATTATTTTAAAACATTATCTGTGTTTGTTTTTGTACTGCCCTGTATATGAGTCTATTTCCCTTTGTAAGTACTATATTGCAGTGGTGCGCAAACTATTTTCATCTGCGACCCCCTAATTTGTGTAACATTTTGTCGCGACCCCCTATTTTGAGTAAAATTTTGCCATGACCCCTGGATAGACAGTAGACAGTTTGTTTAATTGAAAACGAAGTTACATTGAAATTCTTTCTGGGAGTTGCTCTTACATGGTGTTTTTAAAAGAGTGTCGTGACGTCATCGATTGGAATAACGCGTTTTTAAAACAGCGCACCAAACTTATAAACCACTATAAAAATGTTATAAAAGTTGTAATATCATAAAAATCAGTTAATGAATCAACACATAATTTTATGAAACAATGCTTTATATATGCATATGGATATAAATATTTTTTAATGAAAATTACTTTAAAGAAACTTTACATCATAAAAAGTCAATGTGAAATATGTGCTTGCAAAGAGCTCATGATTGCTTCTATGTTCGGATCTGTATTGGAAATCGCAAGTCGTAAGCCATCCTCTGGATCCAATCGGGATCGATGTTTTGCTTTAATGGAAAATAATTTTGAAGATCACTATGTATGATCACTATGCATGATCAATTTGCAGATCACTATGCATGATAACATGGTTTTGAAGCCCCGTGATAGCGATCACGAATATCGCGCTCGTAAAATAATAATTGTCAGTTTCTTCTCTTGTATTATTTCAGTTCTTTGAAATTAATAATTGTAGATTTTTCATAAATTTGAATCTCTTTGAATTTGGCGACCCCCAAAAATTTTCTCGCGACCCCGGAGGGGTCGCAACCCACGGTTTGCGCACTGCTGCTTTATTGTATCAACTCAATTAGAGAATTTTTTTTGCATGTAGATCTGTCTGCAGAATTAGAAATCCAATGATTAGTGTGGTTAATGAAGCCTTGAAATATATTGCACTCATCAAGATTTCCCTGTATTTGTTAAATCCAAATATATTCTCACAATGCGATACAATTTTTCATGATTGTAGGTTATTCAAGGCTCATTAAGGTCATAGATAAATTTTCGCTTCTGATCCTGGTGTTGCAGATTGATATAGAAAATTCTGCTACTGGGAATGGATGTTGATGACAGAATTAAATGTATTTATAGATTTCTTTACAACTCACAGTAAAAGCAACAGGATAATTCCACAGTATTGAGAGCACTATGCCACACAATAATTGATCATAACTAAACAAAATATTGAGTTAGGTGAATGTTTTTTGTAATGGAATTTTTCTAATAGTAGTATGCAGCATACTACTATTAGAAAGGATATTCATAGGGAGTATGCAGCTGATACAGCCGATGAAAGATTTTTAACGGCGGCTGAACTTTAGAACTCGACTAACTGATTGGCTCGGACGAGAAGTAAGGGAGGGAGTAAGGAGAATATATGTTTGGAAAACTCTCGACTTTATATTGTTGAATTTATCAAGAAGGTAAACCTGAATAGACGCTTATGAATGGACAATTACCCATCAAAGCAGTATTGTTTTTAAGTAAGCAAGAACTGGCATTTAGAGGACATGGCGAGCGAGAAAATTCTTTAAACATGGGAAATTTTAAAGAGCTTTTAAAATTATTGATATCTGAATTAAAACAACGCCTTTTTATGAGGGCATCACTGACCGATTCGCATGTTTAAAAGAAAGGAGGATTGATTTGACTTATAAAAAATAAGTAAGTTTTCTTTTTTTTCTTTTCTTCTCAAGTTATCGTTACAAAAGAAAATTCTAAGGAAACTTCGAATCAGACACGGATTAATGCAATTTTGAGGATAAGAGCGGCTGGTTGAAATTTATGTCCATTTTATGGAAGTAAAATAGGATCTCTTACATTTTTTTATGTAATTTCTTTTTTTTTTCCTCGGTGACGGCTTAATCCGCCAGCTTTCGAATTCAGTAACAAAGATTTTCCAATCCTGTCCGGAGGAAAGGGGGGGGGGGGCTCATATGCTTCCGGCTGCACTAACAGTTTTAACCACGGGCCGCCACTGAAAAATGATGATGACATTCAAGTACCTATTTCCAATGAATAATATGAATATAACATTTATATAATCTTTGTAAAGTACATGAATAATAAATATAATTAAATTATAATATGATATTTATTTTAAGTTAAAGTTTAATCATTTCAGTGATATGTGTCGTAAACATCAAAGACGTCTTACTTCAATCGCGCGTAAAGATTACACGCACGCACTTTTTTTGGGGAGAAAAGGTGATTTGAAAATGTCTGAACAACGTGATTTAGCGGAATCCATGTCATGGCGTATTATAGGCAGACTGGAATCCAGGCAAACACAACGTGGTGTCGCGGACGCTGTTGGGGTCGCCAGGAGTGTCATTGCAAGGCTGTGGAATCGATTCCAAGAAACAGGGAATGTTAAACGTCGGCTAGGGCAAGGTCGGCCACGCGCCACTACTGCAACTGATGGCAACTGACATAGCAAGCTTAATTTCAGGCTTAAAAAGTTTTCCTAAAAAAATTTCCAAATACACGGGGCGCCCGTCGGCAACTCGCCCCACATATTTTATTTTTCCACGCATTTTCCCCTCTACGCTGAAATTTCAAGTTATTTTAATCTGTTTCCATCAAGCGTCCGGGATCGAACTCGGGACCTAAGGGTTGGGAAGCCAGCGTCCTAACCATTCCGCCAATCTGCCTCGCGCTGGCATGACTAAAGTTTGAAGTGACTGTTATGGTTGCACGCCGTTGTTAGGCGAGATTGATCAGTATTGCCCGATCATCTTTTATTTTTCCATGGGATGAATCAAAATTAAAATAATGTTACGTGTGATTTATAGACTCTACTAATAGGGAAATAAGCATAATATAAACTTAAAAGCAGCACACGTTTTAAAACTTTCAATATCGCGACACTCATGTTGGGCAATACTGGCCAAAATCGAGACAAACGACTGATTTTGAAATCAATTTCGTAGTATAATTGTATTTTATTTTCAATAATTTCAATATTTGGAAATATAGAATCTTTTTTTTTTTTAAATTCTATGGTCAAGTACATTTATGACTGATGATAAATTATTTGTTATGTGGATGTGGCTTTCCAAATCAAGCAGTAATCAAGTTGTATTCAAGCTTGACAGTTCAAATGACTTCTCCAAGCTTGCTGCAAGCTTAAAATGAATTGAACTGTCAAGCTTGTATTAATACGTCAAATTCAAAGAAATGTCAAGCTTAATTTAAGCTTATGTGCTGTCTGGGCATGGAAAATAGGTGTGCAGCAGTCTTAGCTGTCTGAAGGGACCACACGTCATATTAAAAATCTTGCATCATTTCTACACAATACTTTTTTTATCGTCTATATGTAACCAAATTTTTTCCCTAAATCATCTTCTCATATTTTTTCCATATTTTCAAAGAATTAAAGCTTAATTACAAATTTTTTTACGTCTTTTTTTTCTGTATTGCGCATTGATACGCGTGTACTATCCATTTAATGCCATACGTGGTTGTCTCGCATAGTTTTCTTAATTTCTTTGCTTGCTCCCCTAATTTTTTTGGACAGATATATATTGCTTTATTTTATTCATATATGAGGTTCAATATTTGATAAGTTATCCTTCTAATTATTTATGTATCGTCATTCTTGCGTATTTCAGTAAGCTTTTTTAAGTTTATCTTAAAAGTCATTAGCTTTATAAAGAAGAGAAGGGGAGCTTTATAAGATATAAATCTTAATCTTAATATATATATAAAATGCTAATGTTCGTTTGTAAAGACAGGGTTTTCTCTATCACCACCTACTCGAATAAACTTCCCGTTGGGGGGGTAAATACCCCTTGGTCTCACGGTGAAAGTAAGGGAGTTTGGTCGCGGTGGGTGGAAGTGGGTGGAGAAAATGTGAAAAAATATATATCTCTCCTTTTCTAACTCATGAGAACTGAATTTCAACTCCAATAAAATATTAAAATTTAATGTTTATCGTCTGTTGCCAAATCAGCAAGAAAACTGAATCTCAAGCAATTATCGTCTGCGAACCATTTTACCTGAAACAAATACAAGTTATTTTGACAAGTGAAAAAGAACAAATTATTTGAATATTCTAGAGTGTTCTGGTACTAGCAATTTCGATGTGTTATCTATATATATAAAAATGAATGTTTGTGGGTGTGCATGACGTTGAAAAACTCCAAAACCGTTTGAACGATAACCATGAAATCTGGTACACTTAAGTATTTTGTCACAGAGAAGGTTTTTATGCTATCCATTTTACTCTAGCTCGCCGCTAGGTGGCGCTGCAGAAGGTCGAATTCTAATCAACCACTTGCTATGAAAATACCATTCAACCAATTTTGATGAAAATTGCCATTTATGGATATTTGAACACAGAGAATATTTTTACGCAATTCATTTTGCTATAACTCTCCGCAAGGTGGCGCTGCAGAGAATTGAATTCTATTCGGTTGGACCGTTTGCTATGAAAATACCATTCAATCAATTTTGATGAAAATTGCCATTTATGGATATTTGGAGAAGGTTTTTATGCTATCCATTTTCCTCTAGCTTGCTGCTAGGTGGCGCTGCAGAACGTCAAATTCTATTCCGTTCGACCGCTTGCTATGCAAGTACTGTTGCACTGATTTTGATGAAAATTGGTACACACGGATACTTTAAGACGTAGAATATTTTTACTTTATCCATTTTGCTGTAACTTGACGCTAGATGGCGCTACAGAACGTCAATTTTTATTCCGTTCGACCGCATGCTATGAAAATACTGTTCAATCAATTTTTATGAAAATTGGTACGTATGGATATTTGAACACGGAGAATATTGTTACACTATCCATTTTCCATGACTTGCCGCAAGATGGCGCTGCAGTACATAGAATTCTATTCCGTTCGACCGCTCGCTATGGAAGTCCGTTCGACTGTTTTTGATGAAAATTGGTACTCACGGATATTTGAAGACGTAGAATATTTTTACGTTATCTCTTTATATTACGTTATCCCTTATTACGTATACCCCCTTTTTACGTTATGCCATAACTTGCCGCTAGATGACGCTGCAGAACGTCGAATTGTATTCCGCTCAACCCTCTTGCTATGAAAATCACGTTCAACCGATTTTGGCAAAAATTGGTACACACGGATATTTGAAGGCGTAGAATATTTTTACTTTATCAATTTTGCTGTAACTTGACGCTAGATGGCGCTGCAGAACGTCTATTTATATTCCGTTCGACCGCTTGCTATGAAAATACTATTCAACCGATTTTGACGAAAATTGGTACACACGGATATTTGAAGAAGTAGAACACTTTTACACTATCCATTTTGCTGTAACTTGCCGCTAGATGGTGCTGCAGAACGCCGAATTCTATTTCATTTAAGCGCTTGCTGTGAAAATACCGGTCCAACGATTTCGATGACAATTGGTACACATGGATATATGAACATGGAGAATATTTTTACGCTATCGTTTTGCTATAACTTGCCGCAAGATGGCGCTACAGCGCATCAACTTCTATATACCTTTCAACCAATCGCCATAAAAATTTTGAAGCTTACATATTTGAGCACGGTTAATACATTCTAACTATTCATTTAGCTGTTACTCTCTACTAGATGACATTGCAGCGCATTAATACTTTAACTCGCCATTAGATGGCAATGCAGGGCACCAACTTCATGACCGGACAATTGATCTCTATGAAAATTGATATAGCTAGAAAATTGAACACGGAGAATATTTTCGTGTTATCCATTTTGCTATAAATAGCTACTTCATTGTGTTGTAGTACATCATTACTTTAACTCGCCAATAGATAGCGCTGCAACGTATAAACTTCTTACTTTAATTCGTCTATTGATGACGCTGCAGCATATAAAAACTGTTCAACTGATCGCTATGAAAACTGGTATAGATAGATATTCGAACACGGAGAATATTTTGGCGTTATCCATTTTCTTATAACTTGCCACTAGATGTCACTTCAAACCAATAACTTCAGGACCGTTCAACCAATCGCCATGAAAATTAGTAAACATGGATGTTTGAACGAAAAGAACATTTTCGTCGCATCCGTTAGCTATAACTCGCCTTCTGTACCGTTCAAATTTGTACACAGAGACATTTGAACACGGAGAATACTTTTACGCTATCTATTTTTCTATGACTTGCCTCTAGATGCCGATGCAACTTCAATGCCGACTTCAAAGCCGTTCGCCCGATCACCTTAAAAATTGGTATACATATACATTTGAGCAGAGAGAATATTTTTTAGTATTCATTTGGCTGTACTCACCACTTGATGGCACTGCAGCCAGGGCCTGATTTCCGGGAGGGCAATCGGGGCAAGCGTACTGGCCCCCAAATTGTTCTTTAAGTTTAAAAAATTAAAAATTTTGAAAAAGCTTTCGAAAGAGGGTCCCCTAATGAAGCTTTGGCCCCGGGCCCCCGACTCGGCAAATCTGCCCCTGACTGCAGCACTTTATTATTTTAACTCGCCACTAGATAGCACTTCAGCAATCAACTTCTTGATCGTTCAACTAACCGCTCTGAAAATTGGTATACATACACATTTGAACACGGATAATATTTTCGCGTTATCCATTTTGCTTAACTCGCCCTTTGATGGCGCAGTAGCGAATTATTACTTTAATTCGCCACTAGATGGCGCTGCAGCGTATCTTGACCGTTAAACTGTTTGCTATGGAAATTGGTACAGATAGATATTTGATCATGAAAATATTTTGATGCTATTCATTTTGCAAAAACTTCGACAATTGATGGCGCTGCGCCTAATCATCTTCTTCACCGTTCAAACGATCGCCATGAAATTCTTTATGCATAATTGTTGAACACAGATAATATTTATGCGATATCACTTTTGCTATATCTATTTATTATGATAAATAGTAATTACATTGAACCGTAATATAAAAAAAGAATCCATTCATTCCCGTGCGAAGAACGGGGCATACAGCTAGTTTATCTTATAAAACTTTAAAAAACAAATTAATCAAGTAACTTATAAATAACTTTTTCAAATTGCATGACAATTGGTAAACCTCTGAAGTGTGAATTTCTATGCTTCTGGCCTACCGCGCTGCCATTTTCTCCAGATATAACGCAAATTCGGGTTAAAACCTCTTAGAACATCCTCCGCCCAAGGCATGCCTTAATTAAGTAGACAACTCTCGTGTAGATCTGCCTTAACCACGAAACATAAATAATTTTCATGATAATTTACCGTGGAAGTTAAGAGTTTAATATTTTTAATATTAAATAAAATTCATAATCACTGCCAATCCCTATTACCTGGGGTGTCCTAAAAACCCTGATCTAGGGTTTTTTTTCTATAAATATTGATAATAGACATTTAGAATAAATTACAGTGTTACTTTATGGTGTCGAATAAAATTTTCAGGAGATTAAATGTAAATAAATACATATTTTTATTCTTTATACAGCCCTCTTACACAAATTCCCAATAAGTAAAATATACCAGCATTAGTGAGGTGATGTAGAAAGTTTCAGCTTTTCTCATAAAAAAAAGCCTACAGATGTACTTAATCAAAGTTAGTGAGGGGCAATAAGCTTTGAAATAGCAATGATTGTAAAAACATAATTACTAAAACTATTCTAATAAAACTAATTAACTATCAGAGGCGGATGTACGGGGGGGCTATAGGGGCTCTAACCCCCCCCCCCATTGAAACTGAATTTACACTAGATAGAATAGAATTTTGATGCTTAGTTAAAAACTGCGTGTCTAAAATCGGTTATTTCGAAATTTTAATTTACTTTTTTTGATTTACTACTTTGATTTTTTGATTTAACCTCAATCAATGGCTTTTAAACTCTTTCGTTCCCAGGCTGCAGTTATTTTTAAAACCTGAGTCCAAAGGAATCGCCCGAAATTTCGTCTCCCCCTTGAAACATTTCGGTTTCTTTTAAGGATGATCAGTAACCATGTTGTTAATTAGGTGAATAGCGAAGAATAGCTCATTGTTAGAACGGGTTATGGCAAGTTGGTTAATGGCAAGTCCAAAGAACAGTGTTTGAGCGATGATGTCCATTCACCCTCTGTTATGTCGTAAAAACGGGAGCTAACAATACATATAATTCACTGTTAAACATAAACAGGCCTTGCGCGCGCCTTGTACTGATGTATACCTGATGTGGGATACCTTATGATAGATGTACATAGAGCGGGGATGGCGGAGTGCAACATAGACATCAAGTGACTAGGAATCCCAAGTGGCTATCTCCTGTACTATTTGAAAGGATTTAGGCGCGGTCGATTATCAGCTATATTCAGTAAATTCTCTCCACTGGGTGAGGTGAGACTTCACTTAATTCCTTCAGAGCTGGCAGACGAGAGAGCTACATTTCGCTAGCTCAAATGACTCTTGCTGGATCGCAGTAATAGGTAAGAGAAGATAAGCAATTTGGCGAATTAGAGGTGCATTTCCACTTTCTCAGGAGAGGAGCACGCACAAAAAAACTATATGGGCGCGACTTAGAGAACAAAAATTAAAAAAAATCAACTTCTCCACGATTGCAACAATTAAAGAACCATGATGTAGACCGAATGAATCATCTTGAAGGGAGCGCTTTCTAAGGGAGAGCAGGGAAAAAAACAGATTCCAGAAATCGTTGTTCGCCAATGGATTCTCGCAGCTATGAAGTGCCGGTCGGGGGAAAAAAACACGATGTCGGACTCTCGGACGCTGTCGGTGCAGGCGTGTAGGAACGCTTTCTAAGCTTGTTGAATCGCTTCACCCGCTGAGGTGCAATCCTTGCCGACTCATTGTAACATTAGGCGTTACGGGAATGTTGTGTAGTCGTGGACCAGAAGGAGGCAAGTCTGTTGAGGTCTCTTAGCTGGCGTTGGTATAAGGCGGCTCGGGACTCTGGATTAGAGCCGCTATTGCGGGAATCGGGCCGGATGGGTCGAGGCTGTTGAGGAGGCCGATCGTCACTGGCCGGCAAACGCCGGGAGCGATCGTGAAAATCCTAGGGCCATAGCGGCCGTCGCTGGAAGAAAATGAGTCGAACTCCGAATGCGATTACATGATTTTATTGGACGACTGGATACCTCTTTTCTTAGCAGCTGCGTCACGCGGCCGCCCCTGAGCTGATGCAGCTCCTTTTATCAATTTTTGAGATCGTGTCACATGACCAACAAGCATTGCAATTATTGGCGAAGAGCTAAAACTGGGCAGTGGTTTTTCCAGGGTTTGTTATGACTTTTAAGACGCTTTTGTGGCTCGCTGCCGGGAACGTCTACAAAGTTACAAAGGAATTGCAAGGGACCGTGTAGTAATTGCAGTTTTTGAACGCGGATTTCTTTGTTCCAACTGAAAAAAAGCGGTCCAGAAATATGGGATAAACTGCGCAGTTCCAGAAATATGGAATTTTCATGGGTTTGTTATTTGTAATGTTATATATATTTATAATGAATCATATACAACGGTTTAAGAATACGAGTATGTAACACCACAAAAAACAAACACTGGCTGCAAACGGTTTAAGAACAAAATAAAAGAATAACAAATGGACACTCCGTGGATTCTAACCCAACCTCAAGACGGAGCAAGCAACGGTTTAACACGGAGATGGAACACCACAAAGAAACCGACCCTGGCTGCAATCAATCCCAAACAATAGACAGAACCTGCAGTTTAAAAACACGGATACAGAATAGTAATTCGAAACCTACCAACAGAAAAAATCAACGCTTAAGAACACTGTGATAGAAAAACACAAAAAAAAATTTAAAATTTACACTACCTGCATTCGAACCCAACAAACGGAGGAAAACATCAGTTAAAGAACACAGTTAAAGTATAATACTATGGACATTCCCCCTATTCAAACCCAACCTCCAGACGGAACAATGGTGTAAGAAAACAGTTAAAGAATAATACTACAGCATGGAAACTTCCTGGATTCTAAATAATTATCATGAATTACCGATGATTCTTACTGGAGATTTTAATGTTAATTTTCGCTCTCGAGAATCTCAGCCGTTAGTTGATTTTTTAAAAGAAAAATTTGATCTAACTATGAATACTTCTCTACTTCAATCAACAACGCGTTTCGGTACAACGATAGATGCTGTATTTTCAAAAAAAATTAGCAAATTTAGTAAAATTTATGTTTCACAATTATAGTTACCACAAACCTATAATTTCATACATAAAAAATTATGATGACATTCAAGTACCTATTTCCAATGAATAATATGAATATAACATTTATACGTATAATCTTTGTAAAGTACATGAATAATAAATATACAGTAAAACTCGCTTAAGACGCTTTCTCGCTTAAAACGCTTTTTTCCGTCAGTCCCTGGACATTTCCTATACTAATCAATGTAAAATCCACCTGATAAGACGCTTTTTTTCTGCTTTGTGTCGTTGGTTAAGACGCTATTCTCGTATTTCTGATGAATTTTTTTTCTTTTTGAAAGATATTGCAATCCCCTCGAGGTTAATGGCGGTAACTTAACGCTCTAATACCCCTTGATAAGTATCCATTCATCCAACACCCTTCTCTTTAACTCTTATCTATCTCTCCCACGCTGCTGTCAGGTTTTATGCCCATCTTTACTCAGGAATACAGAAAGATTGCAATATCGACATAGTCCGGGTTTTCTCTCCCTTGACCGTGAATGTCTCCCGGAGCTAAAAATCCAATTCATCAAAATTCGCTCCCCTTCTGAACAGAGCCCAGTTAAGGGGGGCTGAGGGGGCTGCAGCCCCGGGCCCAGTGAACAAGGGGGCCCTAGACAGGGCCAAGAAAACCCAATAAATAGAAAAAAGAAACGTAAATTTTATGTGAACCTAAAAATGGAGCGGGTTAATTATTTTAATGGAAGATAAAGGTAAAGTTAGTGCGTCCTGATTGTAAATTTTACAATCAAACGATGGCTTTTTACGATTGAAGGTATTGAGTATCTTTGTTAAACATATTCTCTGAAAAAAATTCAAAATCTATTGAGACAAAATTTTTGCTTGAATAAAAAGACTATACGCAAAGAAAAAAGACATAGATTCTCATCAACAACTAGACATACTAGAAACTAGAGTAAATAAACACTAGCTTCAAACAGCATCAATCTTCTTTCACCTTCCATTGCATTGACAGACAATGTGCAACAGAGACGCCTAACATTTTAAATGCTACTAATAAAGTTATCATTTATCTTCAAAAACCAGGTCTTGAATTTATTTACAGCTGTTAACTTGTTGAAAGGGTGGAATGCAAATATTGCATCCTTCAGAGATCAATTTGAAAAGAAAGATCTCAATTGCTATCTCCACATGTAGCGACTTAACCTAAGGATCGGGGAAAAAGACTGAGAAGAAAAAAATTTACCAATGGTACTCTCGAATCCAAAACAACTATCCATGTAACTCTTCAAGGATTTGAAAAACTTAAAGTTGAAACTTTATTCGTGATAGTCGATAGATTAAATTCACAAAGGATAAACGAATTGATGCTTATAACTCAGTATGCAGCATTTTCAATTTCATTACTAAATTAGGTCTCGAACAAATAAATGAAGAATCAGTCAATAATTTTCTTGAATTTTATGAAGTAGATGATTATGAAGCCACAAAATCTGAAGTCTTTCAATTTTCACAATATTTGTTAAGCTGTAGCTTAGAAAAAAAAATCACTGGCAGAGCCTGATTATGACCAACAGGAGCCCCGAGCTATAAAATTTATTTTATTTTTCATAAAATTTTGATATAAAAAAGAATATTTCAGAACAACATTTGATATTGAGGGCAATGGGCAAAGTCCCGTTTTGCCCATGTGATAATAAGGCTCTGATCACCGATACATATTTATAATCATATGTTTAAAAACGAGTTAAAAGAATTTTTTCCAACTATGTTTATTGCATTACGTATTTATTAAAATCTGCTCTTTCGGCTTTGCAATTTGATATCGGTAAACTTCAAATTAGAGAGAATTCTATCTCTTTGAAGAACAAAAATGCAACAGAATAAGCTGCAATGCTTGGCTTTGCTGTGCTCAGAGCACGATTTAACAAGCAACTTGGATTTTTAAAGATGTAATTGAAACTTTCAGCGCGGCAAAGACTAGGAAGAAGCCAATTTAATTTTTTTAATCTGTAAAATATATTCATTAAAGTTTTTTATGCAGTATATTTTCCTTTGGCTGGTGTGTTAGATTCTTTTATTTTTTTCTAATTAATTTTTTGCAAACAGTTTCAGAGTTCATTTAAATGGTAATGAGAATCTTATTCTAATATGACCATTATAAAACTTTATCTAACGACGAACATTCATATTAAAGAAAAAGAAAAATGTGCGTGCGTGGGGGGAGGGGGGGGCTCCGCTACTATCACAGACCCGGGCCCTTAAATGGGTAAACTGGGCTCTGCTTCTGAAGGGAGTGTAAAAAGTAAAATCAGTTCCATAAATTACATCAGTGCAGCTTGGGGCGAGATTAAACCAGATGTAATAAAAAACTGTTTTCGGAAAGCTGCGTTTGATGTGTGGGACAATTCAATTCAGGCTGACACTTCACTTCCAGAAGATGAGGACATTCAATCATTGGTGAATTTCCCTGATTATACAACGGTGGACGATCACCTCGTGATCTGCAGCATCCGGGCTTTGGAAGAAATAATCGTAGATGCCACTTTTGAAGGGATTGTGAAAGAGGATGCCGTCGAGCAAGAGGTAGACGAAGAAACGGAACCGACAGTTATACCTACCGTTACTACGGGCTTGTATTATGTAAGTGAGCTGCGGAAAGTACTGTCCTCTTTGGAACATACAGAGGAATTGTTGACCTACGTCAACAAAATTGATAATTTTCCGAAAAAAAATTATGAATTTTGTTGATAGAAATGTGAAGTTCAGTGCGTATTATATTGAACAAATGAAGAAATGTGAAGTTCGGTGTGTATTATATTTTTCATTTGTACAATATTATCTATGCAGTATAATAAGTATCTTATGTAATTTCTAAATGAAGAGCAATACATACGTATTTTTTCTAAGCACTTAGATTTTGTTCTTTCCCAATTCACCTTCAGACGCTTTCCCGCTTAAGACGCTTTCCCGTTTAAAACGCTCTTTCAATCTGGTCCGTTGAAGGGCGTCTTAAGCGAGTTTTACTGTAATTAAATTATAATGTGATATTTATTTTAAGTTAAAGTTTAATCATTTCAGTTTTATGTGTCAGTCAGAATTTTTCTTCTTTGACGTTTGTCAAAGAAGTTTTACTTCAACCGCGCGTAAAGATTACACGCACACACTTTTAAGGGGTTCTTACGTTTATTGAATGTTTCGTCCTTCGCTGAATAACACATGTACACGCCAGCGGCTTGGCTAGATATCGCCCTTGGCTCTGTTGGCGAGATTGCCGCTTTGGCGTAGGATTAACGATCACTTTTTCTTTTAGTACAGCTTATGAGTTGACCGCTTGTGCTTCGGTCGAATTTATGCATGAATTTGAATTTGATATAATATGTGATGATACCTGGCTCTTGTGAAAGGATAAAACTTTGTATTTGTCAGTTATTGAATTAAATGGTCTGTTTCTGAATGAATGAATGAATGATTTGTTTGCTCTCCCACTTTGAACTGAGTAAAATTCAAAAGCACGTTGGGCGTTTTCATGGTGCCGAAACCCGGTAAATGGTGTACTTGAAACCTTGAAATTCCTTTTGCCTACATGAAAAAGGTGAGCTGAACTTTTACAATTTCATTTGAATTTGAATTGACTTTCTGTATAATATGGAAACAGTTGAAAAGCTGAAAGTTAAACGTACTGTGGAGCGAACTGCGCTTACGAAGTTTATAAATAAATTAGAAGGTCTTCTATCTGAGGAAATTGAAATTACTAAAATTGATGAATTATTGGAAATAAAGGAAGGAATTCTTGTGAGAGAGGGTGTTTTGAAGCAGTTAAATTCTGAAATTGAAGCTCAGTTAACTGATGCAAAGGAATTTCAGAAGGACATTTTGTCCACTGATAGTTATAATGAGAAAGTATTATCTGCTAAGTACAAGATAATACTTTCTCATTATAACTACAATAATACTATTAATACAAACTATTAATACATATGGTTAAGGCTACGTAATTGTAATACAGATGGTCGGATTGATTTAAAACTGGCTCAGCTACGAGTGCAGGTAATGTTAATGGCTTTGCCGGCAATGTAGAGGTAAATTCTTGTTCATCAATGAAATTGCCGAAGCTGAACATTCCAAAATTTTCTGGTAACGTAGAAAACTGACTTCAGTTTTATATCTGCTTTGATACGTCTATTCATAAAAATATATCATTATCAAAAATTGAGAAATATGCGTATTGGAAGTCGCTTTTAACGGGACCGGCATACAAAATTGTTGAGGGTTTTACACTGACAGAGGAAAATTACGACACATGTATGAAGCTTTTAAAGGAAAGATTTGGTAAAACTGACATAATTATTAATGCCCATATGAATAAGCTTTTAAGCATTCAACCAGTTAAAAGCTCTTCAAACTTGTATGCTTTGAAGAACTTGTAATGCAGGGCCGTCGCGGATGTGTCAGGCACTTTTGTGCAAACACCGATTTAGCGCCCCTACAGAAAAAAAAAAAAATTCAGTCTTCGAAACTAAAGTATCATTCTACTATTCCATGTACTTATTCAGTTGGAAAATATTATAATTAAACAGAGTCTCGGGAGGTGGCAACCCTATAAATAGTCAGTTTTTGAAACAAAAATATGATTTTACAATGCCATATTAGTATTCAGTAGAGAATATACGGCATTGCTCTGGACTGTAGGGTTGCCCGATGGATATCCGGCACCGCCGAAAACTTACCCAGTACATGCGGTATACGTCCTCGTAAAGCAGTCGAACCAAAAACACTGTGGTAGGTAGCTAACAGTTACCATGGGTGCGGAGATCAGATTTGCTTCCATCTAGACTAGTCTTTTGCAGAGTTCTAGTGATATGGAATTCATTAAGTTCAAGCGCGAACTTGCCCAACTAGAAAAAGTTTGCACGAAAAGTGTAAAGAAAAGAGTACAAAATCCAAGCGTATTTGGCAGCTCTGCTTGTGCATAAAAAGTGCAAACTAAATTGTGCACAAAAAGTACACTATCTAGGGACCTAGACGGAAAAATGCAGAGGGCGTGGTCGGTTGATTTTAACGAACGACTTTTTCGTCTTTACTTCCCATTTTAGTGTTGCGAACTATAATCATACATAAGAACTTGCTCCATTTTTCAAACTTCTGAGGATTGGGATCGAACTGGGGAACCAAGGTGTGCTAGGCGAGCATTCTAACCACTAGATTGGAGCTGACTCAGAATGATGTGTCTTAAGTTTGAAGTGATTGTTGTTTCAAGTTCGGAATTGAAACATTTATGTATTTAAATAAATAAAACTAGACTTTGCTTGTACACTTCTCAAAATTTAAAAAAAAATTCGATTTCTATGCATTTTAAGCTTTTGGGACCCGAGTACGACAGTCAAGAAAAAAAAAAATTCCGTCTGTCGTTCTGTCATTCTGTGCGTGACGCTTTTTTTATTCACACATCACGTAAAACTGACTGAAGCGAATGAAATAAAATTTGGTGACATGATAGGTGGTCACTCATCTTTATTTTTTAAAAAATTCATTAGATTTTGAGATTCTCCAAAAATTGTTTCAAAGTGCGTATATTTTTGTTCGCAGATCAGGTATGAACGACTAAAGCGAAAGAAATGAAATTTGGTGACCTGATAGAGGATCACTCAATTTAAGCTATAGGTGTCGAATTACAAAAAAAAAAATTGATTAGATTTTAAGATCTAAAGATCGTTCCAAACTGATTAAATTTTTCTTCGCGCTTCACATACGACTTAAATGAATAAAGCAATATTTAGTGACGCGATAGGTGGTCATACAACTTAAACAATGTCCCTAGACAGGGCCGTACGCAGAAAAAAATTTCCGGTGGGGGGGGGGGATTAAAAGGTGAAAAAGGCTAAATTTTTCATAAAAGGCTACATTATTATTGCTTTGTTAACAAAATTTTTAATTTCGGGTTGGGGACCAGGGGGTCCGGTCCCACCCCCCCCACCCCTGGGTACGGCCTTGTCCCTAGAGTTTCTTATAATTTGGATTAGATATTGAGATTTGGCGAACATTGTTTCAAACTGCTTAAATCCCAGATAGAAAATGTTTGCACTTTTTGTACAAAAGATGTACATATAAAGTTAATACTTTGAAAAGGATGCACTTTTTGTGCACAATTTTTGGCAATATAGAATATGCACTTTTTAGAATGCATAAAAACTGCATATAATTTGCACAAAAAGTGTATACTTTCAAAATAATCAAAAATATCTACTTTTTATGCACAAATTGTACACAATCTATACTTTTTTGCAAAAAAAGTGCAGACTTTTTCTAGCTGGGTGAGGTATCCTACAAGGGGATGCCTGTTCTTTACACCCCCCCTGCCCCCCAAAAAAAGGTCGAAGGAAGGGGGAGGGGAGAATAAAGGACATGTTTTAAACAATAATTACAGAACACTGCTATGATATAATAAAAACACATAAAAACTGAGGATTCATCACTGCTATGGAAACATCACTGCTATGATGTTTAACGAGTGAATGCGCTCCACAACTAGCCGAAAGCTCACTTAGGTATAACGTTTCCGATTTACACAGCGACACCATAACATTGATTCAAAAGTAATGAGAAATCCTCAAATCTAGATAAGAAGCATGAAAATATTTTAATTGTATATGTGCACTGTTTGCTTATAAATAAAGCAATATAATACAAGGAAAACTACAAACGACAAGTTTTAACATAGTTGATAATTCCAAAAATGTCCATATTATTTGGAAGCATCGATTACTGAAGCTTTTGTTTATCCAGATTTGCACAAGATAGGTTTGAAATTCAAGTGACCGATTTCAGCGTAGAAGATAATGGCAGATGGTTATTATATAATTTAATTTCAAGAACAGTGGATGTTTTAATAAAAAGTCAAACATTTCAAAGATCTGATTAATTTAACTTTCACATTGACAACTCAAATGGAAAGTGCAGTATCTCTTATTGCAACAATATGGGAAAATGGAACAAAAATAGTAAAAAAAAAACGTGGATTATTTACTTTATTAAATTCTGAGTTTTCTCTTGAATGTAAAATACTTGGGAAAAGGAAAAAAAAAACACTTTTCTACTACAGAATTTAAATATTTGCGCACTGTTCACAATGTTTTCATAATAATTAACACATGACAATGCGTTAATAAAATGTTTAAACGCATGGTACAAAATAAAAATACGTATGATTAAAAATTATGGCTCTATCAATAAAAACGAAATAAAATTCGTTTAATGTTGATGAAAAAAACGTTGTAGGTCAACTACTGAATTAGATCCTTCTAAAATTGTAAAACAGTTTGCACAAGGAAAACCACGAAAGTCAAATTATAATGTCTAAAATTCTTTTAAAAAATTAATATCCTTAAAAGAGTAGAAAATTTTTTCCTGCATATCTAAAATTTGATAATATGTCAGAAAAATATATTCACAATAAAAATATTTCTTCGTAAGAATAAGAAACTTAAAATTACAGTAACAAATTTAATTATTTGATAATTATGGCTGGTATTGCTTGGAATAAGCTGGTTTAGTTAGATATTTGTTTTTAAAGGATGCACTTGTATTATTTATAGTGAAACTTTTCTAGCTTTTGCACTAGCAAACCTTTCAGTTATATTACTTAAGTCTACTTTTTCTAATTCTTGATATTCTATTGAAATGATTGATAAATTTGGCACCCGTTCTTGGCTCATTTAGGATAGTAAGTAATTTTTTTATAATTTTTAATTTGGAAAAACTTCTTTCTTCGGAAGCGACTGTAACTGGAAGTGATAAATATATTCTTAAAGAAAAAATTGTCGGTTTCGACCTTTTTACATCGAAACCCAGAGTGTTAACGCAAAAATGCTCTTTAAGTACACCTTTTCCGCGAAATCCACACACCGCTTTCTGTTTACCAAAATACTCATAACGTACGCCCCGAAAATTTTGCTCTGCTCAGTGATCGGCAAACGCTCCTAAAGGAGAAGTGCACTTTCAAGTACGGAAAGGATCGAAAATTCGCACTGACTGATCGAATTTCGCTCGTTTGATTTAAGTGTGTGTAACATTATGCAATTTACTCACTCTAGCATATTGTTGCAGAACACTCTGCTTGTTTCCTGGGTTCGTCGTTCTAAAGTCCAGTTGGTGTAGAAAGTTCTAGTAAAGAGTCCATTTGTCAGGATGGAACACAACTTTATTGCTTCTAGAACTTACAAAACACTTCGAAAAAGCAAGCCAAAACACGGCTTCTATCGCAGAGCAAAGCAAATGTACTCACTCGCAGCTTGATCCACACTGAACTCTCGGAGCAGCGCGCTGGTGGTATTTATAGAGGAGGCAGAAGCTGCGAGCAGCTTCCAGAAAAGTCTATTTCTCGAAGATTCTACATAAAGTGGGAATTTTGATTACGTCATAGAAGAGAAATGTTAGGTTTTTATGCGTTTTTAATGCGGAAAACCCAACTTTCAGGCCCCATTGGGAAAATCGCGCAGAATGACCAAAATGTCGCCAAGCTTGGCGTCTTTTGGCGAAATATCGCCAAATGTGGCGCCAATAGGACCCATATTTCTCGAGATTTCTAGGAACCCATAGAAAAACAATGGGGAAACCAAAACCTCCGTATCTCCGGTTCTAGTTGGCCGATTTTGATGCAACAAAAAGCAAAATTTAACTATTTGAAGCGTAGAATACGAATTTTGAACTATTTTAAGCCTCAGAATAGCGGGTTGCCCCGAAAATTCGTAACATTGCCCCCTTCCCAAGGACTGTACGTCCCGGGCAGTACAATCCTCAGTTAGGTCACACAAATATCTGCTGTGTATAACATTTAATAAGACATTAACTACATAATCTAAGCAAGTAAACAATAAACACTATAAGCAAATACACACTAATAAATAATAAAAATAATAAATAAGTACACACTAATAAGTAATAAACATCATAAAAAATTCGCATTAATTTGGAAACTAATATATTACAAATATGTACACTAAACATGGTGTAAGTATTGAGTAAAAGAGAGTTGAAGGAAAAGGAAGAGAAAGGAAAGACAGGAAAGAAATGACAGATGAAAGAAAAGAGAAATTACGCCGCAGTGACCATGGTCTAATATTCAAATAACTAATTACAACCGCGGTAAATGGCTAGCCGATCGTAATGAACGGCTCTTGATTTCGAGATAGGTGACTTACGAATCCGTAGGATGACGTCATTCAGTCTGTTTAGGACAGGGCTTAATTTGGGCCGGAGCTCACCGGAGCTCAGCTCCGGTACTTCTTTTTTTTTTGGGTGAATTTTTACATATTAGGCAAAACCAACCGGAGCTCATGAATATCGGGCTTCGGAGCCCACCATTACATATTAATCTGTCATTTTTACTCTTTTCACACACACATCGATTTTAATAGGCACACCACACAGGATTCGTTTCGCCTCAAACCAATTCTAGCATCCTGAAACTGATTTCAGTCAGCTTAGCAGAAGGCAGAAGCCGATCTATCTGTGACGTATCATGGTGCACAACCCACTTGGTGCAGAACAATTAGTTGCTGTCACTTGTGATGGAACTTCTGTTATGCTTGGCAGAAAAGAAGGACTATGTAAGAAACTGTTGGATATGTTTCCTAATATAATTATTTGGCATTGTATGAATCATCACCTAGAACTCAGCGTTGCTGATGCAGTAAAATTAGTTGCTGGAATAAATAACTTTAAAATTTTCATGGACAAATTAAGAGATATATATCACAGTTCACCAAAAAACCAACAACTTATTGAGTGTGCTCTAAATACAGGACAAGAATTACTAAAGATTGGGCGCATTTTCGATGTTCGCTGGGCTGCATCAAGTCTTTGATCTGTGAAAGCAGTGTGGACCGACTATGAAAGTCTACATAAACATTTCACACAGAGCTCCACAGATAAAAAAAGAGATGCCAAAGAAAGAGCCACATTTTCTGGGTTGACGAAGAAACTAGCGACTGATACATTTATCTTAAATCTTGGCGTTATGTATGATGCTATGGAAGAACTGTCGGAACTTTCATTAGAGCTGCAAAACCGACAAACTACACTAGTTGATGCCCATAGGCTAATAAGACTACAAATACAAGTTTTTGAATCCAGGATGAAGAAGCCTGGAATACATGCATCTGAGGCCATTGAAGGTAAGGTTTCCAAGTTTAAAAATGTAGCTATACATGACAGTGGAAAGGCTATTCCGAAAATAGACGCAGGACAATTTTACAGGTGTTTAGCCGATTCAATAATAAGTAGGCTCCTTTCGGTCCAGTCGAGAAATGTTGGATCAGATTGTGAACAATTTATATGTGAAATTAAAGTTCTAAATCCAAAGTTTTGGCCTGCTGCTGAATCGACTAAAGTGACGTATGTCGAAGATGAACTCGTGGGATTATGCAAAAGATTCAATTTTAACGAAAAAGCTGTTTTAAGAGACTTCAGAATTTTCAAGTCGACTTGAAAAAATTTATTTCAGTCATCAATTGTATACCCATTTCAAGTGCCGAATGTGAACGAGGATTTTCTACCATGAACTTAATTTGTACTTCCCAACGTACTTCACTTAGCATTGAAACTTTATCAAATTTGATGTTCATTAGATTAGTCGGTCCTCCGATCAACAAATTTGAACCAGAATCATTGTTTCGTTCATGGATAGCTTATGGCCGTCACAGTGCTGTTGATACTCAATCCAAAAGCCAGGAAAGAAAAGAGGAAGCTCCTGATTTATTAGCTCTGTGGAATATTTTTAATTAACACACAGGTATGTGTATTTAAAAAGAAACTCAAATTACATCATACCAAATGCCACATTTTTAACAAGCAATTGTTCAACAAATGTTTAAAATTTTCTAAGTAATTTGAATTTTCTTGAATTTCCTTGTCTTCATAATTATGGTATATAAATTTCTTTGTTTCTTCATGTGTTAAAAATTATGACATTCTTTCTTTCACTTGTTTTTATTAAGTATTTCAATCACTTCTACATTACTTTAACAGTTTTTTTTACTTTATTTCTTTTATTTAGGAGAAAATAAAAATTACTTTACATGTTATGCCGCAAAACGTGCAAAAATCTAAAATCTGCACAAGGTCTGCTCCCAATTTGCTGATTTTGGGTCTTCTACTGTATATTGCTCATATTTATTCATGCTAATTTCAGATCATTTATTATTAACCGTTTTGTGAAATATTTATTTGTGTGATTATGGCAACGCTACGCTAGGACGATCTGTCAAGGATGGGGGATGTCTTGGTAGAGGACTTTCTAAGGGTAAAATAAAATAATAAAAACTTTGTAAAATAACACCAAAAAGATTACTTGATTACTTTCTAAGGGGTTCTAATGCGTATTCACGTTACATCTGGAGATAACCTACAAAAACTCCAGACCGATAGATCGACAGCCGCGCGGTGGGACCCGAACCCGGGACTTTCACACTTCGGCCGTCTACCATTTTCAGTGATATAACAACTGTGCCATGAAATAATAAAAATATGTCAAATACTATTACACGGGAAAATATTTGAATTATTCTTTTAATTGAATGTTCTACCTACCCTGTACTGAAGGGGTAGCTCGGACTTACAGTACGCCGCTGTATATGAACATAAGCTCGAGAATATTAGGGCTCCGGTACTTCTTTTTCTAGAAATTAAGCCCTGGTTTAGGACTGTGTTAGGACCGTCCCACGGCGATTGTAGCTTGGGAGACAGGCCTTTCCGTCTAGTAGGATTCCATAGCCAAACTTTGTCACCAACGTTCAACTCGTGTCCCGTAGCCTTCGTGTCGTAGCGAGTCTCCATCTTCTCCGTGTTCACGTTGATCCGCTCCCGAGAAAAATGATGCAAATCTTCAAACCGTGCCCGAAGATTTTTCATGTACTCCTCTGGCGATGAAGGCATATCTGGAGGGAGCACCCAGCAGGGGAGCCGACCGCGAAAGCGGTTTTCAACTAATAACCCCCGGAGGAGACGTAAAACCGCACCGTCACTGCCAGAGGAGGAGGAACTATCAGCGGGAAATTAAAGCCAAGCGCGACACTACAACACATTTAAATTTTTAAACTAATATTTGTGCATCATAAATTATCAAACCCTATATACATACATATACAAATATACACATCCATATTTTCCAACAGTTTATAATGCTGTGTGAGGATACAAATTGTAATCTAAACATACAACTTAAAATACATTAAAAACAACAATATACCGGGTGATCCAAAAGTCAGGACAAACTTTAAAAATTCATTAAAAAAGAGAAAATATTGATAGAAAATTGCGGTTTGCACAAATAGGTTTAGGGTATGATGGGGTTTTTTTTCTTAATGACAAGAAAGTTTTTAGTTCCAAATGTTACCGGTAGGTGGCGCTGACATGCACAATGGGAACCAAATTTCCAATTTAAAAAAATCCGAAATCTCTGTAATGATTTCTATGCAAACTGAAATTTTGTATCATGATTTGTTCTTTTTTGGTGAATTTTTGAACGTTTCACTAGCTTTTAATGCATCCTGGGTGCACCAAAGTTTAAAAATTCATTAAGCTTGACATTAAGCTGAAACATTAAGCTTGATTATTTCAAGGGTGTAAGCTTAATGCAAGCTTGAATCAAGTGTTCATGTTTACACTTGCCCAACTTGAACTAAGCTTGACATAGCAAGCTTGATTCAAACTTACTACAAAAAAATTTCCTAAAAAAAAAATTCCTAAATACATGGTGCGCTGGTCGCCGAACTCGCCCCGTATATTTTATTTTTCCACGCTTTTTACCCTCTACGCTGAAACCTCACGTTATTTTAACCTGTGTCCGTCTAGCATCCGCGATCGATTTCGGGACCTGGTGTTTTGGGAAGATTGATCAGAATTTCCCATGTCGAACTACATCTCTTATTTTTCCATAGGACGAATCAAAATTAAAATGATATTATATGTGATTTATAGACTCTACTACTAGGGAAATAAGCATAATATAAACTTAAAAGGAGCACACGTTTTAAAACTTTCAATATCGCAACACTCATACTGGGCAATATTGGCCAAAATCGAGACAAACGTCTGATTTTGAAATCAATTTTGTAGTATATTTGTATTTTATTTTGAAGAATTTCAATATTTGGAAATACAGAATCTTTTTTTTTTTAATTCTATGGTCAAGTACATTTATGACTGATGATAAATTATTTGTTATGTGGCTTTCCAAATCAAGCAGTAATCAAGGTGTATTCAAGCTTGAAGATCAAATGACTTAAATTCGGCGGGAAAATATTTGCTCATTTTTTTTTTTTTTTTTTTGTAATCTCCAAGCTTGTTGCAAGCTTAAAATGAATTAAACTGTGAAGCTTGCATTAATACGTCAAATTGAAAGAAATGTCAAGCTTGATTTAAGCTTATGTGCTGTATGGGAGAAACACAAGACGTAAATTATGCAAAAACAAACAAAAAAAAACGACCAACAGCAATATCACGAGGAATGCAAAATGATTTTGCTGCTTGCTTGCCTTGCGCAACTCAACACCGGGATGTTGCCAAGCAGGTGTCTGTAAAACTTTTTTAGACGCCAAGTGAACGACTCATCCCGACGTTTCAGGAATAATAAATTCAACGCGTCTAGTAGAACGTGTTATTAAACATTGCTTTTAAACTTAGTACCACCAGTATTTTTGTTATGCGTTGAGTATGACGATGTATGAGCACCGCTTTTGAACGGTTTCACCAGCACTTCTGATGCACGTCAAGTAAGGCGGGTTATCAGGCATAACTTTTGAACGGTATCAACAGCACTTCTGTTATACGTCGAATAAAACGTGTTATTAGCCATAGCTTTTGAAAGGTAATACCAGCACTTCTGCTGCACGTCGAACAGAACGAGTTATTAGGCATTGCTTTAGAACGGCATCATTAAAACCCCTGTTTCACGTCCAATAAGACGTTATTTATTCACAGTTTTTGGCAAAAGATAGCTTAGTACAATTTTAGAACGTTATAGAGAACATGCAAACTTTACCTGGACGCTTTTCTTACTATTCTGAACGTTACTAGACGTTCATCAGTGGCGGATCTAGGATTGGATAAAGGGGGGGAGGGGGGGCTAACTTACTGGGTATTCAATAATTTGGGTACAGTTATGCATAGGCCCTACGAGAGAGGGGGGGCAGACGGGGCGCCGCCCCTGAGGATGTGCGAGTTAAGGCGCGTTTCCACTTGTGTCGTTAATGCCCCGAAAGTCGTAACGCTAAAGTAGAATTCCGTTTCCACTAGCTTCAGTTATCTCCTTTAAGAACCGTAAGTTCCTCCAATGGCTATTAGCGATTTCGCGCATGCTTGTTTAAACTTTTATCTGTTTCCCGTTCTTCTTTTAAATATATCCCCATTTGTTATTTTTAAATACAGAAGAATTTCTTAAATTTGGAATTCCAATTTACGAAATTAGACCTTAAAATAACAATAAATCAGTATTCGAAAGAAAATGTTTTAGATTTTATTAAAAATGTTTAAAAGAATAGCATCTTTCTAATGAGAAATTTCTCAGTAAATATATTTTATTTTTAATAAATTTTTCTATTTAAAAAAAAAGTCTTTTTTTTTAACTTTACCTGATTACAACGATTTTTTATTTTTTTTTTTATAATACTGCAGTATTTTTTATAATCTGGAAATTTGTGTTATGCAGAATCGATAAGTCCCGTCGACTTTGAATTTGAAAAATTCTACTGCATTTATTTAAGGGACTTTTTTAGTTAGCACATATTATACTAATTTTAGGAGGCTTAAAAAAAAAAACCTCGGTGTCAATGATTCCCATAAATTAGAGGCTTTAAAATACTAAGTTAATTGAGCTGTTTTGATAGATTTAAAAGGTAGCTACATTTTCGATAAATTTAAGTACTGCATGCTGTCTTTCACCAAATAAGTAATTAACAGAATATTGATATCTGCTTTTCGTGTGTTTTGTAAATTTAAGAAGTACATTATGTTATTAATTTAATTTCAGTTATCTCTAACATACACTAAAAGCATATAACTATTTCTGAAAAGGTTGTATTGTATTTTGTTATGATAAACCTACACGAGGAGTATTTCGTATTGCCTATCGAAAGGGGGAGTGCCTTGCGCGGCTGACTTTCTTAGTGCTTCTGAAGCGTATTTACGTTACATCGTAAGAAAAACCGTCCAAAACGCCGAATATTTAGATAATCAGCCGTCCGGTAGATCAGAACCCTGGACCTTTATACTTCAGTTATCTACCATCTTCAGTATCTTGTCAACTCGGCTCGGGTGGGCACAACATCTTGTTTTAGATGCCATCTCCGGCCTTTAAATGTCTAATACAAATATAGTGCACGAATAAATTTAGATTTATTAATAAAATTTCTATTTGAAAAGTATTGAACAAAATTTTTAATCTGGTATTTAAAGAATATAAATGAATTATACAAAATAAAAATGAGAAAACCTATGATTTGGAAAAAATATTGGTCTTAAAATTAAAATTCAATAATTACAATAAATTTTATTTATACATGAAGAGTAAAAGAATTATCATTAAAACCAGTTAGTATGTAAAACTACTATTTTTTTTCCCTTTGAATACTAAGTAATAACTATTATTAATTAATTGTGTGAGCTTTCTGAAGAGAAAAAAAAATTCATTGAAATATTAAACACATATTTATTGAATTTTTCAAATACAATCAATAATATTAGAAGAATAGAGACTTAATTTTAATTAGAAATAGATGTCAAAATGCTAGAGATCATCAGAATATCACATGAAATACTTAAAGAAAAAATTAGGAAGGAGCTTTGCAAAAAAATACTTAAATTAAATATTTTTTAATTCAAAGTCATAACTATTTTTTATTATTAATTATCGCAAAATAAATTAACGAAAAAATAAAGTATATAATAATCTGTTATTATTTTTTAAACTGAAATAAAACAAAACCGACAGTAAAACAAAGCCCTAAAAAGAGCGGCAGCGGGAATCGAACTCAAGACAACACGACAAGAGGCAAGTACGGAAGGTCCTAGCCACAACCCGAAGAATATTATCAGTTAATTTGAACTGATCTTGTCACAGATCTACGCGACACATCGAATAGTTACGAGCCAAAAACAAAAAGAAATAGAAATATTATTAAAATAGTGACTAAAAACATAAGGGATAAAAACACTCTAAAGGAAGAATGACAGAATTATGATTATGTGTGCATGAAATCATGGAGAAAGAGATAGCGCCGGAGCTTTCTTTTTTTTTCTCTTTAGGTTTTTTAGGTCAATTGACTGCATCAATTTTGTCCAGAGCAGATTTACAACAATTTGGAATACTCTGGTGAAAATTGATGATTAATTGAACCAAAAAGAAAAGAATTAAGATCCTATTTATCCTTAAAAAATATCTAGTACATTCTCACTATCGCGACAGCCATATTGGAATGTTTGGGGGACGCGGTCAGCCAATTAAAAGCTCGGATTCTTTAAGAACTTAGCGCGCTTAAAGACGGGAAATGAATACCTTTTAAAACGATAAAGACAGGCGATAACGGTCGAAAAACCGGGTTTACGGAGAGTTTATAGCGGCGGTAAGGGATTTAGGGAAAATTACGACCTAGTGGAAACGCGGCTTTAGAGTGGGTCCGTGTTCAGCTAAAGTGCGACCGTGAATTTTTCAGAATGGGTTACAAATTTCATTTATAGATCTGTGATTATTTTTTTTAAATAGACTAAATTTTGAATACATATTTCTAGAATGATTTAGATGGCAGAAATATTAATTCTGTCACTCAAATAGTAGTATTTTTTTTCAACCTTTGAACATAAATTAAAAGTACCACTACATATCAGAAAAACTTCCCTCCCACTCTCTTTCCTTTTAGCATTTTATATAAAAATCATTAACAATAGCAGTCTTACAAAAAAAATTCCTTCGTTCCCTCCTGTTTTTTCGAAACTTCTGTGTTTTACGACAGGGGCCGGGAAGATTTTCATACCACCTTATAAAATTTCTCTAGGAGGCCCTGTATCCAAGCTTGGCAACATTTGGCACGAATTTTTACATGTCACATGTATATTTTATTTTTCTGCCTACATATAGTATTACGTAATCGAATTTCGAGAAAGGTGTGCGAATTCCCGATAAAATAAAATGCTCGAACCTGGGGCTCTACCACCATAGTATTGGAAAGCTTTCGCTAGCGAATATATCGAGCATTCTCGTCTCATGACTTCACAATCCGAGAAATATCCGATATGCCCTACTACGATCCTATCGTGATTGTTTCACTGTCGTATTGACTATCGGAAATAATGCTGTTTTTTCCCGACACTTTGCATGAAGGCGAAAACTTGCGTTTCGGTATCGGGGAGTACGAGATGGATGGGTTTTTATTGTGTGGATCGTGGAGTGTCAAGTACTTCCGCAAAAGGACCCCTCTCCCTAGCACGGTGGGTCTGTCAAAAACGGGCTTCCACTCGTGATGGATATCTCGGGAGTCTTCGAAAATTCTGAAGACAATGCCTTCGTTTAAGAAAAAGGGGGGAAAGCCTAGTGTTTTGATTGGTTGATCGCTCTGAGTGTCGGATAGACCTCTAGCAAGCACAAAAATACTCGCTTGTTTTATTCAACACTCATCGTGGTAGCACCAAAAAGAGAGTCGCGGCTATTTATTTTAAGTATCTGACTATCCGAGAGCGAGAAATATCCCTCACTGATATTCTACGACACCATGGTGGTAGAGTCCCTGATAGGACTTACACTTCAACTTCATGGGAAAAACATTGTCTGAAAAAATTAATTTAAATCATACCTCTTTTTTCTATTATGATATTATTGTATTCCTTCTAATTATGCACCTCTTTACAAACTGCCTGATAGTGATACAAGTATATTTTGTGAGGGCTGTTTCTCTTGAAATAGCTTGTTCTGGGGCTGCGCATTTATCATTTTTTCCTGATGATTTGTGCTTTCAACTCTCACTAGACAAATTATCATTTTTCGGAATTTTCATAATCACCTATATTACGAATCAATGACCGCTTTCTTGAGGCCATAATACTTGCATTTAAATTAAATTCTACACACGAACGGAGCTAAATAGAGAACAAATGAATCAGACTAGCGCTTCACCCGAAAAGAACGACCAGGCGGCGAAAGCTATTTCAATAGGTTAAGATTTTGAAGCCTGCTTAGAAAGGACTACAGTACTTCCAATAAATTCTTCCACCATTCCCAAACATTCAAAACGGGTATACTTTTGCATAAACAGGAAATGTCCGAAAACCAGATTAGGAAAATTAGCCATAGTTGTTGAAGTTTCAGAACCACAATAACTTTATGAGTTGCCACTAGATGGCAGCACTACACTGATCGGGCTCAATTGACTGTACATTCCAAAGACTCTGAACTTTTTAGAACCTTTTTAAATCTTTCAAATTCAAGTTTTAAAATGTAAAATTAATTCCTTTCTGTATTATTTCTGTATTCTGTGTTAATTAATTCATAATTATTCTTCCATTTTTTACAGTGCGGACCTGTCATTTTTTTTTTGGAGCCCGGGCTGTGGTTTTTTGTTTTGTTCTTTCTTTTTGTTTTGTATTCAGGTAAATTTGAAATTTGTGTGACGCTTTACTAAGCGGTAAACCATAAAATATGTTTAGAAATAAACCAGATTCAGATTCAAAATGGTATTTTTAATTCAAATTGATGTTTTGTCAAGAGACAACATAAAGATGAAAAGATTCCAGAAAAAAAGGTGAGTGCACCTTGGAATTCAAACTTGTTCTTTTTATTCGTCAATACCTTTGAAGCAGCGCTTAAAATTATATACAGTCCACAGATTCACTAATTCATTCATAAATCCTTCATAGTTTTTTGGTCCTGTCGACCCGGAGGTATTGAAATTGTTTGAATTCAAGTCATTTGTAACGATAATTAAACTGAAAATACTGACAATTTGTTATGGCTACGAAATTAGATAAATTAAAGTCTAAGCGAACAATTCTTAGAGGGTCAGTGACGAAATTAGAAACTAAAACTTTAAAAATACTAGATTCTGACCCTTTGGATATTCAAGAAATAAGGGTAGTGCAAAGTCAGATTCGTGAAAAACAAAGTCAGTTAGAAAGTATAAATACTGAAATTGAAGATGTTATTGTTGATTTAGAGGAATTGAAGAAAGAAATTGAGGATAATGAAAAATGGGCGGAAAAAATAGTTCGCATTAAATGTCAAATTGTTTCAAAATTTGAAATCTTGTGTTCTCAGAACACTAAAGTTGTTACAAATGTCGATGAAAATTCAAAACAATCGGTGAAGCTTCCCAAATTCGACCTATATCATTTCAGTGGTAGCTTGGACGATTGGCTAAGCTTTAAGCAAATCTTCGAAAGCACTATTCATGAGAACACTCAGCTTTCGGAGCTGCAGAAATTGCAATATTTAAAAGCGTCAGTCACTGGCTCTGCCACCAAGTTAATAAAAGGATTTCCAATCACAGACTCTAGTTATAAAGAAGCATGGGCAACATTAATTTCGAGATTTGATAATAAAAAAAAATCTAGCTTATGCACAGTTAAATAAATTCTTTAATTCAAAACCGTTGAAACCAAACTGTCGGAAATCAATTCTTGATTTGTTAGATAACTGTAATGAAGCTGTACGTAATTTGAAATGTTTGAATTTTGAATTTAATTCTTTTGTAGATTTAATTCTTGTTTACAACCTACAGTTTAGATGATAATTTAAAGAGGCAGTGGGAATTGTCTTTAGAAAGTGATTCTTTTCCCACCTATGATGAATTTATTTTATTTCTTGAAAAACAAGCAAGAAGTTTACAGGACATTGCTGACACTCATTCCAAAACCGAAAGTAAACCAAAAGTGGCTTTGAAGAAGTCTCTGTCTAACGCTGTCATTTCTAATTCAGACAGCAAATCGAATAATTCTAGTTGCCCAGAGTGTTCGGAATCGCATGTACCTTTCAAGTGCCCTCAATTTCTTAGAAAATCAGTTGAAGATAGGTGGAAAACTGTGAAAGATAAAAAGTTATGCATGAATTGCTTACGAAGCAATCATTTTGTTAACCGGTGCTTAATTTCTACAAAATGTCGTCACTGTAACTCTAAACATCATACACTTCTCCATTTTGAAAAATCTAAGTTAAATTCTTCCCCGGCTAGTGAAAATACCAGTATTAACAACCACGAACAAAGTCAAGCTTCCATTAATTCTAGTTGTTTGACCAGTACCCATGACAGTTGTCAAACTTTGCTTTCTACTGCCATAGTTCTTCTAAAATCAAATACTGGAAAGTTTGTACCCTGCAGGGTCCTGGTGGATTGTGGAAGTCAAAAATCTCTCGTATCAAGCTCTTGTGCTAAAAGGCTAGGTTTACCTGTTCGACAAACAAATCATAGAATATCCGGTGTCAACAATATTGTTGCAGAAACTGCTCTTTATGAAGTTGACATTATTCTAAAGTCTTGCTATAATAATGACACCTTTGATGTGAATGCGTTAGTTGTAAATAATGTGACCGTAAATCTTCCTAATTTTGTTGTTCGGAGATCTTCATGGCCTCATTTGGAAGGTCTACCTTTAGCAGATCCCAAATTCTATATTTCCAGCCCAGTTGAAATGTTGCTAGGTGCAGATTTATTTCCCTTAATAATTTTAGGAGAATCTATTCTGGGTCCTTAAGGCACTCCCTGTGCACTGAATTCTAAATTGGGATGGTTACTCTCGGGAGTCATTCATTCAAATCCTTCCCAACATTCCAAAACAAGTCTTAGTTGTCATGCTACAGTCGAATTGACTCGTGATCTTCAGAAATTTTGGGAAATTGAATCCTTGCCTGATGTAACACCAATTCACAGTTCTGAAGAAAAATACACACAAACGGTTAAACGAGTTCAGTCTGGACGTTATATGGTTGATCTTCCCTTCAAAAAAGATCCAAATCTAGGTGACTCACGAGCAAATGCATTAAAACGTTTCTATTTGCTAGAATCTAAACTGAATAGAAATCCTAAGCTTAAAGAGCAATATCATGCTTTTATGCAAGAATATATTGACCTAAATCATATGGAAGCAGTCCCAGAATCTGAACTTGATAGTCGAAATTTTTATTACATGCCTCATCATGGGGTTTTGAAAGAAGACAGCACGACAACTAAAGTGAGGGTGGTCTTTGATGCTTCGGCTAAAGGTACATCAGGACATTCTTTAAATGATTTTCTTGAAATAGGTCCAAAATTACAACCCGATTTGTTGAAGATTCTTCTTAAGTTTAGATCATACCCAATAGCTTTAACCGGAGACATCGCCAAGATGTACAGGCAGATTTTAATAAATCCTAAACATGTCGACTTTCAGAGAATCTTTTGGCGATTCCAGCCACATGCATCTATTACTAGTTTCCGATTGTTAACAGTCACATACGGAACCGCCTGTGCTCCGTTCCTAGCTATAAGGACATTGCAACAACTTGCAAAAGACTATATTTCAGAATTTCCTATTGCTGCAAAGTCAATTCTCGAAAATTTCTACGTCGATGATTACCTTGGTGGGTCGCATTCTATTGATGCAGCAACACAGTTAGTCAAAGATTTAAATCACGTTTTAGATCAAGGAGGCTTTACACTTAGAAAATGGGCTTCCAATGTGCCCTCAGTCATTGAAAATCTTCCTGAGGATCTTAAATCCACTAAGCAAAACGTAAAGCTTTCAGAAGATTCCTCCCAAAAAATCCTGGGCCTAGTTTGGAATTCGGCAGAAGACTCCTTGAAAATTCATCTGACTAGTGTTAAATCAGTGCACACCAAGCGAGAATTGCTATCGATGATAGCTCAAATCTTTGATCCCTTTGGGATTTTAGCCCCAACCACGATCATGCTCAAAATCATGATGCAAGAACTATGGAAAGACAAGTGTGCTTGGGATGATCAAGTCCCAGATTCCATTTTGAAATCCTGGCATGAGTTTAGTTCTCAAGTTGAACTCTTAAAGTCTATTGGCATACCAAGATACCTGAACTGTCAACTTCTAGCAGAGAACCACATAGAGATTCATGGCTTTTGCGATGGATCTGGCAAGGCCTACGCTGCAGTGGTATACCTTCGGACAGTGTCTTCTCTTGGTGAAATTTCAGTCAACTTTGTCGCAGCAAAAACCAGAGTCAATCCTTTAAAACCCGTTTCTCTTCCCAGAATAGAGTTATGCGCTGCATTTTTGCTTGCCCAATTATGTTCAACAATATTAGAATCGTTACCCTTTGCGGTAAATGAAATTTATTTGTGGTCCGATTCACAAATTGTTTTAAATTGGATCGAATCTCCTCCAGTCAAAGGAAACCAATTCGTCACAAATCGAGCACACAGAATCAAATCACTTATGCCACAAGCCATATGGACTTATGTCAATAGTTCATCGAATCCAGCAGACTGTGCCTCTAGAGGCATTCTACCAAAAACACTTTTGCATCACAAATTGTGGTGGCATGGGCCTGACTGGCTTAATTCCAGCATTAAATTGCCCTTATTCTTCGTTAAGTCCTCAGAGGGTTCATCAGAAAATTGCAAAGAAAATTTAATTCACGTTGCAACATCCAGTCATAAGAGCTTTCCTGATTTCTTGCTCAAGTTCTCTTCGTTTTCAAAACTTTGCAGAGTCCTTGCACTGTGCTTAAGATTCATTCACAATGCCCGTAGCTGCAATCGACATTCGAGACGTACAGGATTTGCCAGCACCCCTGAAGTTTCAAGTGCTGTTACTCACATTCTTAAATTGATTCAAGAACAAGAATTATTCGTAGAGCTGACTTTACTCAGGAAAAATCAACCTCTCCCATCCAACAACAAATATCTTTCCTTAAATGTTTTCTTAGATGACCAAGGTTTAATCAGAGTTGGTGGACGGTTGTCCAAACATCAGTCACTAAATCAAGATCAGAAGCATCCAGTGCTTCTACCGAGAAATCATGTAATTACAAAATTGATTCTTGAACAGTTTCATCAACAACACTTTCATGCTGGTGCACAACTGATTCTTTCCCTAATTCGACAAAAATACTGGATAATAAATGGCCGCTCTTTCATTCGTCAAATTTTAAATAATTGTGTTTTTTGTAAACGGTTAAAGAAGCAAACCTGCCAACAAATCATGGGAGAGTTACCAGTGGAGCGTATAACTCCAATTCGTCCTTTTTCAAAGGTGGGTCTAGATTTCGCTGGCCCTGTAATCACCAAACCAAATCTATCCAGATCCAAAGTTAGATTGAAGTCCTATATTTGTGTTTTCGTCTGCATGTGCACCAAGGCCGTGCACCTAGAAGCTGTCTCAGATTTATCTTCATCAGCGTTTCTATCATCTTTGAAACGATTTGTTTCCAGACGAGGACTTCCTTCAGACATTTTTAGTGACAATGGAAAAAACTTCAAAGGCGTGGCCAACTACCTTAAACAATTATTTCGACTCATGTACTCTGAAAGTGTTCAATACTTTGCATCCAGAAACTCCATCCACTGGCACTTCATCCCCCCTTATTCCCCTCATTTCGGGGGATTGTGGGAATCTGCGGTCAAATCAACGAAAAATCATCTCGTTAGAGCTTGTAAATCCACCATCCTAAACTTTGAAGAATTGAGTACCCTGTTGTGCCAAATCGAAGCTTGTTTGAATTCCAGACCATTAACACCCCTTTCTTCAGATCCCTCAGATATTAGAGCTCTAACCCCCGGACACTTCCTTATCGGAGTCCCACTTCTTGAAATTCCCGAACGTGAGAAGTCACCAAATCTCAGTCTGTCTGCTCGTTGGATGCTCATTCAAAGAATAAAACAAAATTTTTGGAAGCGTTGGTCCCGAGACTATTTGCACCATCTGCAAACCAGACCTAAATGGGTCACTCCACGAGCTGATCTTCAAGTCGGGGACTTAGTTGTAATTCATGATCCACAATCTATCCCTCTTCAATGGAAGTTAGGTAGAATTATCCGTACCTATCCTGGACCTGATAATCGAGTTCGTGTGGTCAGCATTTGGACTCAGAATGGTGAAGTTCAACGTCCCATTACTAAAGTGACTCTGTTTCTCCCGGCGGGGGAGAATGTTGAAGTTTCAGAACCACAATAACTTTATGAGTTGCCACTAGATGGCAGCACTACACTAATCGGGCTCAATTGACTGTACATTCCAAAGACTCTGAACTTTTTAGAACCTTTTTAAATCTTTCAAATTCAAGTTTTAAAATGTAAAATTAATTCCTTTCTGTATTATTTCTGTATTCTGTGTTAATTAATTCATAATTATTCTTCCATTTTTTACAGTGCGGACCTGTCATTTTTTTTTTTGGAGCCCGGGCTGTGGTTTTTTGTTTTGTTCTTTCTTTTTGTTTTGTATTCAGGTAAATTTGAAATTTGTGTGACGCTTTACTAAGCGGTAAACCATAAAATATGTTTAGAAATAAACCAGATTCAGATTCAAAATGGTATTTTTAATTCAAATTGATGTTTTGTCAAGAGACAACATAAAGATGAAAAGATTCCAGAAAAAAAAAGGTGAGTGCACCTTGGAATTCAAACTTGTTCTTTTTATTCGTCAATACCTTTGAAGCAGCGCTTAAAATTATATACAGTCCACAGATTCACTAATTCATTCATAAATCCTTCAATAGTAATAGTATTCTTTCATAATAGCCCTGAAAATCGAAACGGCGGAACAGAAGAAACTTTCACAATGGTACAGTGGCAGCTCCTCCATTTGAGCACATGAGCAAGTGAACTTCCAAAGGAAAAACTAAAGAATAAACACATTAACAAAATAAATTTTAAAAATATTACGTACACTTCTAGGTTTTTGTGAATTTAAAACGTGAGTTTTACTCGCTCCCCCCCCCGCTATTATTAAATACGCTTATTATAGCTAACGCACTGTAGTGAAAGTTACTACAGCACAGTCTTTAACCAATCGCACGTGCGAACGGAAAATTTTCCCTCTGAACCGCTCTCTGTTCACAGAAGCGCAGACAGCTGAGAAGAAGTGCGGCGCTGCTGATATCACTCCGTTCGCACATTTTCACTGTGCACACAGGGCCATTTTTTGCGGTATCTCTTCCGGGTTTTCCCTTGGTTTGTAACGTTCAGTTAATTAATTAAATTTTATTTCATTTTCTTATTATTTTCTTTGTTTCTCTCATTTTTCACTAAATTATTTTTGTACAAACTAGTGTCAATAATTAAGATGGGAGTAAAAGACGTGTTTCGGAGCTAAAGCAATGACAATTTTCAATATTATCCTTTGAAAATATTTGAAATAACATGAATCAAGACTGAACCGGTCTTCGAGAACAGAAGCAGACAGTGCCGGACAGAAGTAAGGCGCTGCTGATATCATTCCGTTCGAACATTTTGATTGGGCACACGGGGAATATTGTTTTTTGGTTATCTCTTCCGGATTCTACCTTGATTTCTTATATTCGGTTAGTTTTGTTTTTGTAGGTGCATTTTCTTATTATTTTCTTTTTTATCATTTTTCACTACAATATTTTTTGCAAACTAGTGTAAATTGTTAAGATGGAAGTAAAATAAGTATTCCAGAGTTAAAGCAATGCCATTTTTCAATATTATACTTTGAAAAGTAATTTAAATAAAATGAATCAAGACTGTACCTTTGCTAAAACTTATCTGGTGACGAAATGTAAGACAAAATATGACTTGTTTTCTTTTAGTTACGTGCATTGTTTTCCTTTAACTGCTGGAAACGTAAATCTATTTTAATTTGTAAGGTGCGTCGTATGTGCCTATTTAATTTTCGAAATTTGTTTTGTGAACCTCCATTTAAATAACCCATGAGCCGCCACTTGCTACAGGAGATAGCCACTTGGGATTCCTAGTCACTTGATGTCTAAGCTACACTCCCCCATCCCCTCACTATGTACATCTATCATAAGGAATCCCACATCAGGTACACATCAGTACAGAATCTGAGACGCGCAGGACACAAGGCGCGCGTAAAGACTGTTTATGTTTAACAGTGAATTATATGTATTGTTAGCTCCCCTTTTTACGACTTTACAGACGGTGAACTGACATCATCGCTCAAACACTGTTCTTTGCACTTGCCATAACCCGTTCCAACAGTGAGCTATTCTTCACTATTCACGTATACATGGTAGAGGCGAGAACAGCTTGGTTTCTAATCATCCTTAAAAGAAACCGAAATGTTTCAAGGGGGAGACGAAATTTCGGGCAATTCCTTTTGGCTCACGTTTTGGAAATACCTGTAGCCTGGAAACGAAAGGGTTAAAAACCATTGATTGAGGTCAAGTCTAAAAATCAAAGTAGTAAATCAAAAAAGCAAATTTAAATTTCAAAATAACCGATTTTAGACACGCAGTTTTTAACTAAGCATCAAAACTCTATTCTATCTAGTGTAAATTTAGTTTCAATGGGGGGGGGGCTATAGCCCCTAAAGCGCCCCCCCCGTATATCCGCCTCTGATCGTTCATAGAACATTCTTGTGCTGCCTGGGGAAGCGCTCGCGAACCTTCTGCAGGGTCTTCATTATGCCAAAATGGCCCCCAGTTAAGCCATTATTGAGCTCTTCTAGAACCTTCGGAATCCTCAAACCAGGGAGTTCTAACTGCCATCGGAGCATCTTGCCGTCGTCCGACTCCCATTTACGATACAGGACTCCATTTCTCAGACGAAGCGAATCCCGCAAAGCCCAGTATTGTTTCGTTGCCGGACTATATGACGATATTTCTTGCTAGCTGGGCTTAGCGCTGGATTTTTCAAAAAATTCCACAATAGGTTTAATGTCGCTATCTGCTAATTGGTCCGTCCGAAGATTTCCGTCAGTCCAGGGATCTTGGGATGGTGCCGATGATATAACTTGGCAGACATAGGTTGTTTCAGATGGTAATTTTTCTCCTCCCTGGAGCAATAGAGACAATTCTCTATGCAGGGCCTTCTCGACAAAGCATCTGCATTTCCATGAGATGCTCCTTTCCGATGACGTATCTCGATGTCATATTCTTGTAATCTCTGTATCCACCTGGATATTTTGCCCTCTGAATTCTTGAAATTTAGACGCCAGGTTAAAGAGGCATGGTCCGTTCGGAGCAGGAACTTTCGGCCGTACAAGTAATGATGGAAATGTTCCACGGCCTTAATGATAGCAAGAAGTTCCTTTCTCGTAACACAAGAGTTACGTTCTGCCTTCGAAAGGCATTTGCTCCAGTAGGCAATGACGTGTTCTTGGCCATCTATCTCCTGGGACAAAACTACTCCGACACTCTCCTTACTTGCGTCTGTGTCCAGGATAAATGGCTTGTCAGGGTGAGGATACGACAAGATCGGCGCAGATGTTAAAGCCGTCTTCAGTTCGTTGAATGCATCCTCACATTCCTCAGTCTATTGGAATTTTTTCCCAGTCTCGGTCAATTTGTGAAATGGCACTGCGATCTTAGAAAAACTTTTCACGAATTTCCGATAGTAAGTACATAGACCGAAAAAACTTCGTAAGCCATGGATATTCTCAGGACGACTCCAGTTCTTGACTGCGAACGTCTTTTCGAGATCGGTTCGGACTCCGTGGGCGGATATTATGTACCCGAGATAACGTACTTCCCAACGAAACAGGTTGCTCTTGAATGGACTCAGCTTCAAGTTCGCCTCCTGTAATTTCTGCAGCACCTTTCGGATGTTCTCGAGATGCTCTTCGAAAGTCTTTCCGACGATGATGATATCGGCCAAATAGACGAGACATGCTTCGTAGGAAAGTCCTCTCAACACTGTCTCCATTAGACGCTCGAATGCAGCCGGTGCGTTGCAGAGTCCAAAAGGCATAATTTTGAACTGCCACAATCCTTGTCCCGATGTGAACGCAGTCTTTTCACTGTCATCGGGAAGCATTTCTACTTGCCAGTAGCCACTCTTCAGATCCAGAGTGGAGAACCATTCATTTCCAGATAATGTGTCCAAAGTGTCGACAAACCTGGGAAGAGGGTAGCTGTCTTTCTTTGTAATAACATTCAGACGTCTATAGTCAACGCA